>JAGFBZ010001320.1:210000-627500 GCA_018398805.1 Hirundichthys speculiger | reverse complement strand
GATTCATGCGTCCACTTTTGCACGCCACAGGGCTGTGGATCGAGCCGGCGACCTTCCAGTTCTTGATGAGTACAGACTGTACCTGTTATGTCATGGTCATCCCAATAAATAGTTTTTAAAAATGTATATCCATCCATCCATCATCTATGCCCGCTTAATCCTCTGCAGGGTCACGGTGATCTGCTGGAGTCTATCCCAGCTCTGTTCAGGCGATAGGCAGGGGTTCACCCTGGACAGGTCGCCAGTCCATCTCAGGGTGGAAAATGCATATATTCTGTGAAATAAGAAATATTTTGAAACTGAATTATGGAAAGAACACATATGCAGTGTTTGATTTGATGTAATTCTGTCTGAAGTCAGTGTTGATATAAAAGTCTCTGCAGGTTATCGCATTATTATTTTACATTCACAGTAGACTGCAGGAACATCTGACTGTGTCATTATCCACAAATTAGAACGGTTGCAGTTATTTCTCTTCTTGTTTAACCTTTATTTCAGCACTAATCAAAATGACATAGAGGCGTGTTGGAATTGTGGACGTAAAACTGTCATCAGATTCTAGGAAAACACCCTCTAATGTGCCCTCCAGGCCTGCGCAGACACGTCTCTGCATAAGACATCATTTATGTCCCTGCACACACTCCACTGAGCGTAGACGCTCACTGTGGTTAACTTCACCTTGCTATATTAGGGCAGTTTCAGTGTGCCGTTTGTCACGCTTATATCATGTGAATTAGCATGAGGCGTACGCAGAAGAATCCGTGCTCTGACCTTAATAGCATCTCAATTAGGTAAGTATGCTGTAAATTACAGCAAGGCCAAATACTGCGAATACTTGAGGGCCAGGACAGAGAGTTGTGTTTGTTGTAAGTCCATCTGCAAGGCATTTAGGGCCCCACGGCTCTGAAAGCATGACTCTGAGGGGGAGCGAGGAGGCCGACCAGCTGCAAGCGCACACGCACAGACGCACGTATTTAAATATTAGACCACATGCAGGTTTATAAGTGGACATGCAGGAACATAAATATATAAAATCTGTTGCACACGAGCGCAAACGCAAAGCGCACATGCCTCATTTCAGCCGCGAATACTTTCAATATATGTGCAGCTGCTGCAGGATTGGTCGGAGAATAATATCATTATGTCTATTAAATATGTCCTCTCTGAATCCGTCATGCTTTATTTGCAATTTCTTCTCTACCGGCTTCTGTCCTGCAAAATTATTTTCTCAATAAAAGTCTTTGACTTATGTGATCATCATTCAACAGTTTAATTGTCCGAGTCGACTTGAAATGTCAAACCAGTCAACGCGGTCGTAGGCTTTCCAGAATGATATACAGGTGTATGGAAGACGATTTTCAAGATTAACAAGAGAATTGTTTTCTGTTTCAACTTTTGAATCAGTTTAGGAAAGGGTTTATCTTTTTTTTTTTTCTTTCAATCTCCGCCTCTTTAAATTTGCTGGAAAGATTCAAAAGACTTAAAGCAAAAGTAGACGTTTCTAATCCTCTAAGGCTTCGATGACAGGGGGAATTAGCTATGTGCAAACCTCAGACCTTGTGTAACATCATGCTGGTTTCCTAGACTGCAGACTTCTGGTATACCAAAATAAACTGATATACCAAATAAATGCACGGTAGAAGAGAAAAAAATGATTTCACAGGAAGTTTGTTATTCTGCTGGTGTGAAAAGGAAAGAAATGCTCTTTTTACTTTGATTCTGAACCTTTTACGTGACTGCAACAAACGCCTACATTCTTTTGCTTTGAGGTAAAAAGAGTCTCAGTTTGAGGAGGACGAAACTTTCCTCTTTTCTCAGATTTAGAAGATAATTATCAAATTTGTACCTTGCAGAGTTTCTGCTCACTTAGATTTGCCCTTTCCTCTTGACCTCCTCTGCTGTCACTCATCCAGCCTCCCTGCACTCACCAGTCTCCACCGTTTTAGCTCTCTGTCCTGCTTCTCTGGGTTTTTCCGTAAGAGAAGCACTTTATCTTTTTTTTAAGCACCTCTTTGGTCTTTTTTTTTTTCCTTGCTGCATCCCTCTGCCCCAGGGCAACCTGTTTGTTGTTTTGATATATGTCTGTTTTTGACCACTACGTGCACAGCAGGGAGCCTTACTGACCAGTCTGGGCTAAACAAAGAGAGGAAACCTGGCAAAGGAAGCACACACACACACACACACACACACACACACACACACACACACACACACACACACACACACAAGTCCTGGAACGTACAGTCTTAGTGCAGCGGCTGTAGTTGCTGCCCGGTGCTGCAGAAAAGCACTTGCATGTCCAGACTTGGCTTGTGGGAGCTGCACAGCACAGCAGTCCTGCACTGAGTTCCTTGTGTTTATTTATTTATTTTCCTGATTAAATCTTTTCCTTGAAATTTGCCCTGCAGAGAATTCATTGCACAGGTCCGTGAATGGAAGATGCATCCAAAAGTTAGCACTCCCTCTTTTAATCCTATGTTTTGTTATTTAATTTATTTCTTTAATTAACTTTTAACAACATCATTAATAGTTAGTAATATTTGCTCGGGGGGGTCATGCTCTGGACAATTTGCGCCGTAACAGACGCTGTACAAATAGAATTAAAATGAATTGTTTTTCGTGTAAAAACATAATATGAATTATTTCATCTTGGCGTAAATATAACCTCAGATGAACAGCAACATATCTCTTGTTAAGTGTGCCATTTTTAATTTAGCGAAAATGAAGCTAAAAAACAAAATCAAGTGGGGAGCGCTGAGAACCTCTTGCTCCCTTTAAGAGGGTAAGTTGCAACCAGGTGCTGCTAATCACCATCTCTTACGCTGGAATCACACAGCAGCGTTGAGTGTCGTCTGTGTCAGTCGCCTGCATCCATCTTCTGCATCTGCATCTGTCATCTGCATCTGTCATCTACGTTCGTCGTATGCACCCGTCGTGTGCATCTGCATCCATCGTCTGTGTCCATCGTCTGTGTCCATCGCCTGCGTCCGTCGTCTGCGTCTGTCGTCTGCTTCCATCGTCTGCGTCCGTCCTCTGCGCCCGTCGTCTGCATCCGTCGTCTGCGTCCGTCGTCTGCGTCCGTCGTCTGCGTCCGTCCTCTGCGCCTGTCGTCTGCGCCCGTCGTCTGCATCTGCATCCGTCGTCTGCGTCCGTCCTCTGCGCCCGTCGTCTGCGCCCGTCGTGTGCATCTGCATTCGTCGTCTGCGTCCGTCCTCTGCGCCCGTCGTCTGCACCCGTCGTGTGCATCTGCATCCGTTGTCTGTGTCCGTCGTCTGCGTCCATCGTCTGCGTCCGTCGTCTGCGTCCGTCCTCTGCGGCAGTCGTATGCGCCCGACGTGTGCATCTGTATACGTCATCTGCATTCGTCGCCTGTATCCAGCGCCTGTATCCGTCGCCTGTACCCGTCATCTGCGTCAGTTGTCTGCATCCGTCCCTGCATCTGTCGCCTGCGTCTGTCGTCTGCGTCTGCATCCTGCGTCTGCATCTATCGTCTGCATCCATCTTCTGCATCCGTTGTCTGCATCGGTCATCTGTGTCCATCCCGGTATCCGTCACCTGCATCCGTTGCCTGTATCCGTTGCCTGTATCTGTTGCCTGTATCCGTCGTCTGCGTCCGTCATCTGCATCTGCATCCGTCGTCGGTGTCCATTGCCTGCACCCGTCGTGTGCTTCTGCATCTGTCGTCTGCATCCGTCGTCTGTATCTGTCGTCTGCGTCCGTCATCTGCATCCTTCGTCTGTGTCTGTAGCCTGCATCCATCGCCTGCATCTGTCATCTGTGTCCGTCGTCTGCGTCTGTCGTCTGCGTCTGTCATCTGCGTCCGTCTTCTGCGTCAGCTTTTCCCACTTCATCGCATGCGTCAGCCAATCGGGTTGCGGCTACACAGCTAGAGCTGGTCAATAGAATCGCCTTTGGAGGCGGGACTAATTCAAAGGGCACAGGTTATCTGTGTGGCAAACAAGAAGAAATTCGATTGGTTGTTTTTGAATAAACGAAGGAACTGATCATTGGCAGATGTGTAGACCCCTCTAAAAGCAGTTGTTCTGGTAGCGACATTTAGAAGTGTGTGTGCATAATGCCAGTAGGGAAAGAGATAAGCCTTTCTCTTAGAGAGGCATGTTGCTGCACATCAGTTTGGAAAGCGTTATAAAACAATTACATTTCAATATTCAGTGAAAAAAAGCTATTCACAGATGGAAAATATTCAGGACAGTTGCCAATCGTCCAAGCAATGGACTTCCCAGCACATTTTCCCCAAGTTCAGATCATGCAACGCTCAGGGAAAGTGCAAAAACCCAAGAGCTACATCTCACACCCTACAGGCCTCACTGAACACGTTAAGTGTTCAAGTCCATGGCAGCACAATTAGAAGACTAAACGAGCACGTTAGCCACATTAAAAGGCGCTATAGTGACTTTCTAAAATCGCAAAACTGTTTCTTATTGGATCTTAAAGTGCCGTAGTGTTTCGTGGTCTGATGAACATCTAGCATTGTTTTTGAACGTCCTAACCGCAAGCCCACATGCAGCCCCATGTGGTTATTTAACACACTATTTCTGGCTATTCTCCTCGACCCACTCCTGCACCGAGCAGAACCCGTCTTTCTCACGTCGACACTTCCCACCCTTGATGTGGTGTCTTCATAGCTTTGTGAACTCGATAGCATGCAGCGGGTGTTGGCGTGCCGCTGGGAGCTAGATAGCGCACCAGAAGCCGTGTGCTGTTTGTAGTGCAGCCCCAGCAGTAAATCATGCTTCGGCTGTGCGCTGGGGATGAAGCCCCTGGCAGCTCCCAGACGGCCTTTGGCTCTGGCTCCCCCTCTCTTAGCGCCACTCTCTAATTTCAGAGCCGGGACCCTGCCTACTACTGTGTCTTTACCGCATTCCCACAAACCAGAGACGGACAGTCTGCCTGCATGTCTGGCTGCTCGCTCTCCTCCATCTCTCAGTCTCGCTCGCTTTCTATCTCTCCCTGCCTTTGTGTCTCTTTATCACTCTTTTGCTCTCACTCCCTGTTTTTTCGCCTGCCATCACATACTCTTTTTCTGTGACTCTCGGCCTCTCATTCCCACAGCTTGCCCTCGCTCCTCTGCCCATGTCTGCTTCTATGCATTCAGGATTATAGGTCTGCAGCCTTACTCACAGTGTCTAAATCATGCAGTACTCTGCCACTGTCTCCTGTCAGCAGTTCCACTCCCAGTCTCCGTCTGCATCTCTCTAGCACCCACTGTGGGCCTACTCACTGGTTGTAAATACTCCTGCTACATTTTCATTTTAATTGCCCATCTTTCACAGAGCCCTGGGAGATATTTTTTGCCCGTGTGTTTTACTGTCTTGGCTAAAAACTCCAGCTACTTTTCGGTGGACCCGACCACTAATATACTTCTACATGGACCAGTTCATTATGAGACTGGAGGTGTGAGCTTATTTAAGCAGGTTATGAGGGGGTCAATGTACAGTTCATGAAGCAGGGGTCTGAGTTTTATTGGAACCTGCAGTCTTGCTAATACACAGTGCTAAGAAACCTTGGTGCCACTTCACTTTTTAGTGCTATTAAATCAGTCTACTGCATGGAACTATAAACCAGCTGAGAATAATGCCAAACTGTGTAAATTACACCAGAGGCCAAGGGTGTAAATGTCACTGCTGTTAAGACAAGCTGGTACCTGGGGAACACATAACGGTCAGTATGTGTTTATGTATAGGACTACATATGTGGGAGTTTTCTGCTGATGTTTCACTGATACCGAGCAGTCGGTATCAAACCCAGCAATCGAAGAGCACTGATCAAACTGTGCCCATAACACCATTTTTTATTCATTTACTTATTTCATCAAATACTCTTTGATTTAGATCTCAACTTCTTATGTCGTATTTACGTATTTACGTATTTACTGTTCATGGCAACGTTATAGTGAAAAGGCTCTGGATGGATGGATGGATGGATGGATGGATGGATGGATGGACAAACGGATGGACAAATAAATGGATGGTATTCTCAAAAGCAAACTACAACCTGTTGATTTATTCTCTACCAATTAATTTACAGGGATATTTCAAAATAGCCTGGACAAATTTGACGGTTAAAATGAAGACACTAAAATTTGACACTAAAATGACCATAAATCATTGCAATATAGTCGTGTTTCAAACTAAATTTCCAAGCTAAATAATATCAGATGTCATATCTATCAAGGAAATCTGCCACGGTGAAGTTTGAATTGAGACCAAAGTTTTTCGAGGACCTTGGAAAGAACATTATGGCTCAGATCGTACACTTCTCGCTACCCGCTACCCGCAAATTGCGGGTTTAGGAATCTCCACTAACCACTAATCCAATCTTCCGCTCCCTAAAGCCTTTAACCTTTATCCCGACTCCCTTACTCACATTGTAGGTGTGGGCGTGTCTTTTGCCCTTTCCGCAAACTCGGTATCTTGCGATCGCGGGTCTGACCAACCGCTACCCACAAACCCGCAGGTCGGCGCATACAAGAGCGCATCCAAATGGCATCAATGCACATCCACCTGGTCACATGTGGACGTGCACAAATGGCTCTAACTCTCAAATTAACTCTTGTATAAAAAGCGTGATTTGGCCTCAGTTGAACCCCTGAGAAAATGGCAGAGATCGTCTGAAACGGCTTGCTCGCTAAACTATCCCTAAACAATAGACGACCAGAGTGTGTTTACTGGGAGCGCACCAACTATCTGGGACTTTCAGGTAGCCGATAGAAATTGTCTGTGTGAAAATATTTGTATGTATATATCAGTGCGGAGGAGGAGGAGGAGGAAGGAAGAGGAGGAAGCTCTACAGCAGAGTCCCAGATGAGCTGCAAACGAGAGCTGCTCCGATCTGGGTGAAAAGACGCTCCATAGTAGTTTGTGGGTAGCACAACCAGCTCTTAAAGGCAATGGCTACTGACGCACTGATTGGTTTAACAGGTGGAACGCCCTAACCACTCCTATGCATAATGTAGCAGGTAGCGCAGGTGGGATAGCGGGTTTAGCAAGGTGGAAGATTGCGTTCTTTGCGGAGGAACGCCCCTCCCGCTACCCGCTATCCCTTAATAGCAGCTTTAGGAGATCTGGCGAAAGATAGGGCCCGATGTATTTTATAGGTAATGGTGCATGTCAAAGGTAAAAGTAAAGGCCATCTCTAAGCAGCCAGATGTTCCTGTTAAAGTGGAAATATTATTGAGAATAAGATCCATTGGACTGTAGCCACCCTCCCAGAACGTGGTGCAACCTCAGGCTGATCAGAAGGACCAAGAAAGCATCAAAACTGTCTGATCACACCATCTGCTTCATTTTGAACGACATGGGCTCCATGGAATATGAACTAGAGGAAGGCTCTGCTATTAAGAGATAATTAATAACCTGGCTGACTGAAATTTGGTCAAATCCATGTTGACAAGCTACAAAGTTTCTGAGAGAATCGTTTGGAGTCAGATCAGCTCTGTGTTCACTGAGAGAAAAATAAATCTTTCAAAGAAATGATAACGCCGTCTGTGACATGTAAAGGAGTCTTGGTTGTGTTTTAGGGCTGCTTTTCTGCATCTAATACCGGCGTCTTCAATCTGTGCAAGGCACAATAAAATCTCAAAACTGTGAATTCTTACAAGATCCTCGATGGAGCCCTGATCTCAGTCCTTTTGAGGACCATCAGAAAGATGTAGAAAACTGCTGCTTTTGTCTCAGTTTTAAACCTGAGACAACCAGGTTTTAAATCTGGTTTTCTCAGCACAAGTGGGCTGTAATAGATACTGGCAGATGCAGAGGTCTCACTGAGAGCTACAGTGTATAGATTATACATTATGTTTCTAGATGGTACTCCATGCATCAAGGCAAAATTAACATACATTTTGAAAAAAATGTAAAAAAAAAAAAAGTTTCTCACAACATGTGTGTGCGCATGCATTTAAATGTACGGTTGACAGTATTTTAAAATGATCAATATTTAGCTCACATTCTACTGTCTTGCAGTGATTTTCCACCTGATAAGTCGCTCTGAAGTGCAGCCGAGGCTGATTGACACGGCTCTGGTGTTGCATGTGTCACCTTAGATTCCAGTGCACTTTAAAAGAACAAATGTCAACCTCATGGTGGCACTGTTATTGTAAGAAAAAAAAGTCAAGGGGATCAGGAGGATTCATCCTTCGGTGTTGCGTGTGGCTGCACGGTTTCAGCGCTTCAGTGTTGAACTGACCGCTGTACCGGAGCAGACTGGGAATAAAATAAGGTCGACTTTTTCACTGTTGCAGGGTGTTGTGCAACAGAAGTCTTGCCCCCTGGTTCATGGAACGACTTTAACTAGCTGTTACTAATGCAGGCGTGTTTATAACTGTGTAAAGATTTGACTGGGCCACTTGTGGTTCATTGGCCCTATGGTCCTCCAAGCCCAGACAGATCCCTCAGGCAACTACGGGGTCGCTAATAGTGTGTATGTGCTCACTTACGACTTGTTTCATCCACTCTGTGCCAACTCTCCTGTCATTTCCCAGTCGTTTTAATGGCATAGGCTTTTTTTTTTTGCAAAACACTTAAAAAGTGTGTCTGTTTTCCATAGTGAGTTTTTTTCCCCCTTGGTAGGTGACTAATGATTTTATGGAAATTGGGTTGTTTCTATACTTCTGGTTCCTGCTTCTTCCCGTAAGAACAATTAAAACGGCACACCTTTCAATTGTGTGCAATTAACTCCGTAATCCACACAGGATACGAGCCTCACCCGGCCTATTACGGCACAATGGATGAAATCAGGAAGCTGCCATTTAAGGCTACATTGGTGAACGAGGCTGTAAATGGAAACTGCATATTAATATTTACAGCAGTTTGAATGGTGGCCATCCACAAAGCCCCCCCCCCCCCCCACCCTGTGTCTGTTATGAGGCTGTGGTCATGTGCTAACGCTGCAGAGGGTGGAACTCATCCTGTCTCAGCCGTACCATGACACCTGGGTTTGATTGTTCTCGCTCAACATTAGTCCATCTCGTTTCAAAACAGTACCCAGCCACCTCCACGCTAGCGTTTCAGCTTCACGTCGGAAAACATCTCTGTCCATATGACACCTCGGTGGACACATATGGTGAGGCCTCCGTGCTTGGACGGCATGAGGATGCATGAGTGGCAACGGTACGAGGACGCAACAGTAGGTACTGAGGTAGCAAAGTGAGCAGCACAGGCTGTATTTACACTGTTGTTGAGGCTTGCCCGTGTGTTATCTTATATATATGATATGTGATAAAAGCTCGCTAAATCAGGGAAGTATAGACAGTGACCCAGAAGAGCAAACCACGAAGCAAATCAGGAAAACTGCTTTGTTTTCAAGTGTTTTCAGTTTTGACCATCCACATTAGAACGCAACAGCTGTGTTTACAAACTAAAGGAGGGTCTGCAGCATTTGTGCAACTTCCTATAACTGCTTTACTGTAGCAGGATCTGTTTGCTTATCTTGGCACTTCTCATTTAGTAGTTGCAGACGGTTCTTTAAAGGAATCTTTTGACATTGGTAAAGTGGCAAAAAAAAATCATAATGTTATAAAATGACATTTGAATTCAGTTTAGTTCAGTTCAAATCAGTTCAGTTATAGATAATGCGTGAAGGATAATTTCAATCACGTGCATGAAGGTAAAGAATCGAGCAGATATAAATAAGAAGACTTTTTTTTTTTGTATGTTTTTTCATTCTAGTGGCATCCAGGAACCGAGACAGACAGAGATAGAGGCAGACAAGCACCAGAGATATAAGGAGAGACAGATAGTCTAGAGATCTTAATGCTGCGCGCCTCCTACATCACACAGTGAGGAGTTAGAGGGAGGCCAGAAGAGTCTGAGCTCAAGCTGCCCTGATAAGACCAGCAGATAAAGGGTTGCACTGAACCACAGACAGGAACAAGTATGAAGGAGAAGGGCAAGTTGACTGGGACAGTCGTCTTCGCTCGCGCCCGGGGAGCCGTCTTTTGGAAAGACTAGAGAAGACGTGGAGACTGCAGAGACTGGGCCAGAGCCACTGCGATAAGGAAATGCTGAGATACTCTTGTGTGTTTCAGGTCATCACAGACTCTGGACTGTTGCCACTCTCGCCTCATGCCTGCTCAGGCTGGGGGATTGCACCAGCGTGAAGATTTGATGTAATCTGTTCAGTTCCTTAGCTAGAATTCTTTCTTGTTTTTTTTTTTAAAAATGATTTTGTGTTACATAATTCATGGTGGTTTTGGAGCAGTGGGTCTTTACAGGCCGCATGGCTGTTCAGCTCATCTCAGCACAGAACATGTTTTACTGTGGATCATAGCTTCAGCCATCGTCCTTGTGAGGTTTTTAGTTGCTGTTCTGGGGTTCACTTGCACATTTCTAGCTAAAGGAAATTCATCTGTGGGGACGCCGTCTCCTTCCTGAGTGTTATGATGGCTGTGTGCTCTCAGGCTATTCGTACTTGCAAATTATTGCTTGGACAGATGAACCTGGAACACTGTACCCAAGGATAAACTAGACTTGTTTAAGTCCGCTGTTCTTTTCCTGATGTCTTCGCTGATTTATTTTGATTTTCCCGTGCTGTCATGCAGCGAGGCCCTCGTGTTACAATACAATCATCTTATCTCATCTGATCTCAGTTAGCCCACCAGAAGCTTCTTGTGGCAGAATATCGTCATGTGGAAATCTCCAAGCATTTTAAATGTAAACTGCTTACTTTGGAGGAAAGTAGTGATAATAATCATAGGAAAAAATAAATCACACACACTTTATTCTGGTTACAGCTGTAGGTGCTGCTCGGAAATGTGTCGTTAAGCAAAGATAGAGACGGTACGAATGAGATTGTTTCTGAGTCCTACCAGTTGTAATTACAGGATCCAGTTGCAATAGATGCTCTGTTTCCATGCAGAAAAGATTTTCATTTTCTTTTCTTTTTTTTCTTTTAAACTGATTGAGGAAGTACTTACCTTCTTTTCTTGTCCACCATAGTGTGGAAAGCCATCATGGCTCTCAGAACTTTGTCTCAGAGTCGGGACTTTCTCAGCTCAAGGAGAAGCATCACTCATGTAGGTGTGCGGTGATCGTCTCCAGATGTATCAGAATTAATTTAGCTGCTCAGATACATGACAAGAACCATTGTTCACATGGATATTTAAAAGAAATGATAATAATGATAAACAGCGCTTATCTTTACTCATAAGAAGAGCATTCAGCATTCTGAAGTAGTGATTTTTAATGCCAAATCTAATTGAAGCAAAGACGTTGTACCTTATCCCTCCTCAGTGAAATGGGTCTACCCTGGATAGTTCCTCCTGGCGCTGAAGTTTGGGTTTTCTCTGTAGATTCAGTTTTCACCAGAAAAAGAAAAACTATCTCTACAATACAAGCAAGAGTTTTTATATAGTTGGTTACACTAATCAATAGCGTTGAAAAGTAAGACTATAAAGGAATCCTGACGTAGTTTTTTTGCCTGGAAAATAGTTCAGATTCAGACGTGATGCCAAACAGGTTTCATTTAATTTTATTAATTCATTCCAGACATGTCAAAACAATCTTTTAAAGCATGACAATTTTAACACTATCATGAATCTATGTATCTGAAAATAAATGAATAAATGCATAAATCAATATGTACAGATACATGTGCATAACCATAATTTTGAAACATATAGAACCTCTTGTAAATAAATCTAAATATCAAATGGACATATTTTCCCCCCAAAAAAAGAAGAAATAAAAATCAACAAAATTTATACCCAATGTATACACACCAATATATATAGATCGGTGTGTATACATTGGGTATACACACCGATATGTGTATATATATATATATATATATATATATATATATATATATATATATATATACACACACACACACAGATATACATACACATACATTGGTTGGACAATGAAACTGAAACACCTGGTTTGAGATCATAATCATTTATTACTATGGTGTAGAGCCTCCTTTTGCAGCCAATACAGTGTCAATTTGTCTTGTGAATAACATATAGAAGTCCTGCTCAGTGGTCAGAGGGATTTGAAGCCATTCTTCCTGCAGGACAGTGGTCAGGTCACTACGTGATGCTGGTGGAGGAAAACGTTTCCTGACTCGCTCCTCCAAAACACCCTAAAGTGGCTCAATAATATTCAGATCTGGTGACTGCAGGCCAAGAGAGATGTTCAACTTCACCTTCATGTTCATCAAAGCAATCTTTCACCAGTCTTGCTGGTTGTAATGGTGCTTTGTCATCCTGATACACGGCACCGCCTTCAGGATACAATGTTTGAACCACTGGATCTACATGGTCCTCCAGAATGGTTCGGTAGTCTCTGGCAGAAACGCGCCCATCCAGCACAAGTACTGAACCAAGGGAATGCCATGATATGACAGCCCAAACCACCACTGATCCACCCCCATGCTGCACTCTGGGCCTGCATCAGTCTGGGTGGTACGCTCCTTTGGGGCTTCTAACTCTCCCAGATGTGGAGAAAACAGTAAAGCTGGACTCATCAGAGAACAATGCATGTTTCACATTGTCCACAGCCCAAGATTTTCACTCCTTGCACCATTGAAACCAACGTTTGGCACTGGAACGAGTGACCAAAGGTTTGGCTATAGCAGCCCGGCCGTGTATACTGACCCTGTGGAGCTCCTGACGGATAGTTCTGGTGGAAACAGGAGAGTTGAGGTGCACATTTATTCTGCCGTGGTTTGGGCAGCTGTAGTTTTATGTTTTTTGGATACAATCCAGGTTAACACCTGAACATCCCTTTCAGACAGCTTCCTCTTGGGTCCACAGTTAATCCTGCTGGATCTGGTTCGTCCTTCTTGGTGGTATGCTGACGTTACCCTGGATACCGTGGCTCTTGATACATCACAAAGACTTGTCTTGATCACAGATGCGCCAGCAAGACGTGCACCAACAATAATTCAAATATGGCAAAAAAGTGAACAGTATACAATATGTAATGCTTTGTTATTCATACGCTGTCGTATTAAATTTAAAAAAGCTCTTCGCTTCTACAGACTGAAACTGATCTTTTTAATCAGGATTAGCCTACTTTTTCCTTCTGCCTTTAGGATATTGAATCCACGACACAAAAACTAACTAAAGAAAAATGTTATATTTGCATTTGAAGATCCAGAATCAAAATATTTGACACTGAGAGGTACTTTTGAGCAAACTTCAATCTCAAACGCCGTAACAGCTGTAAGATCAACTCCTGTCTGACCACAGTTTTGTTCTCCATTTAGTTTAGTATTTTTTTTAATGTATCTATATTCAAACACTGACCAGCGTGTGGAACAGAAAGTTTTACATACCTGCTATGTTTCTATTCGCTCCCTGAGGCAAGGCCTTTCGAATGCTGGTGACAGATTCTCACGTTGCGTTTGGCCGCGTTTGACTTCTGATTGAGGGTAAACATTAAGGCCAACTCAGCATCTTTTTTATTTTGTAAACTGTCTGCGAAGATTAAACGCTGCCTGAGATTTATTCTCGTCTGGCCTGTTATTTTGCCCGTCTCATTTTCTCCTCTCAGTTTTCTGTCAACAGTCTTATTACCTCTGCCACCATGTCTCTACTTATGCACTCGAGTCAGTTTCTTCTTATACCCAAAGACACCTGAAGTTCTGTGTCATGTAGACGTCATGATTGTTCGTAAAACATAGGCAATACTATATTTTTATTAAATTGAGATTTTACACACACAGACGCGAACCAAGTGCAGCCCTAGACATCATTTGTTGAGAAATAAACATCAAAAGGTCAGTACTGGGCAAGGGGTCGCTCCCACCAGTCTGCTGCTGGCCAAACGGCCTGTTGTTTGGGGGTCGGAGGTCGCCTCAGTGGGCTTGACCGTTAGATCACAAAGGAATCCGTCTCGGCTGTCCGTGCAACTGAGCGCACCGTGTTTGTCTCAGCTGAGGCTGAGGCTGCGACGGGGTTGAGAGGGCCGAACGGGGGCTTCAACAAGGGTTTCCTCCGGAAGGAAAAGGAGAAGAGAGGCACTTGAGGACAGGGTTTGTTCCTGCAGCTGAATATGTCTGTTTTTTTTCTTTTCTTTTTTTTTTTTTTTTTCACTGTAGTTGCATATGCGTGTGTAGGGAACACCTTATCAGATAACTCTGCACCTGAACATTGGCACAAGGCCTCCGTGGGGATCTATTGACTCAGCTCAATTGCCTTCCTCCCCTTTTTTCCCGCTCTTTTCTCTTCCTCCATCACTCACCCACCTGCTCCTTCTTTAGTCAAGGCCCTTCCAGATGTCATCCATGGGAGAGACATTGAAATCACTGGTTTCTTCCTGTCTTTCAACAGCTTTCTTCCCCCACCTTCACGAAGTTGCTCTTTCCATCTAAGATAGTGTAGAGATGGGGGGGATGGGGGGGGACTGTGACTTTTGACTTTAAATACTGTGGGAATCCAGGTGCTGAAAGTGTGTGCCTTTCAGTGCGTGTGTGTTCTGGCGCCCTTGGAAAGGTTCTCCCGCCTTTTTATTGCGTATCTTCTGTCACGTCTGCTGCGAGTTGTGCAACGGCGTAATTATGTAGCTGGCTTCATAAGTTTGATTAGGCATAATCAAAAACATCATGACATTTTTCACTGAAATCCTAAAAGCAGAAAGCAAAAACCATGAATGAGAGAAAAATATTCTATTTGATCATTTATTACTCAGTATTGATTACCTATTACCCCATTCAGCTGCAAGAGGCTTCACTTCCATAAACAACATTGAAACATGATGAAATTATTTAGGAAATATGATTCACTGTTAAATATTTGTGTGCAGCAAATGCATGTGAACCTTTCGGGCAGGCAGTTAAATCAACAGTGGTAGTCAGGTGTGCACATGGGGATCCATCAAGGTCAGATCGTTGCAGCAAAGGAAATTTCTCCAGTGTTCAGAAAAAGCAGTAGGCAAGGTTATTATTGTTAACGAAAACGAACGAAAAAACGATAACTAACTGAAACTGTATTATGTGTTTATAAAATGAACTAAAATTAACTATAATAATGTCAAGAACGTCCTTCGTTTTCGTATTTGTAATTTTTTTCTCATAAACGTTTGAAATCTATTAACTTCGCTCCGCCGTACAACAACAACCGCAAAAAAAAAAAGTGATCAGCAGTGATGGCTGTGGGAAAAGTTGGGAGAAAGCGGCACAGTCCTATTTGGGATTTTTTTGACTATGACTGTGTTAACGATTGTTGTAGAAGCAGGTGATACAATGTGTGGAATACTTCTCAAGGGAAACGAATCTGAAAGTTCATTTGAAAAGCTCGCACAAGAAGGCTAACCAAGACTAGCTGGATAAGCTAGCCTAAGCTAGCCCCCTGGAAAGAGAAGCTACAGCTGCAGGCCAGTCAGCGTTGGGAAGGAACGGGAAAAAACAGCAACTATAATGGACTGTTTCCATGGAGACCAGATAGCTGCTGGTCAGTAAATACGCAGGAACACCACAAGCGGGAAGATGCATTGATAAATATGTTTATTGAGACCAGAATGTAAACATGACTTTGTGACTCGATAGCCTTCAAAAAGTTCAGTGCTCCACTCGAACCAAAATTACAACCCTAATTTACAAAATAAAACTAAACTAAAACTAAGTATTTCAAAACAAAAATGAATAAAAACTAGCAAAACTGCTCTAAAAACGAATTAAAACTAACTGAATTTAAAAAAACTAAACCAAATAAAAACTAAAACTAATGGAAAATCCAAAACTATTATAACCCTGGCAGTAGGACTCTAAGGGCCTGATTTACTAAAGGTTTGCGTGCATAAAAACGTGTGCAAACTTGACACCACCCGCAAACCAATGTGCAAGCTGATCTACTAACAGCGTGCAAAGAGGACTGCGCCTCTCAAATGAGCAAAATAGCACACGCTGTTCATTTAGTACTTTTGCTCTGATGAATAATCAATATGGGACGTACCCGCCAGAAAGCGCTAAATACTGGGAGGGGAAAATGCAAATAGGTTCATTTACCACACGCAATGAGATTTACCAACCCTGAAAGTAATTGCGGGGATTGTGATTGCGTCTGTATTTAATACGTTCGAAAGGAAGGTGCTAATCTGCCCAGCATTACGCACCGATGGCTGCTGTTATTGTGGCAAGGAGGCGACATCGCCAAAATCAAAGAATACGCAGAGAGAGAGTCTTTCGGACTCGTGTAAATTTGTTTGGAATGAATGAAAACCAGATAGTTGAAACTTAAGGGCTGATTTGGAGCCGGTCACAAGCACATGCAAAAGGAGAAATATTTTATTTGAATGTTAAATCGAGTATTATTCAGCAAAAGGTTGCCACAGGAGGCACATTCATTTTTTTATTTGTGATAATAAATAAATCACGTGTTTTCATGGAGAAAAAAGTGTTTCTTATTGTGCGCCTACCTTGTTCTGCAGTTGGCTCTAGCGTGTCATATCCCAGTATCCCAGTTATCTGCTCCTGGCAGAAGGTGAGCTGCACCTGCTGCTCAATCCTGGTTAGAGGCATCTCCTCTGCAGGCATCTCTTCCGCAGGCCCTCCACCTGTCTTGTTTGCCGAAGTTTTATTAAAGGCCACTTTTTCTTTAGTTCTTCGCCTTATATCTTGCCACCTTCTTTTAACCTCATCTGCCGTTCTTTTTGTCTTACCAACTGCATTTATTCTATCGCAGATTTTCTCCCATATTGCGTTTCTTTTGGTGATGTTTAAATTTCTTTGCTGTAGTTCATGAATGTGTTTATTTGCCTCTTCCACTAATATCTCTAACTCCAACTCGTCAAATTTCATTTTGCGCTTGCGTCTATCCTGCTTTCCATCCAGACTCTCCATGGCGCAAACCGTAAGACACGCAACACCTCATTTAAATACTGCGGTTTGCACCTGTTATCATTTGCGTGAGCATTCTTAGTTGATCACCCGCAAAACACACAACAACAGCACGCGCAAACTTTTTCAGTGCACACGCAATTTAGTACTCTTTATTTAGGATCTTAGTAAATCAGGCCCTAAAAGTTTATAAAAGAGTTTATTTCAGTCAAGGTCGTCTTTACATTAGCTGTTTTAAATTTTCATGAGCCCACCACCACGGGAACACTGAACAACAACTGCGTGCACGGCTGGACTGCAGGAAAAAAAGCGTCGTTCTGTGGAAGGAACATCGCTGGTTATCATCATCTGCTGATTACTTAAGATCGCATTGCCAAGCCAGAAGAGTTTATTTGGATGCTTTTGAGCTGGAGACGAGGCCTATGATTGGAAAAACTGGTTAAATAAAGTGCATATGTAGAGGTGAAGAAATGTTGTAAGCAAATACGTTGTAAGAAAATAAAAATGAAAAAAAAATCTTTGAGCTTTGTCCTTATTTGTCAGTTATATCTTCTTCTGACGCCCATATTCTGACTAATGCATGGAATATCTTTCAAAGTTTTTGGATCAAAATAGATTTTCTTTCTAGTTTAAATGAAAATCCTGTGGAATCCAGCATCAGAAACTGACTCCATCTCTGAAACACAGTGGTGGCATCACGCTTTTGGCCTGTTTTGTTGTTTTGAAGCCAGGACGGTTGTCTGTATTTGAAGGAAAATTAAGAGGGAAAATTAAGTTTCCCCCAAAGTACATTGATAACAAAAATTCGCAAATGTTTTCTGATTGCGTTTGAACTGCGGATAGGAAGGCTGAAGTAATGTAACAGGTATTTGGAGGATGTTAAACCAGTGAAAATGACACTGTAATTATGTTGCCTTTCAGTTCAATAAGTTCTTTTTTTTTCAGATTTCAGGTTAACGTATCATTGTACACCATGGACCATTTACTGTACAGTTCCACTGTTTTGACCATTCACCAAACATTTGCCTCCTGATGCGTCCTCACATGGAATGAAAGCTCCTACTGATAAGAAGAAGCTGAACAGACCTTATAAAAGTAGTTTCCTTACAAAAGTACATTCAGCCATAATGCGGACACGAAAAAAGAAAAGAAATGAAAAAAAATATGGAAACTTCCTCCAATAGTTTTAGGAACTATGAAAAAAATTCCTGTGGTCTGTTCCTTTAAATTGATAAAGATCTGCCTGCAAGTAGAGACATTTTGCAATGAAGTCCTTGACAGTCTTTGTAAGCTTATCTCCACAGCCTCACAATGACAGATGGTATCTGTTTCAAGTCTCAAGTAGTCATGTCGCCATGCACAATAATTCCTCCCTCCCTGGTCTACGTTCTTCCTTCAAACTGTAAATAAAATGCAACCGTAGGTGCGGTCGCAACACCAGACAACTTTGTTTTTTACACAAGTTTGTCAGGAATGACTAATCCTCCCACCCCTTTAAGTTTGTCTCTATATCTGTCTCCTCCTTTCTTTGTTTTTTTTTCCTCTCTCACTCTTTTTTTTTTTTAGTGTTCTTGTTTCCCTTTTTTGTTTTTCTTCCTCTTCTTTTTCCATCTCGCTCCCTCTCTTCTCTTGGTCATTGAGGTTAACCGCCACTTATGTTACACTGCATAACAATTCATGAACAATATGCTGCACAGAAACGAGAAACAACACTTGATGTGCTTCTTTCAATCTCCTTTTATGCCCTTTGCTAAATCATTAAATTGGCCGGCCAAAGACGGTGAAATGCCTCGAAACCCAATATGGACTCCACCCTGGAGATTACACGGTCAGCTCGGTTGGTCTGCACTAGAATAACAGGCTGGCCTGCTCTCACTGTCCCCTGCTCATTGTGCGTACGTGTGTTTGTGTGTTGCGTGGGCATCGCAGAGCGCCTGTTAAACTGCCATACATCCACGTATGAAGGGGTTAAACCAGCTAAAGTTCAACGACTGTCCTGGTCCACTAAAGGAGAGGATAATGCCATCAATCAATAGCTGAAAAAGAATGTCAGAGCTTCTTTAACTATAATTGTATTTTACAATGATAAGATGTAATTATATCTTACAACTTACATCTTACAACAATGCAAATACACAGGCTGCAAACACCTTTTTTTCTAAATATCCATAGCTTGGTATTTCTCTATATAAATTATAAATTATAAATAATACATGAAATGACATAAAAACCTGTAAGAAATACATGTTATATATACAAGCACAACAATTATCACAAATTTGAAAGTGATCCAGAATCCAGGATTTCTTCCGGATCACACCCAAAATAAAATCAGTTCTTCCTTTTCACATTTCTGACAACTCCTGAAAATTTCATCAAAATCCATCCATAACTTTTTGAGTTATCTTGAACACAGACAAACAGACAGATAAACGCCGGCAAAAACATAACCTCCTTGGCGGAGGTAAAAATTGTTTGTTTACCTGGGTTGCTGGGTTCCTTTCATACAGACAAGGGGCCCTCCTAGCCAATGGGATGCCAGGAAGATGCTAAGCGATAGCCAATGGCAGAGCAGCTCTGACGCACCGCTTTCAAACCAAGATACAGAGCCGACAAGTATGTTTACGTTCAGTAAACTCTGGGAGCTGTGAGTAGCAGCGCTACTGGTTTTTTACCTTTCGTATCCTAAAATTTCTTTTGTAACAAGAGGCAATGTTTCCCGTTGAGGCGTTTCGTAACCTGAAAATTTCGTATGTAGAAACGTTCGTAAGTAGAGGTACCAGTGTACTTGCGTAGCTCTGAAACTTTAAAACAACAAACATGTACATTTGTGAAACATATGTTATCTATGCTGCGGTGGACTGGCGACCTGTCCTGGGTGGACCCCTGCCTTTCGCTCAAAGAAAGCTGAGATAGCTCCTGCAGATCCCCGTGACCCTGAATAAGACAAACGGGTTTGGATAATGGATGGAGGGATATTATCTGTTAAAAAGTATGAAAAAAGACCCATATGCTTCCATACTGGTATGGCAATAATGCTGAATATTAGGTAAATGCTTATATGTTTTATTTTAAAATCCAGCTAACCAGCTAGCTTCCTTTGACAGCTAGTGTAGGAAGCATGTCTTAAATCTTCCATTCAAGCCAAAGTCTAAACATTATATAAGCAGTTTGTATTTTGCTGTAACACCTTTCCAGCCACCTGTCGATCAGCTGTCTGGTTGTCTCAGTCATATGTACGACTGAAGACAATTGGCAGAGGTCGTGGATCTATATGGTTAAGCTATCAACAGGAAAAAAAAGGGATTATGTGGCCGCCTGTAGTTATTTAAATGTGGTCTGTTGTGCTACACAACTTAACCAGTGCGTATCAAATCTGAATGACTGCTTTGACTGAGAGCTCCCGCTGTCTCTTAGAGATGACCAGAACAAAGAAACCTTAGAGATTTTTAGCTCAACGGGTCCCCCTTTAGGTGTGGAGGTCATGTTGTCTTTTCCACACTGTCCAAGATTTGTTCTTGTTTGGTCTCTTGCTCAGTCACTTTCTTGTTTTTACCTCCGCCAAGGAGGTTATGTTTTTGCTAGCGTTTATCTGTCTGTTTTTTTGTCTGTGTTCAAGATAACTCAAAAAGTTTTGGATGGATTTTGAGGAAATTTTTTATGAGTTGCTGGAAATGTGAAAAGGAAGAACTGATTTCATTTTGGGTGTGATCCGGAAGAAAACCAGGATTCTGGATCACTTTCAAATTTTCGATAACATTGCGGTAAATTGGACCGAAAATTTTGTTTGTCAATATCTGTTAATATTGCCCAAAACTCATGAAATTTCACTCAGGGATTGACAATGGGAACCTCTATCAAATTTCAAAGGCTGATCCGGATCTGATCCAGAAGGCGGATTTTATCGCAATCTGTAAATCGCTATATGGGGGAACTGTTGCACTTGGCAGAGGTCTGCGCTCTCCGAGTGCTTTTCTAGTTACTTTATGGTGTCTCTTAGTGGCCTCTGCCTTGATGTCGATAGTAAAGTCTTCCTGGCTGCCGCACTTTGGGTGATTTTTGCCAAATAATAGAGATGGAAGACTGCGAGAGCCAGACCTAGATGGCACTTAAAAAAAAATGTATTTCAAATATTCCTTCAAATGAAACTGAAACTGATATTTTAGTGTGGAAAAACAAAATCCTTTGTGCCGCTTTAATTACAGCTTGTTGCTAAACTGTGAGGGATGGGAGGAAATCAGTTGTGTGAAATACGATGTTTAAAGATGCACGAATGGTTATCCACTATGTTTCACAGGCACCCATTAAATCAAACTTTAATTCCTAATTCCTTTTTTTTTTATTGCCAACTTCCTTGAACAAACTTAAATGTAAAAGTTTCAGCATTGGCTAATTCAACAGCAGAACAAAGGAGAGAAGGAGCTTATCCGCCCACATGAGATTACAATACGTGAGGGCCAGTCCAGTAGGTTCCACTGCCGCACACCAAACAGATAGAAAAGTACTGTTTCCCCAAATACTTACATTTTCCATGTGTGCAGTTCAGCCACTGTTGAGACAGCTGGTACTCTTCTGTCAGTCCAGTCTGCTTTTACAAACAAACAAAGAGCACTATTGCTTTACAGGCAACATTTTACCAGTGTTTGCAGACGTGTGTTTGTAATAGCAGGTTACGTTAAGTTTGTGTTTGCCCATTGATGATGCACTCAGTACCAGACTGGAACTCAGAATTTCCCATTTCTATCTGGAAAAAAAATGAAAGAAAAAGCCAACGACAAACAAATATCCAAGTTGGAAACTAAGTTAAGGTTTATCAACTTAAGCTTCCACATTTTAAGCCAATCCTCATGAAGGCAGCCTGGCCAGCCATCCTAATTCTTTTCCTCCTCCTCTCTTCCTCAATGCTCTGCAGTTGAACAGCAGCGCTGGTAAGTGACACATTGTCAGTTTTGCAATAAAAACTTGGTGATCCAAGGCATTATTATAAGTCTGTTGCCATCTTTGCTGATTTGCCAAATGACTCTTTAATGCCCTTGTATGAGTCATCGCACGCCCCTGCCCCACTGCAGTTGGTTCGGTATGTTCCATACCGGTGGAAATGGCTGTAAGTGGGAGGGGCAATAGACCCATTTTTCACTAAACAAATGGGTTTGGCTGTCCAGGCTCCAGAGTGGTAACTTAGGAATTAAGGGCCCGATCTTCCGCCAGATCTCCTAAAGCCGCTATTTAGGGATAGCGGGTAGCGGGAAGGCCATTCCCCCGCAAAGAACCCAATGTTCACCCTTGCTAAACCCGCTATCCCACCTGCGCTACCCGCTACATTATGCATAGGAGTGGTTAGAGCGTTCCACCTGTTAAACCAATCAGTGCGTCAGTAGCCATTGCCTTTAAGAGCAGGTTGTGCTACCCGCAAACCGCTATGGAGCATCTTGTCATCCAGATCGGAGCAGCTCTCAGGAGCAGCTCTCAGGCGCAGCTCGTCTGGCTACCTGAAAGTCCCAGATAGTTGGCGCGCTCCCAGTAAACACACTCTGGTTGTCTATGGATTAATTGGCAGGCAACCCATTTAAGACGATCTCTGCCATTTTATCGGGGGTTCAACTGAGGCCAAATCACACTTTTTATACAAGAGTAAGTTCGGGATGTAGAGCCGTTTGTGCACTTCCACATGTGACCAGGTGGACGCACACTGATGCCATTTGGACGCGCTCTTGTACGCGCCGACATGTGGGTTACGGGTAGCGATAGCAAGATACCGAGTCTGCGAACAGGGCTAAAGACACGACCATTCCCACACCTACAATGTGAGTAAGGGAGTCGGCATAACGGGTAGCGGCTTTAGGGAGCGGAAGGTTGCATTAGCAGTTAGCAGAGGTTCCTAAATCCACAATCTTCGGGTAGCGGCTAGCGGGAAGTGTATGATCAGGGCCAGATGTATAATCAGTCAAAGTAATGGTAAAGCATAATTAGTTTGTGTCCTCTTTAACTTAAGTGAACTATGTCACTCCTGATGAGAATTCCTGTAAACATCAAAGCAAAAAAAAAAAGGAAAAGAAACCAAAAGAGCTCCAACTTCCCAGTTCTGGTGTATGCAGAAACAGCATGATTTAAAGTAATGGGTAGGGATCATAGGTGGAGATAAAGATGGGACGTCCGGATAATTCTTCTCTAACCAGCTACTCTGAGGTTGCATTACTATACATGTCTAAACTGTTCGGTAAATGCCATATTTTTAGACCTGAGCCAGCCCAATCAAAGTGACAGGGTTGTGTTGTGTCACAATTCATTTTAGTTACTAGTCTCTTCAGACACTTAAATAGATTCTAAGGACAGGCACATTATTTATTTTTATAATATGTCCTTCAATATCAGCCGGTCTTCCTCTTGTATCAATACCAAACTCTGAAGAATATGTTGACTATGAAACAATCAATTAATTTTTAATCACTGTAATGGTGAAATGGTGCAAAAAGCTATTTGCTTGGGGTTTTCTGAGATTATACTGCTAGTTTAGAAAGCTGGATCCAATCTGAGGTCAGCCAGGCTGTGGTGATCGAGGCTTCTCTAATGTTAGGTCTGCAGGCCTGCAACGCCTGTGTCTGGCCTACAACTCGGGCAGAGTGGCTGATTGTTTCCAGCCATGATGGCGTTAATGAAGGGGTGTTGGTCATCATGATACACACTTACACACAGTAACATACACTCACGGACACAAACAGACCCAAAAGTGAAAAATCATACATGCGTTTGTGTGTGTTTTTTCAGCCACAGCACGTTGGCTCTTTGAACGGACCACAGGGTCACTCTTCCAGTCTCTTATTAGTGGTCGTCTCAGCAGGACACACACAGGTTTTTGTAAACACACACACACACGTGCACACACACACACCTTAACATATATCCACTCATCCAGCTGACAGTATGGTGTGCAGATGCACGCCATGTCAGGAGCCTCAAATTGAAACCACATGCAGCGCAGTTGGAGCAAATCTGCTAAATCTCTGTCAAAACGTGAGTGAGTCATTCCTGCGTTGGACGTGCAGTCATGCATGTGTGGTTGCTGTATCACGAGATTTTTGTGCGGCTGACCTCGAGGAGAAAAGCTGACAAACATGTCCACAGGCACCCATTCTTTCACACCAAAGCAGACGTGCATGATGTCACAGCAGTCTGGTGACAGAGGCACTTTGGGGAAGCAACGCTCCTCACACTGTCACAAGATTTAATCAGAGTTGCAGAAACGTACACGAGAAATAGGTAACGCTTGCTTCAAGCCACCCTTGCTTCAGAGCTGTAAGGAATAATCACACACTCACATCTGCTCCACAGTTTGCTCCACTTGGCGGCGCAGACAGAACGATTTAAAAAGGGAAAAAAAAAAAAAGAATTTAAAATTATACTTTAAAAGCTATCCTACAGTCAAATGTCTTCGGTGTTAAGATTTTTTATCATTAGAACCAAAATCTGGCAGTGAGGCTGCATCACACTTTGTGAAACTTTAAAGCACAGCCATGAAATTGAGAATGAATGGTGTGGTAACACGGGATTGCATTTTCCCACGCTGTAGCGATTGTATGTTAAGGTTTTCCCATAGGGAAAGCCATCTTTTCCCAGCCAAATTCCCCAATGCTAATGTGGCTGTAAAGGCCTACACTTCAGGTCTATACGCTTAGTAAGACTGTTATACAGCAGACCAGGATCCATCTGTCAAGCTGGGTGACCTTTGGCTGTCACAGTGTGTATTGCATTCCTGCGACTTGTTGGTTCTTTTTGGTTCTTCTTCATCATCTTTTTTACATTTTTTCCACAGTTTTTCCCTCCAAACTTCCAGCCAAAACTAAATCAAATTTAAGTCAGAGCCCGAGGATATTAACAGTTTAGAAAAATATTTGCAGCATATAAATGCATGTGCTTGTGTAATGGACATAACTCATATTATATAGCGCATCATAGTATGAGACTGTATTGTGTCTTGTTAGCTCACCTGTGACTAAAAGAAAGTATTCAAAGTGTTATGACAGAAAACTCATTATAACATGAGCAATAAAGGTCCCCGATTCAAACCAGAGTCACTGCGTTTACACGCTTTTGATCTCTAAGCCATCAGAGCAATTCACCAGCTGAAGTTAGCCTCTTTGTATTTCTCACCACAGTCATACACCAGACTCTCACAATAGCAGAGCAAACCAAAATGACTGTTCATTTCCTTTTACTCTCTTTAGAACGTGTGGTCACGCTCGCACTCAGCTGGTCAACGGCTCTAATCATCAGTGTGCGTTCAACTGCAACTATTTTAGCATTGGCTGGGCGTAGGCGGACAAGCCTTTGATCGGAAAGCTTTTGTTGGTGGTTGTTCTCTGGGGCGGCATGTTGCATCTGTGCGGTCAAACCAAAGAAGCTGGTTGTCACCTGTTCTGCAGCACCGACTCAACAAGTTACACGTTAGACAGCCGCACAACTGCACGCTCCACCACATCAGTTCCTGCTTCGCTACTGTCAAGAGCCAGTGATCTGAACCGATCTGGATCCCTTTGAATGGCCCCCTTGATTAAGCTTTATGAAAGCCAGCAACAGGTAGTAGTCATGAAGTGATGAGAGAGAATCCTGACAGCCTTTGGTCTGAGTCAAGGCCTTGAGGATGTTGTACACTGAGACAAGCTTGAGTTCGTTTTCTTTATTGACCTAAAACTTAAAATTATTTGTTATATAGAACAAACAGATTAAACTCAAGCTCTAGATAAGCTGCATTTCTGTTCATTTTACGCCATCATCAGTCGGTGAAGGCTGCTTTCACACTACGTGACTTTTACAGCATGCAGACTGCTGAGTTGCAAACCTTAATCTTTAGGTCTCCATGGCGTTCACACCACATGACTGGGGGTCACACACACTACACAATCCTGCAACAACACTGTCAACCATGAACCCTCCCTGGTGTCCAAACTATGTATTGTCAACACACACCACCAAACCACATGTGAAACTGGAGTTGTTTATTTGAAAACGGACAAAGGAGAAACTAGCCTTGCAAACATTCTACTGCATCCGCCCCTCGCTTTTAAGGGTTTCTCTTCCTCCTTGAGATGTTTTCTCATGCCTTGCTTTTTCACTGGCTAGAGTGAAATAGGTATAATTTGAAATAGGAAGAACTACTTTCTCATATGAAAATGTATTAATACTACTTCCTGTTACACAGCAACAGCTGTGTTTCAGAGTCGTTGCTCTTGGTCGTGAGCTTTCTCCTCCACCTCTCCATCTGCCCGTTGATGCAAAAGACATTCAGTGATACTAAGCCGTCTGAAGTCTCCACTGGATGCATCCTCCATAAAATGTGCCGACCAAGGAGACAACAAAAATAAAAGTAATTTCTAAAGGAAAAAAAAGATCAACTCTAATTAATCATGTTCTGTGATGTCCTTTGGACCAAAAGACATGGAGCTTTTGAAAGGAACACTGTTCAATTCAATTAAATTTTATTTGTATAGCACCTGTAACAATGCCAATTGTCTCTAAGCGCTTTACAGAGACCCAGAACATGACCCCCAAGCAAATATCATTAACTAAAATTATAATATAAAATCCTAAACAATCAAGGATAATGGCAAGTAAAAAAAAACTCCCACAGTGGGAGAAAAAAACCTTTAAGCCAAACAGTGGCAAGGAAAAACTCCACTTTAAGAGGAAGAAACCTTGAGCAGAAGACCAGCCGGATAAAGAAAGAAAAAGAGAGGAGAGACAAGACAGAGAGATGATATAAAACAGAGAGAGGAGAGCACATACATTCTGGCAACACTACAATAGACAAAATGTATAGATAGTTATTATCCATTAGCTTCAGCACTAAGAATTCCAGCGTGTAAATTTCTGACTGGTTCATTGTTAGTACATGAAATACAGAGATGACTATATAAACAGATGAAGGTAGCAGCACTGAGATGAGATGGTCAGAGGACCAGGTCGTCGGTCAGCATGCACTGTTCAGAACACTGCTCTTTGCAATTTAGGCAGAAAAGAATTTTAGTACCATCGGAGGACTTAAAACCTGAAACATCACCCCAGTCCAAAGACTTTAGCAGCTAAATTGCAGGTTTCTGTTAGCTCAGCAGCTGATGCTGGCATTGGCAGCCAGCTTTATCCAGCCACACTTGACCAGGCATTCAAATGCAAAAAGACTTCTTATGACCAACCTGCCACTTCAAATCAACTGTGAGAGGCTTTTTCACTTGCAGACAACATAGTCCAAAACAAGATGGCAGCCTTAAGCCCTGAGAATGTAAATAAACAAGTAATTTCAAATCCATTAACAGATTTGTGTCTTTTTGTATCAGTCACTAGACAGACTTATGTGGATCTGTAGAGCCCTTCGGATCCATGAACTCTGTACAAACAAATGTAGAAATCCTGCCAGAGAACCAGAAGATTATTGTCTCCAACTGCAAATAAGTACAACCGCAATTCCAAAAAAGTTGAGATGCTGTGCAAAACTTAAATAAAGTCAGAATGCATTGATTTGCAAATCCCATAAACCCATATTTTATTCCCAGGAGAATCTCAGATGCTGAAACTGAGACATTTTACCAGTTCATGGAAAATATTAGCCCATTTTGAATTTGACAGCAACACAACAACAGCAAAAAGTTGGAACGGGGTGATATTTACCATTGTGCAGCATCCTCTCTTCTTTTAACAACTGTCTGTAAACATCTGGGCAGTGAGGAGACCAGCTGCTGGAGTTTCAGGAGAGGAACATTGTTCCATTCTTGTCTGATGCAGGATTCCAGCTGCTCAACAGTCCTGGGCCTTCGTTGCTTTATTTTTCATTTTATGATGCACCAAATGGTTTGTATTGGTGAAAGGTCTGTACAGGTCAGTTCGGCACCTGCATGCAGTATGTGGTTTAGCATTGTCTTGCTGGAATTTCCAAGGGTTTCCCTGAAAGAGACGTTGTCTGGATGGGAGCAGATGTGTCACGAGTGAGGCAGAATGGAGGACCCAGGCGCAGGAGTACAACAAAAGTAAAGTATTTATTCAACAAAAAAACCAAAAACCAAAAGTCCAAGAAAACTACAAAAAAATCCACAAAAGAAATCCACACAGGAAAGGAAAAACACAACGTCCAAAACAAAACCAAAAATCCACTAAAGTAATCCAAAAGGGAAACAAGACAAATTCAGGGAACAAAGATCTACTAACATAAGACGCAAAAAGAAAACGGAAGACAAAAAACAAACCAGCAGAGAAACCCATGGACATGAGGACAACAGACCAGCACAGACAGGGGAGATGACAAGACTTAAATACACAGGTGAATAAACGAGAGGCAGGTGCAGACAATCAGGATAACAAGAGGGAAGAAAGCAAAACTGAAAACAACGGAGACAAGACAGACCTTCAAAGTAAAACAGGAAACGGGTAACACAAAAGACTGGAATTGACGCCAACTTAACACAGAACATTAAAGAACCCAAAATGGCCGTCATGGCCGCCTCAGACCATGACAAGATGTTGTTCTAAAACCTCCTCAGCATTAATGGTGCTTTTCGAGATGTGTAATCTGCCCACACCACAGACACTAATGCAACCCTATACTATCAGAGATGCAGGCTTTTGAACAATGTCCATGGTTTCAAAAAAGAATTTCAAATTGAGGGCCTGAAGATCACATGTATCCAGTTTGGACCTTTGACCTTGTCTCTTTGGCAAAGACACTCCCCCTGATTCTCTGAATCTTTTGATGGTATTACGTACTGTCGATGGTGCGACCTTCAATGTCTTTGCCATTTCAAAAGCGTTTTTTTGGAAATTGTTCCACAATTTTTAGATGCAGTTTGTCTCAGATTGGTGAACATCTGCCCATCTTTACATCTGAGAGGCTTTGTCTCTGAAATATTCCTTTTTATACCCAGTCATGTTACTAACCTGTTGAAAATTAACCTAATAAGATGTCAAATGCTCCTCCGTTCATTTCCAATTTGCTTTTCCAGCCTTTTGTTGTCCCTGTTCCAACTTTTTGGCCATCAAAGTCAAAATGAGCTAATATTTTCTATGAAATGGTAAAATGTCTCAGTTTCAACATCTGCTATGATCTTTATGTTCTATTGGCAGTGAAATATGGCTTTATGAGATTTGCAAATCATTCAATTCTGTTTTTATTAAAGCTTTACACAGCATCCCAGTTTTTTTTTTTTGTTTGTTTGTTTTTTTTGGAATATGGGTTGTGCATCCAAAGATGATAGCTAAAATATACGTAAAGCAAAGAGAGTGCAATGAAGTTATTTGTCTATATGAAATAAAACACTATTAGTAAAACATTGCATATGCCAATTTTTTTAATCTTTATCTCTGCCTCTAAGACCCTTTTCAAATGATACAACCTTCATAGTAGGCAGATAGCTGGTCTTGGAGTCAGTTTGCTGTTCACATCACATGACTGATTTCAGACGAACACATGCTACGGGATCTAACGCCGGCTCATTTAACTCACTAGTCTCTAAAACCATGTTTTGTCCACAAAGCACACATGGTAGGTGGAACCATGCTCAAAACATGATTTGATGATCTGAGTAAAGAAAAACATGATTTATTCATAATACAAATATTGAAACAAAAGACAAAGAAAATGCGTAAAGGAATTAATGTAGCTGAGGAAGGCTGTCTGCTCGTATTGTGGTATGGCGTGTCGTCTGCGTCTCCCCATGCTTCAAAGATTTCCTATTCGGGATTCCCTTCCTCAAGCTGACCTCACCCAACGACTTCCTCTGTCATCAGCTGGAGCTGGAATAGGGATTCCCCTGACATCTCCAGATGTTTGGCTCGCTTAATATCTTTCGGCTGTCGGCAACGGCTCTGCGATACGTCTGAGTGTCTTTCCTGAGCCTGAGATGTTCAAACATACCAATCAAGCAACCAACACATGACTGCTGACCACCTGCAAGCTCTGCAGCTGTAAAACAGGGCCTAAAATCATGTATTCTGAAATGTATTTTGAGTGTGAACGTGCCTCGAGGTTGGCTAATAATAGCTCTGCCTATTATGTTTCTGAGGATTCAGATGTTCGTGAACCATAGAAGGAACACATAAAAGGAGCAGTGAAGATCCAGAATTATCTGTAGATATGAATTTAACTGAGTCTGTGGATCCAGGTGGTGATAACTTGTTCTCTCCTAACATATTATCAAGCCATGAGCCTGTAGACACAGGTGAGTCCATGGACACAGGTGTTTGAAAAACACAGCTTTAGAGTCTATAATGTTTCGTTTATTCACTTTATCTGACAAAACTGCTTTGAACTGAATTTTTTTAAATAGTTAAACCAAAAAATAAATAGATAAATTAACTGAACATGCCATTAATACCGATGTAAGTTTTACAGATCATGTTATTAATCAGGTTATCTTTAATCTTGAACTCCCTGTTCATCAACTGAATGGAATTAGTAAACCAGAAAGTATCAAGCATACTCTTGATTTATACATGTAACACAAAACATATGCACACGTTGTAACAGCTCTATCTGAGGGACAGTTAGAGCTCAATGTGATTTGTGTCACTTATCTTTAAGTTTAGGAGTCATATAGCGCGGCCTCTTTTTTAGTCATTCCTGCGAGTCTTTTGGTCCGTGTCACTTTCTCTGCCAAGCCTCTAGCTTGTGCAGTCATCAGCTCTTTTTCCCAGCATGGAAAGCTCATTTAGGCCTCACAGGAATGGCTAAAATTCCCAGTCCCACTGTGGTTATGAGGAGAGAAGAGCTCCAGGATTTATGGGATGCTTTTCCGATAGATACAAGCATTACGTAGCACCAGGGTGTGGTTTATAAGTACATGACTGTGGCTACTGCTCAAAGACTGTAGCAAATATAAATCACAGGCATATTTTCTCGGTGGTGTAACCCTGCTGGTCGTGGGCTGGTTTTGGAAAGAAGGGGTAATCATTTGAGTGATGATATTAACTGTGTGCACTGGAGACATGTTTCCAACAGGTAATAAAATATTTTCTACACCCCTTAAACTGAGTCTCACCTCCTTTTATAGTAACTGTTGTGCGACAGCCATTTCAAGCTCCCCAGAATATATTAGTGAGCCACACAGAAACAGTCACATGGGACCTGAGGTAAGTTTGGTCATGTTCACAGCCCAGTCCATATTTGCATGGGATTTGCAGCGCTTTTGCCAGCTATGTTTGCATACCAACTCGTAGGTGCTTTGCATATCAATACGTTGCTTGCTTTCGCTGGATGTTCCCAGTACCGAGCAACATTGGCCAGTTCTATTCACCGCGCTCTCAGGAGGGCTTCCCATGTGTGTGAAAAGCCAGTAATTGCGTCTTGATGGAAAACACTAATACACCTCGTAAAAACACTTAAGACTGGTACAATTACTCTTTCCAGAGGACAAAGCCAAGAGAACGCAGCATGCAGGCCACTATTCAGTTCATCAGACTTCTGACAAACAAACAAGCAACAATCAGTCAAACCAGCCTTTACGTCTGTGGCTTCTGTGAGGTTTTAGTTTCAGAAAGGGGGGATTCCTCACAGCGGTAAACCTTTAAGTAAGAATTTAGGCTGCTTATTTGATGGTGTTGCATCTCAAAGCTTGTTCACACATGCACAAATATTATCTGGACTGTTCATCAGGACCACAATGAGAGCAACAGTCATCGCAGATAAGCTTGCAAACGGTGCACACCATTAAGCGTTTTGATTATCAATAAATCATCGCTCTTGTGGTTCTGGCACAATCGTCCCTTTCTTGATAAATACCCACTGTCACCTCTGAATTAATTTGGTCGTGAGGCTGGAGAAAGCTTCAGACTCATCACAGTGAACTTTCACCAGGCTTGCTCGCTGAACAGTAAACCCGAGCGATGTCAATAAAACAGGCGAGGGCTGAAGAGAGACGTCTGGGTGAAGCACATAAAGCTAAATAGATCAGAACGTGAAAAATATGGCTTTATTTAGATGGCCTTTATTTGGTTGGGATTTTTTTAGGCTCTCGTAAACGCGTGTGTAATGTTGGGAAGGAGTACGACGTGCGCTCCAGTGCCTGTGCTGGCATACGGAGAGGTGTGCTTCACTGTTTCATTTGATCACTGCAAACCAGTATGTTTGTCTTTATTTATATTTCTGTGTGTGTGAGTGAGTGTGTGTGAGTGTGTGAGTGAGTGTTTGCACAAATGGTCATTCATTTCCAACCATTTTTGCTGCACGCAGAGCGATGACTATCCCTGACTCAGAGTTCCCGTGAACTTTTTTCTGCTTACTCCAGCCGCTTTTGCTCCCTTTCTTCCCTTCACCAGTCATGCAACACTCCCCACCGCCGCAACCCCTACCCCCACCCCTTCACCCCCAAAGTCCTGCATTTGTTTTGATTGATGGCAATATTATTTTCTCCCTCTTTCACTAATTATCCTCTTGATGACGGTAATGAGTGTGCGTCACATTAGGCGAGGCTTTGTTGGTTTTCCCACTCTCGCTGGTGGGTTTTTTTTTCCTCTCTCTCTGTTTTTTTCAGCTGTGGTGTGTCTTCAGTGAAATTTACGGGTGCAAAAACAAAGAGGAGCTTGTTAGCCGCTCACAATCAGTAGATTAGAGTTCTGTTGACTGATTGTGAAAGAAAGAGGGGGACAGAGAGGCGCAGATAACGAGAGCTTTGGAGAAGTAAAATTATATGTGTGTGGTTCTTCGTCTGGGTATTTCTCTGCATGAATGGGTATCTGTGTCATCTTTGTGCTGTTTGTCAGCCTGCTCTGCTTTCTGTGCAAAGGGTTTGCCACGAGTAATGATATTTTACTATCTTTACTGATTTAAAATAGAGGCACAATGTAAAAACAGCATTTTAGGGATTCCAACAAAAAAGCTTTGTTTTTGTGATGTGTCCAGCTGTCATCATCACTGTGGCAAGTAAGATATGGCTGCTTTAAAAGGAAAAAAGCAACAAACAAACAAAAAACTATAAAGGAACTGCAGCTATGCATCACAGTGTCAGAACAGTCAGAGTAGGTCAAACCTGCTGTTGTACCCAAGCAGATAAGGTTTATGTTTCTGCAGTCTTGCTTGCACTAAACTCATCTTGCAGCCTGTATGTACTGCAAGGTCTGAGGCGCTGATCATCTTTTGTGGTCTGTGTCTTGTTCAAAATGTTGGGTTTCCATTAGTAGGGATTCAATTCAATTCAATTTTATTTGTATAGCGTCTGTTACAATGTCAATTATCTCTAGGCGCTTTACAGAGACCCAGATCATGACCCCCAAGCAAATATCATTAACTAAAATTATAATATTAAATCCTAAACAAGGATAATGGCAAGTAAAAAACTCCACAGTGGAAGAAAATAAACCTTTAAGCCAAACAATGGCAAGGAAAAACTCCACTTTAAGAGGAAGAAACCTTGATGAGGACCTGGATCATATGGAGGACCTTCCTGATGAAGACCAGCTGGATAAAGAAAGAAAAGAGAGGAGACAGGATAAAGAAAGGAGAGCACAGAAATGACTGAATATAATGACCATATAAACAGATGCAGGTAGCAGCACTGAGGTGAGATGGTCAGAGGACTAGATCACCGGTCACCACACCAGCCGACACCCTGAACACACCTACACACACAGGTGGAGGTAAACGCTGGGATGGACAGAGGAAACTCTGGCCTGCAAACATAGAGAAAGAAAAGAGAAAAAAAGGGGGGCAAAACAGCACAACAAACTACAGGAGAGAAAATGGAGCACAGTTACAGTAATGAGGTGCTCCTAATTAATAATGGAATGAGCTGGAGAAGGAAGAAGGGAGGAGGAAAGGGAGTAAAGCAGTGGAGACACCACTCAGCAGATCATGTTGGCGTCCCCCTGCAGCGTAGGCCTATAGCAGCAGAGCTATGATGAAGCTATGATTAAGACGAGCTACTCTAGTCTTAGCTACTACAACTATGGCTATAACTATTAGCCCCTACACACTCCAAGATAAAACCTGCGAGCCACTGCGTCTCCATGCGTCTGTAGGATCCAACACACTAATGCGACACACCAGTTGGTTGTGCCGGCCAACAGCCAACAGGGAAAATCAGAGTAATGGGAAAATGGTGTCCACTGGGTGGCAGCACCAGTCCAAACACATTACTGCTGCATTTGGGGCTTTTGCGTGTCATGTAAACTTCCAGTTTTGAAGCGATGATGCAAACTCCGACTGGTCCAAAAGGTGGGGACAAAACAGGGAAGAATATCGATGAGCCTCACAAGAAATTCCAGGTTATGTTCCCGTAAATTCGGCAAGGAACAGATCAACGCTGACTGTGAGACAAGTGGTGGTCTACTCTACTGGAATAACTGGAGGAGCCCATAGGAGAGAAAGACTGTAGATGAGAGTGAGTTCTGCCCCCTTACACATCATATTCCACAGTTGTCGGGTCACCCCTGTTAAACAACATATAGAAGAAGAAGAAGAAGAAAAACAAACCAAAATGACAAGATTAACATGGAGGATGCTGAGTTGGCTGTTGTGTTTCTGTTCGCTATGTTTGCATACATGATGATGGTGGCGTTGAACGAGAGGAGAAGACTTGAACTTGAAGCAGACATAAAGAGGGCTGAACTTCACCTCCTTCTCACATCGTACCCAATCAGCACCGAGTTGACGCCACGCCTCACCCGGCAGTTTTTCAGGATCGTACTGAAGCACCTGACCCAAGGCAAAGACTTGTCTCAGGACAAAGAAGTTCCAGAAAATTCATGTTGTGGACGGTTCCTGGTCATGGAGATGGGCCAGTGGTCAAGGCCCCCTTAAAACGACCCCAGACCCCCGCTGCAGGGAACATGCCTAGTCTCCGTCGGAGAAAGCCAGATAATGTCATCTTCAGAGTTTTATTAATGCCTACGTATTTCTCAAATCTTCACCCAACAACCAACAGCTGAGAAAACTAAAATAACTGAACCACTGGAATTTGATGTTTTGACACAAGGATAAAATTGTTGCTGAACTTTTTTTTTTTTTCATCATTTGACCGCCTTTAGAAGAGCACCATGAAGTGAAGCTGGCTGGAAACAGCGCGAATGTTGGATGGTTCTACTGAGCTCTGGATTTGTGATGTCACAGAACTCTGCAAATCTTGACAGCTCACTGGATGACCTTCTATTTCAGTCTCAGACTGCTCAAAGCTAATCTATAGCATTGTGTTATGTTACAGACTAATTCAGAGGTGTACGTGAGCACTATATGTCTTCTTAGCCATTTTTTGTTTTGTTTTGTTTTGTTTTGTGAATTAGATGGTGAACTAAAAGGTGAAACAGCGTCGTCTTTCCCGTCATATCTTATCAGTGCCTCCTGGCATCGCCCGTCTTCATTTCTTTCTCCTGCAGTCCTGCTCTTGCAGCACAACCCATGCTCGTATCACGTTCCCGAGTGGCCTGTCCATCACTGGCACGAGGCCCTTGGTTAGCAGTGGGGAAAGTCCTTGGGGTCAGCTCATAATGGACCTAAATGCAGCTCATTATCCTGATAAGGCAGAGGGGCAGTGGCCAGGCAATGGCTGCCTGACTGGTTGGATGACAGCCACGCCACACTGACAAGAAGACAAACTAGACACAGTCACTGTGGCTATCTGATGGACCGAGCTGAGGGATCTGGTTGCACAGGCCTACTGCTCTGAGATGATGGAGGGTTTGGAAATTTAATACCGCAAAGCCACACAGTGAAATCACCAGTTCTGACCCATTGTCGTGTAAAGAAATAAACTGTCCTTCACTTTGGAAAACATTTTTAACTTAGTGAACTATCCTGCTGCACGGCCGTGTGGAAAAGAAAGCGTATCCTCGTTCCATTCTCAAGGTTAATGGATCAGGATATGTTGGAGGAATTTTGGGCTGCTTTCTTTCTTTCTTTTTTTAAATAACAGAATATAATTGGACTGGATTGGACTTTTAGAGAAAGTGCAGCCAGAAGCGGTAGCTTAGCTGAATTGCTTCATTTGTTTTTATACAATGAGAAGCTGCTGATCTGAGGAATGGAATTATCCAGGATGGGTGTTTTTGCAGCATATATCACGGTTGATGGGATCTCACGTTGCCCCGTCGCTGCTGGTTTTTTAGACCATTAGACAGAGAGAGGTTGGGGGGGGGAGGACTGTCAGCAGCCTCCGGCCTCGGAGCATCTCAGCAGCCACAGATTCTCTTTCAACCAGATGTCAAGCAAAACACCCCCCCCCCCCCACACACACACACACTCCGCTCACAAATCATCTCCTGTGTGACTTTTTTCACTTTTTTTTTCACTCATAACAGTATCCTTTCTATCCTCTCTGCCCTCAGGTGTGTCAGAGCGGTTGTGTGCCTCCAGTTTCTGTATGCGGACGTTACCTGTGTGGTTTTGACCTGAGAGGGTTCACGTCAGCCTGCACTGATATGCCGATACGGGGGCGTGCTGGGTCAACGCCGACTTTCTGTCAGAGTGCATGGGGTGACAGCAGTGTTGTACCTGAACGCGTTCATTGAACGAAAGTTCATAAATTAGGTCATATTTTGTGCGAACGTGAACTGTATGGAGCCCCATTTGGGTCATAATTCAATGAATAAATAAGTCTATTATTATGAAATACAGGCGTTTATTATTATGAAATACATATCCATTATTATTAAATACATGTTTATTATTATGAAATATTTCCCATTATTATGAAATATATGTGTATTATTATGAAATATTTCCCATTATTATGAAAAAAATGTAATTATTATGAAATATTTTATTATTATTTAATCTTAGTTTAATACATAATAGTTTATTTCAGAATGGCTTTTTTTTATATCTAAGAATGAGTTTTTACATAATGGCTTCGTTTTTCATAAGAATGAGCTTTTACATAATAATGACATTTTGCCACTGGGCGGGACCAGTGGTTGACCTGCATGCTCATTGGCTGATACTTCTCCATTCTACACTCTGACATCGACTAGTTTTGGCCGTGAGGTCCCGTTAGCAGGCCGTTAGGGCCGTGGCGTCATCAAGGTGCACTCCTAGTCCAATTGTAGCTATGGCAGCTTGGACTGAGCTACGGGAAACCTTGACCATATTCACTGTTCTGTTGCTTATGCCTGAATGAAAGAGCAGCCAATCACATAAATGGCTCCGCCCTCTCTCCTGTGATTGACACACAAATCATTCTTATGAAAAACGAATCCATTATTATGTAAAAGCTCATTCTTATGAAAAACGAAACCATTATCATAATAATGGGAAATATTTCATAATAATAGACTCATTTATTCATTGAATTATGACCCAAACGGGGCTCCATAGAACTGAACTTGCTCTCTTTCCCCTTGACGAGCGTCGGGTGTGAATGAGTTCATTCGGGCAACTGTGAACGACGCTCTTTCAAAGTTCACACACGGTCAAAACCAATCCAGGTTTCCAGCGAACTCCATTTAAAATACACCACAAACGAGCCTAATATGTATCTGAGGAAAGCAATCAAACATGGCAACACGGCTGTCGCTGCTGTCACGCTAACAATTGCGTCATCAAATGTTTAAAACAAGCAGTGAGATGAAAGCTGCTGTCGCTCAGAGCCGGAGGAGCGACCCGACTCCCGGGGGGAAAAAAAAACATTTACACCTTAAGGACCTGTTTTTGTCTTATAATAAAGACCATTTGGGCATTTGAGGCTTTGTGAGGCTTTGGGCATCACACACAAAAGCACGCACCTCTGCTCTGTTACGGGTCCGTGCAGATTTTACCACGCGCACGTTGGCACCTGCTCATTTTACGTGCTTCATTATTTCACCATTCCCGCTGTAAAGATCTTTCGGGGTCGTTCCAGGGTAGATGGAAGTATGTGCCTTAAGGACAGAGAGGCTGTTGACCGAGTATCATGCTAGTTATGATATCATCATGTTCCACCTGCGTGTTTTCGTTTCCAGCGGGCTTACCGAGCGCTTAAGCAGATTAGGAAATGGTTTTTTTCTTCTTAAATAGAGCTCCTGCAGACTTTTTACTGAGCGCTGCAGGCTCACTCCCCTCCACCCCTTCATAATAGCTTTTACTCAGACGTGCAATTATCGATGACGGCTTTTTCTTTTCTTTTTTCTTTTTATTTGACACTCATCAGCGCAGTCTATTCTGTTGTTTCATGCCGAAGAGAATGACACGAATACCAAACGGCTGTTGTTCTATAATGAGGCAGGTCTATTTCGTGTGGGTTTTGTTTGGACTGAATTCAGTCGAAGAGGGGGCAGAACTTTGTTTATGACAGAAGCGACCTTTGCTCTCTTTCTTACTTGGATCTATCTCTTTATACAAAAACACACACATAGCACACATCTGATGAGAAAGGTGGGGGAGGTAATGAGAAATGGAAAAAAAAGAAAAAAAAAAAGGGAACGAAATGCGAGAAAGGGTGAGAGTTGACCTTAGGGTCCTGCTAAGCGATCTCTCTAAGTGAGGGGGCGGGTGACTCAACTAAGAGGCTAATTCATTTCCCCAAAGACCCCCTTCCCCCAAAAGCTAATGTGCACACACATATTCACACACACACAAACACGCCCTTTCCCCTGTGGATCTAGGTCCGGTGATCCAGGTGCTGGTCTCTGCAGGGATGGTAACATGGCCTCTGTTAACCCTGAGGGAGCCCAGGCCGGGGTGAAAGGTCACGGCTGAATCCTCCCACTGTCTGTCCATGTGTGTTTTTGGCTGCGAAGACCACAGGCGGAGCCTCAGGAAATATGGCCGCCACTGGGCAGCGCGTGACCCCTGGTCATTTTTTTTTTTTCGTCTTTTGACAACTGAGAAGACCTAAAAAAGAAAGAGAGAATCGTATTTCGCCACAAAGTTCAGTTGAGGTTAAAAAAGGGGACCACTAAAAACAAGGGTCTGATAGGTGGACACATTTCTGTTCGGTTTTATCAACAGATAAGCTTCAGACGACATTCATCGGTCCACCTTTAAACAAATGTGTCTCGTAACATTGTGCTTGCTCCTGAGAACACATATGAACTTGGCACGCAAATGAACTTGTTGTCCTCTCCCACCCCTCCCTCGCGTTTCTCACCCCACCCCCTCACCCCTCCTCCCCTCGCTTCTCCCCATCCCTGCCTCGTCTGTGCTTCCTTTCAGCTTGATGGCAAGTCAAGCAGCTGTCTTGTCTTGGGTTACGGCGAGTGACGCTCAGGTGACAAAAGCCCAGCGCTGCCCCGTCAGCACTCTCCCGTCTGTCAACAGAGCGCCGGGGCAGATGCTAGCTGAGGCTCCGATACCAACACGATGCCGGGGACATATGCAGGCAGCGCCGAGGCCTTCATGAATTAGTTAAGAAGCCTTTGTGAATGACAAACTCGTCATGAATTAGAGATGTTCAGGGTAATGCAACTCTTGTTTCCACTTTCAGAACCAGCTCATTCAATTTGAGACACACACTGAAGGTTGTAGTTCTTAAACTTATCTGTGTATTTCTCAGCTACTACAGTGATCCCTTATTTTTCACGGTTAGTGGGGACCGGCGCCCCCCCAGCGAAAATCAAAATGCGCGAACAGAGCTGGAGCCCCCCGAGCCTAAATAATGTGTTTAAAATATGTTTAAAAACCCCAAAAAAGTAGCGAGGCACTGCAGCGAAACAAGACAAAGGCTCAACTGTGGTCTTTCTGTTACCTTCACAGCCTCTGGTCTCTGAACCGTAGTAAACAAACTGCTGGTGTTGTGCTATTTTTGGCTCATAATTAGAGGGTAACACACTAACAACAACAAAAGAAACAGTCCGGTTTTTTCTGCATGGAACGAGGACTTTATTCTGGCACTGCAGGAACTTGTGACATCACACAGGTTGTATTGTTGGGCTCCTGTCGGTTAACAGAGAATGTAAATCTATACACGCTGGGCTGCTGTTGATGCTCACTGCACTTTTCATCTAACCTTGTTTTCATTCTGCCGTCCTACGACACACACACTACATTACCCATAAGGCCACACCATTACCCATAAGGCCAACTTCTTAAATAGGCCAGGCTGGCTCACAACATTCGCTGTGAGAGAACGCGTACAACATCCTGTGATGCGTCTCGGCCAATCAGAGCACAGATTCTAGAGGCTGTGAGTCATCGTTTGACGTTTCGCTGGCAGCTACGGCCTCTCGTCTGCTGTGGGGTGGATTTTTGTGGAATTTTGTGAAATTTTTCTTGATATTTTATTATATTATATATTTCTGAAAAATCCACAAATAACTAAAACCGCGGAACTTAAAGCCCAAATTGGCAAGGGATCACTGTATTTGCACAGACCGAATGAAAACCTGTGAATGTCTGTTTCCCAGAGGCGCTCGATTTCAGGAAGCATTTATGACCTTTTTTTGTAAGAACTATAAAGTCTTAATTCTTGATAATTGATGATTTATATGTATTTGTGTGTGTGTATCATAGGATTAAGTACCACAGCACCCCTTTAAATCACATCTTCACAACTCCGTTGATAGCAGCTGGTTTTCGGGGGTGGAGTCAGCCGCCCGACTCTTTCCTCAGCAGCGTTTGCCTCTTTTAGAGTCACTGTTACAGCTTAGTGCCACCTACTCTTCAGGTACATCAAATGCAGCCACGTATAACATAAAGACGGGAAAACTGGAGGTTTTTACTCCAATGTTACAGAACCCTGTGAATCTGAACATCTGACTGGACTGGAAATCTGTGTTATATCAGTTTTTAAGTCTGTAATTACTTCTCGCACCTTAATCTGCCTTTTTATAACTCAGAGATGCACCAGTTGCTATTTTCTTTGCCAGTTTTGATTTTCTTAAAGGTCTAACTGTCCAGTACCAGTTCTGACTCAAAGACATGCATCATCGAAATCAATGACAGAGAGCAGGGGCTGCAGGCTACGTGCTTTACTAGCTTTAGCTCTGTAAGCTTTGAGCATTTTTCGGCAGGTTATTATTTTTTTTAAGTAGTGGATTCCAGTTGGATTTTTTTTTTTTTTTCTTACCTCATAGATTGTACAAGTTGTTCGTTCTGTACGCTGTACAGAAAAACTTCCACACCAGTTTTTAAAGGGACTGCATCATCATGTTGTGTTTACTGATGCAGAAAAAAACTCAGATTTCTCAGCATTCTAAGCTTCAGTGCATTCGGTGTATTTACTGCCTCCTCCCCGAAATGAATACATGAAATAATATTTTTCAAGGCTGTGCCAAGTATGTATATACATATAAAAACAAAAGAAAAAAAAAAACGGTGTATCTTTACTTTTACTACGATTAAATTACAAGCTCAGAGACATGTTGCATTATTAGTCGTGTCATGTGGAGCATTTTACAAACAGAAGTCCTGACATCAAACATTCTCGTGCAACTGAATTCCCCATATTTCAAAGGTAATGGGCCCACCGAGGGAAGGCAAAACAAAAAACAGTTTAGTGTCTCTGAATTTGCAGACGCGGTACTGACAAAGTTTGTAGCAGGAAACAGACATCAGCAAACAGCCAGGGAGCGTCTGCAGACTGAATAATTACAGACTAGAAAAAGATGCTAAATAGATGTGTGCATGTGCAAACACACAGACATATGTTGCACCGTGAGGATGGTGGGGGATTTAAGGATAAAGAGGGGTGGACCTTACGCAGTCAAGCTCACCCCCTTCGCTCCGTGGCGGTTCCAAACGGAGATCCAAAAGATACGCAGCAAAATGATTCAGAGTGACAAGATAAAGGAAAAGGAGAAGGCTCAAAGAGAGAGACAAAGTGGCACCTTCTAAAGGAAGAGACGGCGTGTCTTTTCTACTTCCTGCTGCCTGGCAGCTGAAGCTGAGAGGAAGATCTTCGTCTCCTTCTGCCTCCTTTTAATTATTGTCAATTACAAGGTTAGCACGCCAGGACTTATTACACGGCGGCCTCGGAGCCCCCCTCAAGTGTGTTTGTGGGGCCGACGAGTGCATTATGGTGGTTTAGCGTAGCAAAATTTCCAAGGCTTGGGCTCCGAGGGGCCTTCGCAGTTCTCCTTTGTGGTTTTAATGAGAACTGAAAGCATGAAAGTGTGGCAGCAGAAGAAGCCCCCACCTCCCCCCCACCCCCACCCCCGACAATAAATGAACTACTCTCTGCCTTAGCTCGCCATGGGCTAGTTTTGGAGGCAGCAGCGGGACAATGCTGCTACACATGCGCCATTGGTCAAACTATGTCATGGTGGCTGGTAACGTCTTTATCATAATTGTGGATGATGGAGGGCTAAAGGGGCAGAGAGACAAAAGAGCTGGAATGGTGGTCTGAGATGTTACATAATAGGAAGAGAGGGAGATGACGAGGGACGCTGAGTGAACCCCCAGAAATGATGATGTATTTGGAAGAATGTTGTCCGCCGTATATCTGCAGAACATGTTCGTCTTCTTTGTGTGTCGTATTTATTGATCCCTGCTTTTTGGGAAATTAATCCAACAATAGAAAAGTATGTTGTCAACAGCTCGTCAGGAGTTTTCTTTTATTTTTTTTTTTGTGCCATAACCTCTTATTCCTGACTTTATCTCTTTATGTATTTGACACTGCATTGTCTTTTTTTTTTTTTAGCAAACTTTAACAGAATGAAAATACTTCGGTGTGACTGATAAGAAACTCTCCGCATCGCCAGGAATTTAAAGACCGCTTTTCCCACGCAGCTCCACAAATCCAGCATTTAACGCGCTGAAGATGAACCGATGCAGCCGAGCATGACCTGACACTCTGGAACAGTTTCATTTTCTTTTTTAGACATATTACGGTCTGTTTCCTGGCACTTGTTTTGCGGGACATCGACGCTTTGGCTTGCAGGTGTAAATGGGTTCTGATTAAGGCCCCTTCGCTTCTCTTTTGTTGCGTCGTGTTTGGATGTATTCTTGGCACGATGTCTGAGCGCAGAGCAACTTGCAAGAGCCAAGTTTATGAGCTGGTGGCTCAGACTCAGCAGATGTTGGCTTCTCGTGTGCTGGCATGTCACAGAACGGTATGACGTCCGGTGGGCAGTCCGAGCCGTTCATTCATTCCTTTTAGTAAGTCTTCCTACTCCATTCTGTAAGTATGCACGTCTGTATTTTATCTCATAACATGGCGACGTCATCTATAAACACTGACATAACTTCCTTACAAGCAGAGTTTTCCTTTTTCGTTTTCACAAGCTGACACAACTTCCTGAGGTCTCAATAATTAAACGCTGTAACATGTTTTGGTCAAAATAACACAGAGGAAGTAGTAGAACTGTTCCTGGTTCAACGGTGCCTTTGCAGCTCTGTTCATGGCAGCTGGTTTTCAGGGGGTCCGGTCTGTCTTCCACCACCTCTGAAACTGGTTTTACAGCCACGCGCTGCACGCTCTCCAGGTGCAGCAAACGCAGAATGATGTGAAGTCATCAGAGGAGATAAAGATGAAGACCATGAATATTTCTCCTGGGCCTGTGATGTCACAGTACCCTGTCAATCTGAACGACCCACTAAAGGCAAAATATTCCTACCAAAGTTCCCCCAAACAAAGCGAATGGGGTTGGGTCGTGTTGGAGCTTTACGTTTGATTATGACTTCAAACGCCCAGATAAATGCTCTCAAGCACAGAAACCCTAAAAATGACTCCACTGCCGTGCACATGTTCAAACTCACAGCAGGACCTCACGGGATTAGACAGACACATCTTTAAAAAACAATAAAGGAGAAATAAATACAACCAAGAATAAGGACGGAATAAATGATGGATGGGTTTTTCTCCCCTAAAGTTACCTTACATTTACAAGCAGTAAATGCTCACAGTGAGAGGAACTTTGGAGAATGAAGAAGGGAGTGATAGAAGGAAATAAAGCAGCCTGACACCCATTTAGCTGTTGTTTGAGCCGCTCAGCTTTTAGAGAAAGCAGCACTCATATCCCATATTCATGCTGTCTCAAAACATAGCCGTTAACGCAATTAATCACGATTTATCGCATTGTATACGCAAAATCAAATAATTAATTCAAAAGTAGTGTAAAATGTACTTTTATTGAAATGTTCTGCTGCCATATGAACTAAAGTGTCATAACATTTGTTGTTCAAACACTTTTACATCAGCACTTGTCAGTAACACATATTTAGTGTAAATCTCATCTTAAAAAATGTAAACTAAAAGCTTATTGCCACTGCCAGGGCATTAATGTCATCCTGTTTTTATAAAAAAATACAAAAAAAGTCTATGAACAAAATCCAACAAAATGATTGTGACTCAGCACAATCAGAACATTAAAACAGGTAATTTCTGAGGTAACAACAGAAACTTTTAATGGGGAGTTCAACTTGTCAGTTGTTACAAATAACCTTGTTTCTGTTGAATCCTCCGTCTGGGAGAACTTTAAAATAAAAATGTCCATGTTAAAGTTCAGTAACTTTATCAATCTGTGTATCATTCATTCTTTCTATTTTCAATTGTCAATCAAAAAAATAAAATAAAATAAAAAGTGACATTTTATTACGTTCTTAGTTTTTTAATCTAACACAAAAAAACGAAAAAAATGCCTGTTTTTTTAATAATTCAGTTTTAGACTTGGATCAAAAATACGAAATTAAAAAACAGGCCACAGAGCTGAATTTGTTTTATAATCGTGGACTGGACTTTCTGTTGTCATTACACATCTGTGCCACTAGATGGAGCCGCACTGCAGTAACCAGCTAGAGAACAGCAGGACAGTGAACACATGGAGCAGATCTGATGGAACATGGAGGAATGACACCAAAGTTTTGATGCAGTCCAAAAATTTTTTTAAGACAGAATTGTTAATATTGCTACCTGAGTTGCTACCTGAACTGTAAAGTACACAGATTTTTACCGTTCTCCATGTCTGTTTTAGCTTTTCCTTATGTTTACCTGCAATTGTCTTCCAGTTCAGCAGCAGCCAGTAACAGACTTTTCAAAACAAAAGCATGTGAGCAACATGCATTAGCGCGCGATAAAATAAATGTCGACGTTAATAAATTAATGCGTTAATGCGATAATAACGTGTTAACTTGCCCAGCCCTAGTTAAAATGCAATTGTTTTCTCTGTGACGACATGATGTTTCTCTACTGTCAAATGAAAATAAAAAGTTGCGTTACGCTTAAGCCCAACTTTTCCCGTAGTGTAGAGACCACTCAAACAGGAAGCCCGCTCTGAAGACCAACAAGGCTTTGACGTGGATTAAACATAACACATCCTGTCTGTCACCAGCTTCAGTCACTGCACTTGTTCTTTATCTCCTCGTAATCGTATTCTGCACGAGCAAGTTTCCTCAGGAGGTCCCGTCAATCCCTGCAACCTTTTCTCTGGTCTCTCCTTTGCCTAATTCTCTCTCATCCCCGTTCCTTCCCTATCAAGTACACGCACACGCACACAGACACACAGACGAGCACACATTCCCCAGACTGAGGTCATCTAATTGGCATCTTATCAGCCATCTTGCAAGTGTGCCATTGTTTTGACTAGTGTTGTTTCTATTCCCAGAATAGGGCTCACACTGAAATAGAACATTCCCATGTAACCGCTCCTCGCACGTGTTCAGACATTCCTGCAAATACAGGTTTCAGTAAATCACCTTATCCTTTTTGGTAAGATAATCCACCCACAAGGTTTTGTTGAAAAAAAAAGAAAAAGAAAAAGTGAGAAATAATGATAGTTGCCAAGATAATTCGGCTGTGAAACAGATTATGATTCAGACTGATGCCTGAGTCATTTCTGTTTGGGATCTGTAAATGTCAAGCTGAATATAAATGATAAGGCTTTAGAATGTGTGCAAATGAAAAACGTGCCAGTAAATTGAGCTGTGATGCATTTATTACTTCCGGAAATACAGGAATACACTAAACAACTGCTCTGTGTCACTTTCAAAACACATAAAGTGAGCTAAAAGATGCACTGTTTTTATTCAGAAGTTTGTGGATGATTTTTTTGAAAGGCTGAGACTCCATAGAAAATTCAAAAATACAAATGTCAGCTCTCAACAGAGTACTATGGCTGTTAGTGAACAGATAAAGGAGGACTTAGTGGCCTGATGCCTGGAGCTGTCATTCAATTTTTATTTTCAGATTTTGGGTAAAATACCAAGAGGCAGCCAACATGGCAGCAAAAGAAGTAGATTTAAAAAAATCTAGATAGGTAGACCACAATGAAAACAAAAAGCCCGAAGCCTGTCGGTAAAAGTTGCTGCCCAGCTGCTCACAGAGTTTATTCATTTCAGTGCCCCTCCAAGCCAAAATGTGGCTACATGAAATGACTGCTACTGTTAGCATGGCTCAACTAAGCTAAGTTTTGTCCTCAGAGCCCACCAACCACAGACTGTCATGGTAGTCAGTATCAAACAACAATATTTGGATTTTTGGTGGTCAAAATGGACGTCCCCGATCATGTTTTGCATCACACCAGGAGGCATTTCTTACGGTATTTATGGCCTGGTACAAAACATGGGTTTTGTCTCCATAGCTAGATTTGACATTCATGACAACTGTACAGAAGGTGAATTTGTATGTACCTCAACAGATAAAACGATACACAGCCCTACATTATGCATAATTACATGTGTCTTTTGAGCATCAGGTACATTGCTGTCTATGGTGTCAAAGGCTGGAGGTCATCACTTTAGCTACTTAGCGCTTAGCATTTTCCTTCAATTGGACATCTGATGGTATGGTCATTACTGCTGCATTTGGGGCTTTTGGGAGATATTAAACTTCCTGTTTTGAAAAAAATCAACACAAAACTCCAACTGATTTGGAAGACACTGGTTTAAAAAAATGGGGAAGGATGGCAATATGCTGAACCCCGTAAGAAAATCCAGGTAATGTTCCCATCATTTTGGCAAAGAAAAGATCATCACTAATGGCAACATGAGTGGTGATCCTGTCTACATTGTCTCCAAAGGTCTGCAAAGCCCCAGAAGAGTGAGTTCTGCCCCCTTACATGTCATTTTCCACGATAATCAGGTAGCACCTGTTAGCATGTCAGAGAGCCTAACCACTCTCATACGGACTGCCAAGACTGGCTGTTAGTTGGCATTGAGGGGTCTGGGAGTACAGAGACCTGAGCTGGTCAATGATTTGTCTTTCTGCTGGGTGCAACTGCTGACCATGATGTTATTTCAGAAGGTGCTTCGGTCGCGACATCTGAAACGACAGTCAGTCAGAATAAATGTAAGGTAACATTTTTGGTCAGCATCACAGGTCAACGTGAGCTAAAGTAAGCTAAAAAAGCTAGCTTGTGGAAACTGAGGTAAAGTTTCCATTCGACTACTAAGCTTTCATTTTCCCTATTTTTTAATTTAACCAGGGTTGGGAGGAATTAGTTATTGCCAACCCCATGGACCTAACAAAAAAAAAAAAAAACATTGATGAACATTGAACATTAAAAACCAGAAACATTGGTGATGTCACAGGAGTTTGTCCACTTCTAATTATACAGTCTATGTGTAATATGTGATGACTCGCTGAATGCAGGTGCAGAGGAATCAAGTAACTGAAAACAGATGTGAAAGAAAAGGGCACAAAACAGAGGTAACACAAGTCCATCAGAAAAATTTAAATGTTTTAAATAGAACAGGAAATAACATAAAAGCTTAGAGGCAGTTAAAAAAATGTGATGAGTCAGATATTCATACCAGCTTGCTTAGTGTCAGAAAACCAGCATGAACTTAACACAGACCTCACTGCCACATGTTAAAAATCTAGACATGAAAAAGCATACTGAGGATGAATTTCTGTTAAAGCTAATACTGAAAATGTTCATTGTTTTTTATAACAAGAACCTGCACTGACATATTGTGGAATAAATTTGGCAACACAGCCTAAAACTGGCATCAAAGTGTCATGAGAACATGTGAAGCTTTGGTCAGTTGCGATTTTAGTAGTTTGCTTGCGGAGCAAAGTGTACAGTTTAAATTAAACATATCTTCGAACATCTCTCATGGTGGCTAATCGGGGGAAAGTCAAAGTCAAGGTTTCTGATGGAGGCTGAGAGAGAACTGACCTTTTCAAAGTCTACTCTCTGTTGCCCACTACTTCTTTTATTAATGGTGATGCCACTTTTATACATGTTGATCTTTTTACCCTGTACATAACCTGCTCTGGAACAGACTTAATCTGCAGGGATCCAAGTCCTCCGTAGCGCAAACCTCCGACCCACCTGTTGCCTCTTATACACTCACGTACTCGCAGAATCCACTCTCACAGCAATTAGGAAGAGAGGAAAAACAATGAGCTGGAGGTCTGAGCGGGCTCACCTCTTTGAAGGGGCCAGAGGTAGCCAGTGAGCGCTGAGCCCGGAGGGCCAAAGGGTGCACACGGGGCAGCAAGCAGCCGTCCTTCCCCCTAAATCCTGTAACTACATCTTGGGTTGTGAGCCAGGGGAGCATGAGGCACGTGCCACTTGAGCTCAGCACCACCCCCCCCCCCCCCCCCCCCCCCACAAGCCCCACTGTTACTGTTGATGTTGTGGTGCTAGCTTGCTATCGAGCCGGCCCCGGTGTCGAGTTTTTTAGGGGGCCCCCGAGGTGCCGGTGCCTGAAAAGACACACACGGACATCATTTTCAGAAAAATTTGCACAGCTGTGTGAAGGGGACCCCTCCCTTGTTAAATGTTCGTAGTGGCAACCCTCTGCGGAGCACCCCCCCCCACACACACACACACACGTGCACACACACTGATGAGGAGCTGCTTCTTCTTACCAGCACGCTGCTCACAACGCTTCACTGGAAAAATTAAGTTTCAAGGGCCTGACTTGCTCTCCTGTTGCAGTAGTTACAGTTACGGAGAAAAGGAAAAGTACACCCTTCCGCAATTCAAGGTTTACGTGTCAGGTTTTGAAACGGTGCAGGAACAAGACCCAGTTTGTACCGATCTTTGGCTGTCAGACAGATGGCCCTACATGCCTTATATCACATGTGTCAAACACAAGGCCCGCGGGCCAAATGTGGCCCGCCATGTCATTTTATGTGGCTCTCGAGAGCTTGTGCACTATTGGATTAAATTTTAAACCAATATTTTAAGACTTAAAATAAGCTTACACCGCTTTAAAGCGGATATTGACAATAAACTACATCTCCCACAATGCATTTCGTCATGAGCAAGACTTCAAGACAATTTTCAGAACTGATGGACTTCAGAAAAACCTCTACAAACTAACCCCTATATGTCCAAGAAAAGAGAAATTGGTGCACAAGGAAGGCAGTTTCATGAACGATGGGAAAACGAATACGAATAAAATATTGGTTTGAAATTTAAGCCAATAGTGCACAAGTTCTCGAGGGCCACATAAAATGATGTGGCGGGCCACATTTGGCCCGCGGGCCTTGTGTTTGACACATGTGTTCTAGAAGCTATCGAAGCTGCTGCAGTGCACTTAGTTTTCACACACTGCTTCATTTGACCAGTGATTTTTATAAATTCATAAATAAAACAATGTGTTCTTTTTTTCTTTTTCAACTCACAGAAAAGCTGAGTCACCGGACAGATCTTGTTCATGTCAGTCGAGTTTGTTTTCCATCTCGTTCATGGTGCAGGGTGCCGCTTGAGTATTCCTTTTTCTTTTGTTCCTGCCGATCAAGAGTCTGTGTTTCTCTGCCAATATTTCAAACATTCAACTTTGTCACGGAGACGCTGACGGAGTTTCTGTTGTCCGCACCAGCGATCAGCTCAGGAAACATGAAGTAAGTGGAAATTTCCTGCTCATCTTCAGACAGATCCTGATCTGGGAAACGATTTGTCACTGAGAGCTGCAGCTGCACGCCTCACTGAGCAGCGCTGCAGCAGCAGAACATCTGTCTGACTACATCTGCCTCTCTCCATTTCACTCCAAGTTCCCTCTCATTTCGCCGCTTCCTTATTGGTTTTGCTTTCTTTTTTTTTTTTGGCCTCTTTTTTTTGCCATTTTATCTCAGTCCTAATTATTCAGCCTCGAGTTTCCTGCCCTTGCTTTCTTTTGTGAGGCGTATCACTCCAGTTAGATTGTGTAACGGAAAAGTGAAAATGTTTTCTAAAACAGTGTAATTAAGCAATTTAATGATGAAACCCATCTTAAGTGATTTAATCAAAATGACTCGTAGCAAATGTTTGGGCATCCTACTGTATTAACACTTAGATACACCCCATTTGCAAAGTGTCAAACCTTGTAAGCTGTGAAACCACTTGAAGAACTTTAAATACAATATTTTTGTGTTTTTTAAAGCTGTGAAAGTACAAAAAAAAACATTGAACGTGTTCATGGAAAATATTCCGCCCTTCAGCCAGTCTGTCTTCACCCTTCACAAATACACAGACACCCTTTCATACAAAAAAGATGAAGAGATCAAAACTGGAACACACACATCACACCGCCCTCCACGCACACACACACACACACACACACACACACACGTTCTGTCTTTGCATTTTTGCCATTCACCACTCGACACATGCCTCCCATTCCCTCCCTCCATTCAGCCCACTCCAGATGTGCAAGGACAGAGGGAGCCCAGTCATATTAGGCCAGTCAGTCACTTTCCTCCCCGAGTGAAAGTGAAACACCACCTGTGGCTCTGTGTGCGTGCATTTCAATGGCCAGAGCCAAAAGCCCCTTCGCTCCACTACTAGCGAGGCGGCGACTTTTACAAATCTCTTCCAAAGGTGGAAGACAGTGAGGTCATACAGGGAAAAAGAGAGATTTTTACACATCAACAATCTCCTCTCGTTATTGTTTTTGCTTACTGCTCTAAAAGTTCTGCCAGGACCATGAGATAATTTTAAACTGCTTCCAGCTTAAATCAAAAACATTTTAAGAATCAGACATCAATATTCTCAATATTTAACGAGGGATTTTCTACTTTCTGTGGTCCTTCCCGGTGTTTTCTGTACGGACTTTCTCTCTTTCTCGTTGAGAGTCCACCTTTGGAAAAGAGAACAAGTGCTGATTTTCAGGAACAAGGGTAATGTCCAGAGCTGTTGAAACTAGAGAGATATAAAACTGTCGAGCCCCACAACGAAGATCTGGGAAGGAGGAGTGGAGAGTCTGTTAAAGAAAAAATGGTTCTCCAATATGGTTTCATGCCAAGAAAGAGCCCAACAGATGCACAGTTTGCTTTGAGAATGGCGATAGAGAGGTCAGGTCAGGTCAGAAGGAGCTGCACTGTAGATTTATAAGACTTAGAGGAAACTGCAGTACTGTATGAGGAAGCCTGGAGTGGTGGAAGAAGATGTTAGAGTGGTACGGGATGTGTATGAGGTCACCATGACAGCACTGAGGTGTGAAGTAGGAATGACAGAGTGTTTCAGGTGGAAGTGGGACTGCATCAAGGATCAGCTCTGGCACTGACAGGAAGGACTAGGTAAAGAAGAGCTATCTGTGATAGAAGAGTAACAGCAAGGGTAAAAGCTACACGGTGGTGCTGGGACCAGCCTGCCTCTATGGCTCTTAGAGATAACGGCACTGACCCAGAGACAGGAAGCAGAGTTGAAGGTGTGACGAGGACGGGTAGGATTACAGCAAAGCTCATCAGAGGAACAGCCAGAATTTTTCAATGTCTTGGAGATAAAATAGCAGAGGCTAAATCGAAATGGTTTGGACACATAAAGGGGAGTGATGGTGGACACATTGGTACCAAGACGATGGAGACGGAGCTTCCAGGTGGGACAAAAAGGGGAAGAGCAAAGAGAAGATTTCCGGATGTGGTTGAAAGAGGATATGGAGTTAGGAGAGAGGAGGTTGTTGAAGCAAAAACTCTACTTCAAAATAAAGACCAACAACAGTCAATGAAGATGGGAAAAAACAACACTGTGGTGTTTGCTTATTCCCTGAGGACACGAGGAAGACCATGACATGGGAATCTAAAAAATATCTGAAAGTCTTTGTACCTCGAGGTGTTTTATGTTACTTTGAATCTGGATATTCTGACTTTGGCAAAGCAATAACCTCTCATTGACTTCTTTATCTCGGTGTTGTAAGTCTACCAAAGTATCATGTGACACTATTCATCAGTTTGAGAGCATCTTTAAATTGTCTGATCAGTGTGTTTCGCTGCAGATTGCCCCCCGCAAGATGGCAAAACTCGGGGCACAGACTGGGCCGACGCGCTCTTGCATTATTACCGCACCATTCTAAGTGCAGCTGTTTGACTAAAATCAGAGAGGAAGCCGCATTTTTTTCCTGCACTGTTATTGTAAGTCTGCACAAGGCCTCTCTCTTCTCGCAAATTCAAGCTCATAGTAGCGCAGTCTCTCTGTCCTCACAGACACACAACAAAGTTGTTCATTTCCCACAGTGATAAGGCTCCTGTTATCAGTTTCACTGTATAAGTCTAGTAATTTGTTTAAGCTATGCTACTGAATAACTGAAGAGCTGGTGAAGGAGAAAGCTATTTCCAGAGGGAATTTTATAAACCTGAGTCACTCATAGACGGAGCCTTTTGCTGTTTCATACAGATATTCGTGCCCTAACCCCTAACACTCCCTTATAAGAGGGTCCAGTACCACTCTAGATGCTTTCGGATATACTCCCACCTGCTAATGACAGAGAGTTGGAAACTGATGCTTTTTACCATCCAGTTGCCACATCAGGTACAATCAGTGCAAGAAAAAGAAATAAATTACTGAAGCAAAACCCTGCAGATTAAAAACCCTGAGATTAAATTATGGTAAAACAGACAATCAATGCAACATATTCAAGCTTCATCAAGCTGTAGTTCAGGAATCTGCTTGTGGTTACTAAAGATTTGGATGGAATCGCCAAAATCGTTACCAAGTTTGGGGTTTTGCACCACTGTGCATAAGTGTACTTGTCTGAGGTTTTGTTTTTTTTGCCCCCATGGATGTAAAAGATGACTCTGACCTCACAATTAATCAGCAGGAGTGATATTTTCCATATCAGCTATAATTACCTCCGTGTTTTGGACGTGACATACATCCAACATGAGCGGCCTTCCTCTTGGCGCACGCCTGAGTCACTTCTCGATATTGTTCAAGTTCGGGAGGCCAGACGTAATTTCCTTTTAAAACAAGTGTGAGAACTGCTTCTGCTCCAAAAAACCTCACTTCCTAACCGTCGGGGTGTCACAAACAGACGACGGAGGATGTGGACGACACCAGTTTGAGCCCATTTGCATTCATCAGCGCTAAAACAAGCCATCAGCACAACTCCATCACTGCCCGTTTGCTAACTTCTGAACTAACTCCACAACAAATATCAGAGTTTGCACACAAAAGTGCAGGTCAGGAGGTCGGTGAAACGAACAGACTTTGTCTGTCGTTTTTGTTTAGACAAGGATTTGTTCTGGAAAAGCCTTCACTCCGTCTTCCTTCCTGAGGTATTTATTTGCATTTGGCCTCCCACCAGCACCTCAGTTGTTTACTGTTTTTATTTGAATCATGCTATTTTATTTTACAAAAGGAAAAAAAAGAAAAAAAAATCTATTTTTAGCTTCATGTTGTTTGGACAATGCTGGTTTGTTTTTTGTTTATTTTTTTGTAAACCTATAAATATTTCTAAATGGTCAGCCGGATAGACATCCTTCCCATCTCTGGGGATCAACCAGTTGGCTGAAGGAAGGCTGTTTTTATTTAAATCGCGGTCATGGTTATTTTGGAAATGTCCGTGGTATTATGTCTATCCCTGGTATTCCAACCCCTGTTGTTCTGTGGAAAAGATTAGATCAATTAACATTTTGTTCCTGCTTTTATCCGTCACACCTTAAATCAGGAAAATCTGGAATGGTGGGAAAAAAAGAAAGTGCCGTCAGCTTGATTTTAGCTGTTAATAAATGTGCATTACAAATTAAAAGGCATTCTTGCACTGAGGATACCAGGATGAAGAGCTTCGGTTGTGATTTTATACCATTTCCTCCTGAAAACCCATCTGAAAGTGAACATTAGTAGGCAGTAGCCCTGGGCAATATGACGATACATATCGTGGGGACAATATAAAAGTGTGTATCGTGCCATTTCTCTTCTATCGTTTCTATCGTTTCTAACCTAATTTTATCAATTATTACAGCAAATATGTAATTAAATAACCTGCAACGATAAATTTGATAGAATCATATCTACTTCTACAAAGTAGCCTTTTATGTTTGCACTTTTATTCATGGTTAACGCCTTAAACAGAGTTCTCTTCAACCCTGATGTTTACTTTAGACACTTTATATTGGTTTGCAAAATTTGCACTACAAGGTTACAGATTTCAGCAAGTTGAAAAATAATTTGTTTATTTTTTTATAGTTGAACTTCAGTGCAAAAATGTGTTTTTCCCCTTTTAGAAACTGTTGTGCACTTTAAAAAAAATGTGAAAGCTACTGTACCTCTGTACCTCCCTGTTTTTGCTGCACTAAAATGTATGTTTGTGACAGTTCAGCTAAATGTCCTTTCAAAATAAAGTTGAAAAGTAAGCAATGAAATTTTTGTCAAACTTTTCAGAGAATAACTGAAAACATACTTTATTATGGTATATCGTGATATATATCGTTATCGTGATATAAAATAGTCCATATCGTGATATATGATTTTCCATATCGCCCAGCACTAGGCAGGTGTCAGTGGTGCACTTTTCCTTTTAAAGCATCCCACTATGGATGCATATTGGCAAAGTAAATTAAATCAACAAAACAGAGCTTGGGCTCATATTCTCTACATGACAAAAGTCAATCTAAATGTGTGAACGACTGTGATTCCGTTTAGTTACCTCCACCAAGGAGGTCCTGTTTTTGCTGGCGTTTGTCTGTCTGTCTGTCTGTCTGTCTGTCTGTCTGTGTTCAAGATAACTCAAAAAGTTTTGGATGGATTTTGATGAAATTTTCAGAAGTTGTCAGAAATGTGAAAAGGATGAACTGATTTAATTTTGACTGTGATCCGGAAGAAATCCTGGATTCTGGATCACTTTCAAATTTTTGATAACATTGCAGTCAGTGGTGCCAAAAATTTTGTTTCTCAATATCTCCGTTAATTATTGCCCAAAACTCATAAAATTTGAATCAGGGATTGATAATGGGAACCTCTATCAAATTTCAAAGGCTGATCCGGATCTGATCCAGAAGGCGGATTTTATCGCAATCTGTAAATCACCTTATGGGGGAACTGTTGCGCTTGGTGGAGTTCTGCGCTCTTCGAGTGCTTTTCTAGTTTAATTTGTTTTTCTTTTGTTCTGTGTTTATCTGCCTTTTAAATTTTTACAACATGAGGCTGCACTTACTTCTTCCAAGCAAAGCAGTTTAGAGCCCAGTGATAAACAGAAAAGCAGGAAAACAATTCTAAATTCATCAGATTGAGTCATATAAAATGATTAGTTGTATCCTGCAATGTAAAGCTAGATTTTGAATGTTTGCGGGCATTGCTTTCATTGACTCAGGCAGAGGCTGAAGACTATCATCCCTGCGTGAACATCAATTACTGGCTTGCACTTATCTGCAGATCCGGCTTCATTGAGTCCTCAATCCCAAACTCTAAGGTTAGGAATCCTAGTGCTGGGAGATCACAAATGATCTACACAGGTTATGAGATCATTCTCAACTTTCAGCTTTCTGCTCCAGCTGCTAGAAGGTCTGCTGTACTGTCGGGGTCGGAGCGTTCGTCCCGCTGAATTTGCTGGAGTTCCTCTCCCAGATCGGTGGACACACGTCTCGGTGATGCGTAGACTGAGCGCGGCGTCGTACTTAGCTGACTTCTAGCTTTCAGCATCTGCAGAACAAGCTCTTAGAACACCAGCTGTTCTGCCAGAAGGGGAATGTCCATCCTGCCGATTCTGCCGAACCCACGGATTCACAGAGTCCACAGAAGCTCCACAGAGACTCACTTGAATATTGATGAAAACAGAATCGCCGTCCATGTCTTGTAACTGGACTTTCTGCTATTTCCGCTCTGCCTCAGAAAAAAAAGGAAACAATTTCACACATCAGAGTGCGTGAAATTGAAATTATATCAGTGTTGCTTTCTAACCGTTTACATTTTGGACAAAACGGGAGTCTGTCTTTACATTTGTATTCGACAAAAAGGCGAAACCACATTAAACCCTTTATTTGGACAAGCTTCTGGAAACAGTCGTTCATTCTTTGCTGGAGAGCTACAACTTCAGAAGTACTGAGAGACAATGGTTCCCTGTTCACAGGCAGAAGTTCTGTGTGTGTTCATAGACAGTCAAGGGATCCAACGGACTGAGTTGTGAGTAATTTGAAAGGAATAGAATTTGACATCACCAGCATCAACAGTCCCGTAGCATTCATCTATAGTGTGCTGCGGTTCAGTATGGTGCGCTGCCCAGAGTCGTCTGGATGTCAGGAGTTAGCTCCAGAGAGATTAATCAGGATGGAAGGTCAGACCCTCTGCACTTGTTCGGAACCAGCAAAGCTCACGGTTCTGTGTTTTCACAACACATTGTAGCTGCCGCGGCCTTTTTTTCTATATTTGTGTGAGAAACAGGGTTACAAGTTACAGGAAACAGGAAGACATTCATGTGTATTCAGTCACATGAATTCACTCACGCATGGGCGTTTTAGGGTGAGCCTCATTAGCCATCCTGACTCAGGGTGTATTTTGAGGAAGTCAGGGTGAGCAGATCCCTTCTTACTCATGCCAGGATGTGACTGACTTACAACTGACCTTCTCCAGTTTATCTGATCAATATTGTAATCCAAATAAGGCTTTGTCTTTTTGCTTCCACTTCTCGGAATAGAAATGCATTCTCTAGAAAAGGGGTGTGTTGTGTGACATTACAATGCAATGCAGCTTGATCCAAGGTAGACTAGCCTTTCACAAGGTCTGGTTTTTACAGCCAAACTGAAAAAGGGATACAGTGGTACCTCTACTTACAAAATTAATTGGTTCTGGAAGTAGTTTCGTAAGTAGAAAATTTCGTAAGTAGAAATGCGTTTTCCATGTAAATGCTCTAATCTGTTCCAAACTGCCCAAAATTCGAACATAATTTTTATTATAAATTATAAATAATACATGAAATGACATAAAAACATGTAAGAAATACATGTTAGAACTAGAAAAACACTCAGAGAGTGCAGACTTCCACCAAGCGCAACAATTATCGAAAATTTGAAAGTGATCCAGAATCCAGGATTTCTTCCGGATCACACCCAAAATGAAATCAGTTCTTCCTTTTCACATTTGTGACAACTCTTGAAAATTTTGTCAAAATCCATCCATAACTTTTTGAGTTATCTTAAACACAGACAGTCAGACAGATAAACACCGGCAAAAACACAACCTCCTTGGCGGAGGTAAAAATTGTTTGTTTATCTGGGTTGCTGGGTTACGCTCATACAGACAAGGGGCCCTCCTAGCCAATAGGATGCCAAGAAGATGCTAAGCGATAGCCAATGGCAGAGCAGCTTGGACGCACCGCTTTCAAACCGAGATACAGAGCCGACAAGTATGTTTACATTCAGTAACTCTGGGAGCTGCGAGTAGCAGCGCTACTGTATTTTTGCCTTTCGTATCCTGAAATTTCTTTCGTAACAAGAGGCAATATTTTCCCATTGAGGCGTTTCGTAACCTGAACATTTCGTATGTAGAGAAGTTCGTAAGTAGAGGTACCACTGTATTCTCATTATACAGCAAGCTGACATAACCTTTACTTCATATTACCATACCGTATTACCGATAACCGTATAGTTTGGCACCTTCTCTCCTGAATTATCGAACAAATTCTTGTCAAGTTCCTCACACCTGGTTTCCACCTGCTATTGCGTACTTATGCAATACATCCAGAAGTCCATTCATCCCTACGGGAACCTCTGTACACTCTGACGTAATTGTGAAACTCCTCCTACCAGTGGAGTCTCTCATGGATTGAAAGATTTCAACTTGTACAGTGGGTTTTGGAGAGAACATGGACGCCGTGCTGGTATCCAGAGCTAACTAGCAGGGCATTTGAAGAGCAAACTTCTTTCATTTTTCCATGTGGTGAGCAGCCCCCCCTCCAGAATTTTTGAATTTTCATTTTATCTATCTACCTATCTATCTATCTATTTTGAAAAGTGCATCGGTGCTTACTGCAACAAGGCAGCCTCACAACAGATGTTTCCTCCAAACATAATGATCTATATGACCAAACATTTCATTTCTAGTCTCAAAAATGAAGATTTTCATCCCCATGTGCAGCTGTAAACTGTAATCTGGCTTTTTTTTTTTTTAATGGCGATTTTGGAGCAGTGGCTTTCTCGTGTAACGTGGCCTTTGAGCTCTCGTCAGTACAGAACCCATATTAATGTGGCTGATGATAATCTCTTCCTGGTTTCAGCCAACATGTTTAGAAGATCTGTCATTGTTGTTCCGGGATTGGTTTGCACATTTTGCTCTTCAGCACATTAACCTCATGCACAGAAGTCATCTCCTTCCCAACCCAATATGTTTGAACGTCCCCCCAGCCGTGTGTCCGTCACAGCTTCTGATGGCTGTTGCTCTTGTGATGTGGTGAATGTCGGTGACTCTACTTCTCACTTGAAACTGGTGTACTCTCATTTCATGCACTAATTTTTTTGAGAACTTGTTTTTTCTGAGAAACCCAGTCCACCAAAGGTTTCTCAACTTGACAAAGCATGTGGAAATTGGTTTATTCTTCCGAGGACCACAGCTGTTTCTGTCTGAGTCATCTCGCCCAGGGCGGCTTGATAGTGGCGTGATGTGTGACCTGAACTATTCCCTCATATATATAAACCACAAATCTGTGAAGGGGAGTGGCATTCATCCTCGGTTGCCCAACTTGTGTGGCTTCTCCTTCGTTTTCACTGCGTCTGTCTACCCCAACACCAAATTAGCCAAGTCTTATTTTTTTCCCCTCCACTATAAATGATAAACACTCAGCGTCACATGTGGTAATTAGATTTTCTCCATTTTCCCATGTACGAATGTTGGTGTTTTGTGTGTGTGTGTGTGTTCACTGAACTCAAAATAGCTTCCACGTAATGCTCAGAAAACACAATATCTCTCCGACCTGTCCCATAGAAGCTGGAGCAGCAGGAGAATTTAACACAGTGTGTCTCAGTAGTGTGATATTTGAAAATCAAAGAAGTTAATTGAGCAGAGCACTTGAATTATATTTCCAGACTTGCACCAGAAATCCCTCCCTCTCCTAATCAACACTCATCCAAAGGGGGGGGGGGGGCTCTCTACCCAGCATCTGCAAGTGAAATTAAATCTAAGATCTTTTAAGTCTGTCCTGACTAAAATTTCAGACTCCGAAAGCAAACCTCAAATTCCAGAAGTATTAGTAAACTGCGGACTGATGTAGACTCCATGAACTGAGACTCGAAGCACCTGGACTGAAGTTTCGCTCCTTCTGAGAAGCAGAAGCTAACCTTGACCCCTAACCCCTAACCCTAACCCTACCACAGTACACAAATCGTCTGATCACTTTTGAGATAAACTCTTGACGAAATCACCCAGTCCAAATCACATAACATGAGACTTCTTTTCTTAACCCCTTGCTTTTGCAACTTATGAAATGGGGAACAATGGCTGAATTACTGTTGTGCAACTGATGATTCAGTTTTGGGTTTGTTTTTTTCCTTCTCTGTCGCTCTGTGGAGCTGTGCATGACTATATGACTGTATGACTAACCTGTGGAGCATGTGTAGAGCATGCAGGCCAGTTTCAGGTTGTTTTTTTTAATACAACTGTCTGCTTAATTATATATATTAATGGTTAGTGACAAAATTGTTTAAAAAAACGAACCCCTTTTTAAAAACTCAGATATATATGCATGTAGATCTTGCAGCAGACATTGGTTCTTGTGTGTGTGAGTGGAAGTGAATGTGTTCTTCACCAGCCCTCTTTGAAAGTCTGATCTAAACTATTTAACTTAAACCTGGAGTTCTGAGTCTGTCAGAGAGGACTGGCATCACAGACAGTGGGACACGAAAGGACAGACGGAGACACAAGACAGTGATGGATGAGGTGTGTGTACTATGGAGATGCATGTGATGTTAGTGTGGTCTGCTGCCGTGTTTGTAAATGAATCTGTGGTGCTCTGTGTTGTGATGTTGGAATAAACACCTCCTGATCACACCAGAGCTTAAGCAGCCCAGCAGCCAGACATAAAGTTGTGACGTTGACCTCCAACACTTGCTCAGCATCAACCGGTAACTAAACCAGTAACTACAACCAGAACTACAGGCTGAGTCACAGGTGGTGCTGGTGTGTTAGTCCGACTATGAGGAGTTTGGTTTAGGTTGATTTCCGTTGCACTAAGATGTTTACATGCATTTTAAAACTACAGTTCAAGTTGGTCTAATGCAATAATATTTTTTTTTCTAATGAAAGCATTGTCTGAATTGCAATGAGCCACTATGAACTGGATCACATGACTGTACCAAACAGTTTGTGAGATGTTTGGTGCCGAAGATTTTGACAACAAGTCTATCCTTGTTGGATTTTGTAGACACTAGTGCTCTTTAGAGTCTTCTTGCACAAAGTACATTAAGTGTTAAAACTGTTGTTGTTTACTGGTCGTTTACTCGTTTACTTTAACCAAGTTTTGAATTTGGGTTTGTCAAACCAAGGTTGACTGAACCAACATTGAGCACTGGCAAACCCACCAGGGAAATAAAAGCAAAAATCACAGACCAGAAGAAATCCAGACATCTTGAAAAAATATCAGATTATGTTCCTTGTGTACTTGTGCACTTACTCTTGCTGTTTAGATTGCTCACTTGTGTTAAAAATGACAGTTTTGTTGCATAATGAATCAGGATTCAGATCTTTGACATTATACATACATACATGATACATGACATTAAAATGGTTCAAGTAATATTTGTTGGATCGATTTCAGTTTGTCAATGTAAAAAATAGTTGTTCCGGTCATACTAGGGTCGGTTGTGGAGCACCGCAGGGTTCTGTTCTTGGACCGATACTTTTCTCCTTATATATGTTGTCTTTAGGAAACGTTGTTATACATATAATATCAACTTTCACTGTTATGCAGATGTTACTCAACTGCATTTGTCCTTGCGACCACATGAGGCTAATCAAATAACCTTATTGGATAGATGTGTCAAAGATGTGAAGACCTGGATGATTGTTAGTTTCCTGATTCTTGCTAATTCAGAAAAAACTTGAAAAAGTTCAGAAGAAAATGTTATTGTAATTGGTCCCAAGCACCTCAGGGAGACACTTTTAAGCTGTACAGTTAATTTAGATCACATTCCTCTGTGTCATTTTTGATCAAGACCTGTCTGTTAACTCTCATATGAAACAAGTCACAAAGTTAGCTTTCTTTTATTTGTGTTAGGAAAATTCAAAACATCCTGAGTATGTGTATTGACTAGAACTGGGACTGAGCTCACATCTTACCAGTTCTAGCTTCATTACGTCGGTTCCCTGTTAAATCTAGAATCAGATTCAAAATATTACTTCTTACATACAAAGCCTTGAATGATACAGTGCTAGCATGTCTGAAAAAAAAACCCTCATAGATGCATACTGTCCTGGTAGAACACTCTGCTCCCTAAATGCAGGTTTACTTGCTGTTCCAAGAGTCTGTAGGTCTTGAAAAGGTGGAAGAGCCTTTAGCTGTCAGGCTTCTCTATTATGGAATCAATGTTCTACCTCGGTCCAGGAGGCAGACTCCTTCTCTACATTTAAAGTTAGTTTTAAGACATTCTTTTTTAATAAAGCCTTTAATTCTGTAGTATCTTAAACTATTTCTTAGCTATGCTTCTGAAGGCCTAAGCCTAGGCTGAGCATCTTCACTCTGTCTCATATATCACTTTAAGATTGTCCTGGATCATTTCATAGAATTATCATTGTCTTCTCTCTGTAGTCTCTCTCTTCTTCTGCAGGTCCCACCATGGTGTTTATGGTTCCTACTGCAGCTGCCGCCCAGTTCCTTCTCCTAATAAAGTACATGTAATCTAATCTAACCTGTATTGCTTATGACGGGCAGCACAGTACTTCAGTGGTTGGCGCTGACACTTCACAGCAACAAGGTTCAGTTGGATCTCGATTGCATGTTCTCCCTGTGTGTGGGGGGGGGGTTTTCCTCAGATACTATGGTTTCCTCCCGCCCCAAAAACATGCTGTTTAGCCTGACTGGTAATACTAAATCTTGTTTAGACTCATATACATTAACCATAATGTGATTTGATAATAGGAATAAATATAGGAATAACAGGAGTAATTATAGGGATAATTTGGTCTAATAAGTAAATTGATCTAATTAATGTGTGTGGCGGTGAGAGAAAGCTGCTTGTGTTGTAAAAGCACCTTGAATAGTTCCTGGACTAGAGAGGTGCGGTATGAGCGTGTTGTTTCTGTTGTTGTTGTTGTCATGATGGACATAATGGTCAGAAGTCAGAAGTCAGAAGAACTTCATGCCCTCAGTGGTCCATGTTTTGTCAACGTAAAGGAAGTGGCAGGGCGCTCGATCATCATATTTCTTCAGCTGAAGAAGAACCTTCATCATTTCCGTTAAAAGCACATGACATTTTTAAATCGGGACAGCCCTCATTGACACGCTGGGCATTTAAAAACACTGTACACTCTCCTCCATGTTACAGCGTGGTCACAAAAATATGTAAGTTTGGAATATGTTCTCAGTGTAGCGTATTGTAACAACTTTGAAACAGGCGGGAAAGGTTTTTGCTGTTTTGGTATTTGTAGTTCTTCTGCTGAAAGACACAACTAAGCTGGAGACAAAGAACTACAACTTTTTCTTATTCATTTACTCAATCTGAAGCAATGCAGATGCTTTTTAAGAGTGCTGAGGGGAAGGCAAAGATGACATTCAGTGACTAATGACATACAGTCATGGAAAAAATTATTAGACCACCCTTGTTTTCTTCAGTTTCTTGTTCATTTTAATGCCTGGTGCAACTAAAGGTACATTTGTTTGGACAAACATAACGATAACCACAAAGATTGCTCATAAGAGTTTTATTTAAGAGCTGATATCTTACCATTTTCCATGGTTTTCTTGATTATAACCTAAATCACTTAAGTTTTTACATCAATAGCTATGGCGTTGTACTGCCAAAAACACTGCTTTTATGCATTCAGTGTTTTCTTTTCTGTCTGTTTTAGTCACATGATAACGTTTAGTGGTACCAGGTATTAAAATGAACAAGAAACTGAAGAAAAATGGTGGTCTAATAATTTTTTCCATGACTGTATTTAAAGACAACACTAAAGACAGCACACAATTTCTTCACATATTTGAGACTTTTTGGGCATTTAAAGTTAGATGCTTAAATGGTAGCTCTTTTTAGACTTGGTAAGACACTGCAGACACCCTGTCCGTGTAATGGAAACTGATCTCTCTCTTTTCTACAGGCTAAAAATAATATATGGCATCGTTTGCAGCATGTGTGAGTGGAGAGGGACTGGGGTTGGGTACATGTGTTTGTATGTCTGTTGTCCCAAACCCAACAGCTGGAGGCTGGGGGGGCGGGGTGTCCCACATTTCTGCTGAGGAAAAAACAGGTGGGACATGACCACACATATGTCCGAGGGTGTGCGATGGCTTAAAGACATGCATGTGTATGATGGGGTCTGCGTGCAAACGTGTGCAGAAATTCATGCTTATGTATGCTCGCATGACTTTCACACACTCGTTGTCTTGTAAAACCGCTGGTGTCACACAGAGCCTGTGTCTATGACTAAACCCAAGCCTGAATTGTCTCATTCATGCTCTCTAATCTATTTAAATCCCAACTGCAGCAGTGCAATGAATCAAAATTAATGACTGTGTTGTTCATACTGATGTTAAAGCTGTGGCATGAGCACTGTACTGGCCGTGCATGGCGGCAGCTCGCTTAATGGGCCTCTATTTTAACGGGTGTGCGCGCGTTGGGCGGTTAGCATGTGTGTCTTCTTTCCCCGCTACTTGTTTTTTACTCTCAAGACAAGAGGCAATTGGTCTTCTCAAATGACACTGACTAGGTACTGTGAGGGTGATTGTACCGTGGCAGCTGTACATTGCCCCTCTGCCCTCTGGCCATCCGGCCTTTCTGCATGTATCTAAAACAAAAGTAGATGCTGATTCTGGGATGAAACACCTTCCTGTCGATGCAGGGTGCAGCCTGATAGGCGTTATCGTGAATATATATATATATATATTCCTTAGGAAAGGAATATTTCAATCTCAACAAACAAAACTCGATTCTCTACCAAAATAAATAAATAATAATAAAAAATGTATAATAATACATAGTACATAGTAAACATTAAACATAGTAATAGACTGTATAAGAACAGGACCTGTGATGTCACCCACCGGTTTTGACATCTTTTTCCTCTTACTGCAGAGTTTTGGTTGCAGACGGGTGGGATGAGCTTAGTTCAGTTACCGCGTGTCAGCTAAGGCTAGCTTGGCTTAGCTCGTGCTAACATAAACGATAATATCGTTTTCATGTAGTAATAACATGAAAAATGTTTCTTCATGGTTTGATTTGGAGCTGATTGTGCAGCGTTCCCAGTGCATTTGCACGCTTGGGAATAAAAGCTTGACAAGGATTTTGAAATTCACTCCCGCTTGTTAAACAGAACACAACTGTTTGCACTTTTACAATACTTTCTTTTTTTGTTCCATTATTTGCTCTCTATTAAGACACAGATATTACATCATAACTGCGGGCATACGAGAGTCCCAAGATAAACCACTTTTTTTAAAGATTTATTTTGTGGTCAAATACCCCGTCACAATTTTAATAAGAGAAACCAGAGTATCGTGAAAATGGTATGCACTGGGTGGCAGCACCGGTGGAAAACGGTCATTACCTCTGCATTTGGGGCTTTTGTCAACTGGATGTTTACTTTTGTGTAAACTTAGTTTAATCATCTCTCAATTACCCCAAATGCCCCAAACCTAGTCGACGATGCGAACTCCCACTGAGTCGAGAGGTACGGGTTCGGACAAAACGGGGAAGAATATCAACGTGCTGAACCTTGCAAAAAAAAAAATTCAGGCTGTGTTCCCATCAATTCAGCGAGGAAAAGCTCGACAGTGAATGTGAGACCGGTGGTGATCATGTCTGCTTGACCTGGAATAACTGGAGGAAGCCATGGCAGAGGACTGAACATGTCTGCGAACCCCCGGAGGAATGAGAGCTCTGCCCTCTCACATGTCATATCTGGCGGTGCTCAGGTCAACCCTATTGTGCTCAAAGTACAGGAAGTTCCTCTTCGGGAAGCTGTCTTCATATCCCCTTTATTAATCACCATTAACTATAACTTTTTAAAAATAGCTTAGGCATGGCTAGCAAGCAGACATTATTAGGCAAGCCAAAGTGACCAGCCACATGAGTGAAATACTTTCTGACTTTATCAGTTTCGTGTGTTATTGTTTTGTCTGCTGATCCTGGCACACCCAGTATTGGTTTTCCAGGAAAGAATGTAAGGTCATCAAGCAGAGCTGATGGAGCTACTTTGAAATTTGGCTCTGAAGGAGCACCAGGCATCCTTGTCCACTGTAGGATGGGAGCCCCGCAGCCCAGCTGTCAGTCCAGCGGCGTTCGGTCATGCCACACGGAGGCCGTCCCATTAAAATGTTAGCTCTTTGTAATTTACAGCTCAATGAGCAAGCTCATTAAAGCTCCCTACGCTCACTGACTTCTAACCCAACCTCATTTTTTATTCAGTCACGTCTACGAGCATCGCTCCAGTCCAACCGGGCCTCCACGGCCCCCCACTATCATTCCCCCCAGCTTGCCTAGACATTGGCAAACCCCATCAAAACATGACTCCTTAAAAGCCACAGAGATGACCGGCGGACACTGAGGCTCCGGCCCAAGCGTCGCTTCTCATGTCTGAGTCGTTGACAGCAAAATACCCCTCAACAAAAACAAGAAGCCGAGTGGATCGGGGAAAGATGCTATATTTGGAAACAGATGAGCGACTAGATGTCTCATCTCTATCTTGGCCTGTTCCTTGCCGCCTTAATGTGCTGCATATTTGTCCGTCTGTCTGTGTGTGAAGCCAGCTGCTGTAAGACGGTATAATAAGGCTTTCAATCTGAAATGATGGTTAAATGGGGAAACGGGGTTTGGTTGGGGTCAGGCTGGCTCCCACCCCCGAACATCAGCTGGCACACTGTTGTGGCCCTGGCACCAGGCACGAGGCCAGTATCTGGGCAGGACGGACAGCTGGCTGTCCGGGAGGGGGGGGGCTGTCTGTCTGGGATACACACAGGCACTCACATCAGCGTAATTGCGACTCCTGTTTACATTGCATGTGAATCTGTTGGGGTTGGGGGGGGGGGGGGGGGGGTGCTTTAGACATTAGTGTCTGGCAGCTTCGGGACAACCTATAAAAGTTTTTGAAATGAGGGAGGTGTAGACAGCAGCCCCTTGACTAGACCAACGGGTAGAAAGTCTTTACCCCCGGGGGCTCAAACCCTTTGATCGGCGTCACCGCGGTGGAACAGAAAGCGGCGCGCTCGCCGAACGTGACAGTTCTGTTGACGTGGAAATAACTGAGAGGCGCTGACAGGTGAATTTGTTCGTTTTAGAAAACAGTTACGCACGTCAGGATGTCTGACATAATAGAGGGATTTACTTTGGGAGTCTCTGATCTTCCTCCCGTCGGTACACAATTGCCAAATTAAGCAACTCTGACACCTTCGGTGCAGTTGTCAAAACAAGTAACAAGCTTTCTTTCTTCCAGTAACTGCAACTGCTTCCTTCTTCTGCTGTAAGTTTCTCGACTTCACTAGTCTAGACTTATCTCGTCTCTAGATGCTTTCACGGTCGAGGGTTTCAAGAAACACATTTTTTTAAAACCTAAATCTCAGTGAAAAATGGACCAACAGTGACTCATATATGTGTAAAGCCGGGGATTTGGACAGTTTGGAAGATCAGAGACCTTTCAGCCCTTCAAAGAAGCTTATTTGGGCCCTTCTCTGACAGATTAAATTACCAGAGATACAGAGCCTTATTGTGCCGCTGTACATTTGCAACAAATTGTCGCCGCCGTGTGTCAGTGCCTAAAATGAGTTAACGAACATTTAAGAGCTTTTTTCGGGAAATCTATTTATATTTTTATTATTTTATACTTCTCTTCTTTTTTTGGAAATGCAGTCAGAGACTGTTGGAATATGGAAACCACAAAAAAAAAACACACAAACACACTTTGGTTCTTCCATTGACCTTGACTCCTCTTTCTGTGTAGAAAGTGTGAGCCCAGCATATTCTTCTTTTTTTCTTGATATCCATCCAGTTTTGCGTTTCAGGTTGGGACAGTAAAACTTCTGCCTCTTTGTAATGTTGCCATTCCCTCTCAGATAGTTAAAAGGCGTCCCAGCCTCGAGGAGCGAGTGATGAAGTGTTTCATTTGTTATATCGTCCCATTCTTCCTGCAAACACATCTTAAGGTGTGCAACACTATGTCATTGTGCGTTTTCTTTTTTTTTCTTGGAGGGTTCAAATTTCTCCGCATATTCTCTGTTGGGGATAAGTTTGTGACTGCAGGCGGGCCAGTCCATCACCCGTGCTCTCTCCTTTCTCAACCGTGGCTTTTGTGCGCATGCAGTGCGTGTGCAGCATTGTCTTGTTGAGAGATGCGCGGACGTCCCTGGAAAAGACGGGGCGTTAAAGGCATATATGTTCACGTAAAAGCTCTCCTGCAGTATCTCTGCCGTCACAGAAGTGTAAATGACCTGAAGGAACCCAGACTGTAGCAGAAATGCTCGGCCTATTTTTTTACTGCTCAGCCTCTCACAGATGTTGCTTTTTGGAGCAAATCATCGCTACAATCATCCGCTGACATCATCTGTTCAAAAATAACTTTTGTTTTTCTATTGCCTCTTCAGTGTCTCCGTGCCAATTTTTTTTTTTTTTTTTTTGTTGCAAGCCTGAAGGGGAAAAAATGAATCTTTATAAACAAATAGAGTGACGTGTCATCGACAGCCGGCCATTCGCTCATTAAATCAAGTTTTTTTCTTTGAATTTCTGAGCAACAACTCCTATAGTATCCGTTTCAACGGTCGCTCCTCAACCTAAACCAAAAACGCTGGCCCGCCCCGCGTCATTTATAATATCAGGCTGACTGGCCTATTGATGGTGAGAACAAAGCCACAGTGTGGCCGACCTACAGCAGCGGCCGTGGTAACGTGGCACGTCCCTGGTGACTGACGATGCCACGCTGGCTGCAACCTCAGCCTGGCACAAGGGGGCGGGGGGGTTGAGACGTTGGGACGGGCATTTGGTGGTTGTGGCAGCTGGCGGTAAGAAAGCGAAGGGGGGGAGGGGCCTGGGGGGGTTCATATTTTATAAAGGCTGCCCTTTGTGAACCCCATGCGAGGTCACGCCCTGGATGAATGCAGCAGCGCAGACTGACAGATCACCTTTAAACATGCCAACCCCCCCCCCCCCCCCCCCCCCCCCCCCCATGCTCAGGTCATCTTGTATTTGTGAAAGCCCAACGCCGGTGTCTGATGAGCACCTACACAAAGCGTTGCTTCATTACTGATGAAATGTCACTTTCTTTTCTTTTCTTTTTTTTGTTGTCAAAGTTCCAAATACACAGGCAAATGTGATCCGACAGTCCTGATTGGTTCATCCGACAGAGTTTAGTCTCTCCACACCACAACCCGCGATGAAAAATATTAGCATTTGCCTCGTTGCGCGCGTTGACGCGGTTCCTCGAAGGGACGAGCGCTTGAATTACAGCTACGCTGACATTTGACATCGTTCTAAAACCGTTGCAGAGTGACAGACCGAATGAGAAATGAGGTCAACGTATTAAACTGGGATTCTGTCCCTGCGAGGGCCACCACACTGGGGACCAGTTAGGAGCAGGACCTGCCAGCTGTTTTTAAGGACAAATGGTCCTGCAGGCAACTGCTTATTCCTCTCCCTCCCCCCCGCCTCCCTCCTCGACCAGCCGGTGTGTTTACTTGAGTTTACCAAAAACCCTTCTAAGTGCTCCTGCCGCTCTGGTAGCGGGGCTGGACCGGCCCTGTGTGCTGACAGCTTCGTGGAAATAGGCTGAAGGAGGCTGAAGTGTTTATGGATAGATGGCATTTTGTTTTATAGCTTTCGTGCGTAATGGATGGTAATGGGTAGTTGGGTTTGTTTTGATATTTTCTCGTTTGTTCAAACTTTGGCCCCACTCCAGCCTCTCCAAGGTGTAATCTGACATTTGACTAATTCTGTTTCTGTCCTGTTCTGAATCTACAGAATAATGGGGTGTAGTAATTGTGTGGGGTTTTTTTTAGGTGTGTCATGCACATTTCAAGTTGTCAAAAGCAGAGGGTGATGAACGCAGATACACTCGATGAAAAGAATCTGTTTTGCAGAAATAGCCTTCAGAAATAGGTCTAAACTAACCTATTTCTGTTAAATTCCTATGTGGCATGAAAAAGAAAAAAAAAACTTGTTTTGCCTGTTGTTCAGTCTGCAGCTAAAGATGAACTTGACCTCACTTGAGTCATTTGATCCACTGAGGATCTCTTTTTCTGCGTGTTTTGCTCAGAGCAACACCAAGTGGCACTTTCCTGCTAAGACACCAGGTTGAACCTCATGTGAAGGGAAACATCATCTTGCTCCTTACTTTTGGGACCAACCACACAGATTGGGTTTATGCCTCTTGTGAAAGTCGCGTCTCACTTTAAGGCCAGCAAATTTCTTTAAGGCCAGACGTTGCACATCAACAACGATGGTCAGTGACAGCTCTCAGATCAGACCAGTTCCCTCTGAATTAAAGACTGATGGGAAAATGCATAGTGCCTCATTTCTTCGTCAGGATCGATGCACAGTTTGAAAGCATGCAGGCATGCGCGCACACATGCAGACGTGCACACGCTCCATATGTAGCCGTTCAGCCCTCATTTGTGTTGTTTCTGTGTTACAGCCTGTGTTAAGATCCCCAAAGTCCGTCGATATTTCATTCTCTGCGCAGCACGTGTTTGCCTTTCTCTTCAAAACGTTGACGTCGTTGTGAACGTCTGGGTCCTACCCGGTTTTATCTGTGGATCAGCTGAACTTCAAGCACAGCTGCAGGTTTGAATGAAAATGTTGCAGTTTAGGTGCTACTGTGTCAAACTTTAGCCCAGTTAGCCACATGCTAACCAGCAGTGCAGTTCGGCTCAACGCTTTTCTGTTTTTCATGCATTAATGCTCACGGTTGGCGTTTATATTATTTGTAGTTTCTGATCCATAAACAGACTATTGATGTGCACGACTGTGTGTGCACGACTGTGTGCCTTTTAAACTCAACAAACCCATTAGCTATTTCAGCACGGGCCCCAGGTTTGACTCCTCTTTTCTTCTCCAAGTTTCACCTCAGACACAGCGACTCCAGTGTTTGGTCACTCTCATTCAACCGTTTTAAAACAACCTTTTTTTTGGGGGGGGGCTTAGGCAACAAAAGGACTTTTGATAAAGTCAGATTAAGATAATGGTTCGGTCTCTTAAAGCCCTGCACTCTTGTTCATCACTGTGAGGAATCACTATTTGACAAGTCGGGAAGCGTGGAGATTACAAAACGCATCCTCGGTTTCTAGAAGCATTGAAGAAAAACAACTTCTGAGTCTTTCAAGTGTTCTGAGTGAAATCCACCGCCGTATTCATCCGGACTGACAGCAGCTTCGTCTCTTGGCAACCTCCATAATTCGTCTCTTTGGGTTTGTTTACGCTGCTCCATATATTTCCTTCGCGGCAACGCTCTCCTGACTCACATCTCTGTGCCGTCAGCGCGATATCAAAGCGTCACTTCTTGCCCCAACAGGCAACTTGTTTGATTCAATTTCTGACTTTTTTTTACAGCCGCCCCACAACATGAAAGACCGTCAGTGTCTCCAGCCTGCTGGCGAACGGTCGCCGCCGTGGGAGGATGCGCGCGTGCAGGGACTTTCTCTTTCGCCCCGTCGCGTCTGTCCGGCGTTAGGACTCTGAACAACAGAGATAAGGAGGGAAAAGAAGACGAGGAGGGGAGGAGGAGTGGACGTCCTCGTGAAAGTAGCCTTCGGAAACAAAAGCAGCTTTGAATGCGCACCCACTCAGGAGAGAGATTAGCCGCCACACACACACACACACACACACACACCCCTCAGCGCACCACCTTCAGCGGCAGCACCACCCCTGCAGAAAAGCCTTTTGGCTGCAGTTTAGCGGCACGTGGCGCAGCCCTTGATGGATACCATGTGCGTCAGGTGCTCTCGCTCAGTTCCCCATTCTTGAAAACACGAGCATCACTTCCCCCTTTCGCTCCTTCCCTTCTCTCGGCCCAGAAGCGGCCCACTTGCGCCGCTGCCGTCCAGGGCCCACCTTTCATTTGTTCTCCCTCCGCGCCCACCCCTGTCCGTTCATGTCCTTCTCCCGCTTCTCCAAACACAAAGAGCATATTGTATCTGCCAGTTAAAGTAAATCCATTCTCTCTGGCGGCAGCCCGGGCCGTGGCGGTGAACCTGAGCCAGGCCAGCTCCGTTTCCCAGTTGGCACCGGGGCTGTTGGTGGAGCAGTTTGGTTCCTCATTGAGATGGTGAATTTGAGTGCAGCTGACATGTTGGTTTCAAATTCATTCATGCCATCGGTAATTTTTGCTTTCCGTATGTCTCATTTTCACCCACTCTTGCAAAAGCATAACCCCAGTTCGCCTCACTTCCCTGGCTCACGGCTCTGCGAGCGCGGCGCATTAGAGAGCACAGGGATTACTCGAGTATCACCGGCCTCTGAGAGGTGCGCTAACATGAAACTAAGATGTGAGGACATTAGTCCACAAATGGGTCGCACGAACGTAACAGGCCGACACTTTCACACGTCCATTGCGTTAGGCGGTGGTTTTCAGCTTTTCATCATCTCAATAGAAACCAGAGAATTTGCGTCTTTTGGAAACCGGAGAGGATGAACATTTAAAGGTCACGTTAGAGCTCAGATTAAGTTGTGGAAAGGTTTTTGGAAAAGTTGTAGTAATTTACATCAGGGTCACGGCAGGAATTCAAACACATGAAACCAAACACGCGCGCACACAAACAAACCTCCCGCACTAAATAAAGCCTTGAACTATTGAACCGCGCAAAGCTCACGACTAATTCTCACTGACGGCGAGACCTTCTGCGAAATGCAAACGCTCGCACTGCCCAAGACGCATTGCCAAAGTGGCACAGTTTTGCATGAAAGTCTAAACTAACGCGCGCTGACACGAAGCCACCAGTAATGAGACGCTATCGCATTTCATAATCACAGCTCAGACGCACAACTGAACACCACCCTCCTCTCCTCAAGAATGAAAGAGCCCAGAAGATGAGTCAACGCACACACGAGGCAGCAAGACTTGATGTTTGCTCCACTGCTCTCCTCTTCTCTCTTCCCTCCATTAATTCGTTTTTCACTTCAGCTCCGCGATGCCTCGTACCGGCGAGCTCGTGCTTCTCCTCGCCAGTGTGGTTGGCTTTAGCGCACTTCACAAGCGTTATTTCTAGATCTTTAAAGAAGCTCGATTGTGTTGTTTGGTGACAAAGCCGTGCAGTGGTTAGGGCTCTCGTTTCACAACAAGAAGGCTCTGGGTTTGTTAGCCCGCCGGAATTTTTGTTTATTGAAACCCCTTGCTGGTTAAAATGTCAAACATTCAATTAAATTTCAGCATGATTTGAAAAAGCACATCATAGATGTGAATACATTTGGTCAAATCCTTTTCCCTGGAGTTTGATTTGTGCATAGCTTTCTTTTAATTTGCTCCCCGTGCATTGCTTTCTCTTTCTGCCCTGGTTTCCATTCTCTATTCATGCCGCTCTGTCACAGTCATGATAATGATGTCTTGTGTAATGCTAGCTTGTTACTGGCCCGCCAGAAAGGCCTGTGTGTGCACAGGCTGCAGCTTTCTCTGCATTGTCCATTGTGTCATGAGAGAAACGCTGGATCCCGTGTGTGTGAGTCCGTGCGTGTAGGTGAATCACGCATAGAGGGCAGCCGGTCTGCGTGAGCCGTACATGACATGTTTGGAGAGACTGGGTTATTCACTCGCAGTGGCCTGTTCTGCTGCTCCCTGTCACGCGGGAGGTTGTATAACAGCGGGATTGCAAAATAAGTGAAAGCAGACATATTTTTTGTTTGTTTTGAATGGGTTTATTTTAATTAATTGTTGCTTTGCTGACGTTGGCAGTTGCTGCAGCACACTTGTGCCTGTGGGCTGTTGAAGACAGCAGCTGGCCAACAAGAAAGTAGCACATTAAAGGGGACATAGTGTGAAAAAAACGGAACAATCTGTCTGCGAATGAGAGAGTATATTTAGCGTCTGAGGCTGCGGCCGACCACAGACCGTATAAGAAGAACTGGACAAATGCCCTGTGATGTCACCTGAGCCTTTTGAAGCCTCTTTTTCCTTTCACCGCAGGGCACCGTGCTGTAAATGGGAACGATCAGGCCATGAAGCCTGCTGGAACACTCCCACCTTAGTTCAGTCACTGAAAGTTAGCTGTTTTAGCTCTGCTGGCTTAGCTTATGCTAACCTCTGATGGCAATTAATATTAATTTTTATTCATTCTGATCAAATGTGTTCAAACATCTTAATTTCAAATGTCGTGCAGTACTGGCAGAGGTCATTTCCCACCAGGCAGCTGCAACCGGCCTACCTCTAGTCAATGGGTTCCAGAAGACCTCCGGCAACGCTTGTCATTTCACATAATAAAGTCCTTCCACCTTGCCGACGTCTGAAAATGTGATTTTGTGGGTTGGATGTTGCTGGCCACTAGTCTGTCCTGAGCTTATCCAGAGTGAAAGTCACTCGACCAGAGAATTCAGCTGCGGAAAACGGTAGAAGCCAATGAGCAGGAGATGGTTCGGCCCTCTGGTCAGGACTTCCCAGCAGCCTTCAAACATGAGTAGAGATAGCTGTTTTGCAAAGTTTTGCTCCTGGACACTTCCAGGTCAACCCAAAAACGGTCACAGCAGTCTCTTAGTACAGTTAACAGCCCAACAAGCCATATTGTCTTCAAAATAAATATGATTATGTTCTGTTAGGTCTAGGGTAAGACAGAGCTAAATAGTTAAAGGGATTTCAGCTAGCCATTGGCTATGCCAATCACAAGACTCCGCCCCTACTCATGCATAAATCTGTGCATTAATTATAACTGTCTTCCCTAAGTGTACACTTGTCATGGTAGTTAAATCTATCCAGTCCAAACCCATTTTTTTTAAAACCAAGCTACATATATGATTATTTCTGCTACAAGCATTTTAACATGGATGTTAATGGAGATCCACCCACTTTTTGATCCAGCCCCCAGTGGCCAGTTAAGAAACTGCAATTTTCTGCCAGTTTGGCCTCAGACTGGCAACCCTGATGTAGCCCCATGCCACCAGCTCAAACACTCTGACATAACACAATACTTTCACCTTGTCGATGTCTGAAAATGTCTTTGCTGTTAGTACTGTGACATCACAGACCCATCACAGAGTTGTATTACCCATCCTCCCCATTTGTGTCTCGACAATAAGCTATATAGATCTAAAAAAAACAAAAAAAAAAAAAACAGTCTTGGTAGGAGAAGGTGGGGCGGAGTCAACTGGGTGACTCCACCCCTTAAAACCTGCTGGTATGAGCAGGGCTGAGAAGACACGGTTGAACAGAGGGCTATTGTACTGTCTCTCTGTGGTATTTTGATCAAAGTACAGTGGTACCTCAACTTAAAAATTAATTCGTTCTGAAAGTTGTTTCGTAAATGGAAAATTTCGTAATTAGAAACGCATTTTACCCTTTAAATGGCCTAATCTGTTCCAAGACCCCAAAAGTCAGACATAATTTTTTAGAAATTATAAATAATACATGAAATGACATAAAAACCTGCTTTCAAACCGAGATACAGGAGCTGACGGGTATGTTTACTAAACTCTGGGAGCTGCGAGTAGCAGCGTGTATTTTTCGCCTTCATAAACTGGAAGTTCTTTTGTATATGGATGCAATATTTTTCCGAAGAGGCCTTTCAATAGCTGAAAATTTCATTAATAGATACATTCGTAAGTAGAGGTACCGCTGTACGTAAGAAGTCAGGAAATCCTGTCAACTTGTAAAAAAAAAAAAGTAATTATAAATCTTCTTTGTGAATTAGTGTGAATTACTGAAGATTAAATTGCTTTATATTGGGCATTTGGAGAGTAGCTGAGTTAACAGTAAACATGATATGACCAAAAAAAAAAAGCAAAAAACAAACACTTTGATAAGTTGTGAATGTCTGAGTGACAGCTGTCTTTCTGGTACCTTGATTAAATGCCTTTGTGTAGTGATTCCCAAGGTGTGGGCCGCAGCCCCCTGGTGCGCAGTTGTGGTACTGCAGGTGGGCCGTGCGAGGTCATTAAAATTAAATAAAAATGTTTTAGATCCTCGATCTTTTAATATTCATGACATGATTTAAAAAAAAACATTAAGAAGTAATAAAACAAACCAGTTAAGTGTTATTCTTCTGTCATCTGTCAAGTGTTGACTCCTCACATTAATATTGGAACATAGCTTCTAGTCCTGTATGTTGATCACAGTTGTGATTAAAGGTTTCGGTGGGCCACAGAGATTTTTCACATTTCAAACTGGGCCTTGGTATTCTTAAGTTTGGGAATGGCTGCCTTTATGTATTCTTCTGGGCAATGTTTGTTGGTGGAATAAGAACTTAACAGAGGCAACCTGAGTAACGTGGGATGTGACGTGTAGGGAGGCAGAACTCGTGCTTCCCTCTGCTCTGCCTTCCTCCGGTTATTTCAGCCAAAGTAGACGGGATCACCACTGGTCTCACAGTAGGTGTCGACCTGTTTCTTACCGAATTGTTGGGAACACAACCTGGAATTTCACGTGTGGATCAGCCCGGCGACATTCCTCCCCCACTTCGTCCGTACCCTCGAGCTAAATCGCCACCTCCCGAATCAGCGGGAGTTCACGTAGTCGCTTTCAAAACCCGGAAGTTTCCATGTCTCGCAAAAGCCCCAAATGCAGAAGTGGCTGGTTGCAGAAGTGGAGGGATCAGTTGACAAGAAGCGAGCGAGTGAACTCTACAAAATCGAAAGCTGACGGCAGCTCCTTGCTGTCCAGACAGGGCTTCACATGCGACAGACAGTAGTCCGCCTGCACCTTCATCAGGTTCTGATAGCGCCTGGTTCCGACCGGTGATGCCACCCAGTGGTCAGCACTTGGGTTTCCCCTCTAAGAAATAGAGCAGCAGCACAATCCAAGCTAAGGTCTAAAGATAAAGCAAGCAGGGATGGAAGCAGCGCCAGTTAGCCCCACGTGGGCCACTTGTTCATTTACTTTCCAGTGTCAGGTGACAGAAAATGAAATATATGTAAATGAAAACAGCATTTTTGAAGTAGGTGTATACAGTATATACGAGCACAAAGAGAAGTAGAGCAGATTTTCAGAACTCGGCTGGAGTTCAGGTCCACCGTGAAAACACATGACGTGATGCACACGAAGTGCTTGTTTATTGGTTTCACAACGCTAAAGAGTTCCCATGACAGCAGCTCTATTCTACCAGTTCTTTGGCCTCACAGTGACCAAAAAAAAAAAAAAAAGAAAAGAAAAGTTCCCCCGTAGATATGTGGCGGCGTCGTAGATTTTCATAGAAAACAAGACAAGAGAAGTTGAGAGCTGACGAGTTTGGGGGGGGCGATCAGTTAAACGCTTCCTCGTATTTTAAATCCAGCCGGTGCTGATGCTGATTGGTGGGTGGCGCCTGACCCATCAAAGCGGGCCAAGGTTTTCAACGAGGGGGGGCGGTGTCTGCAGCTTTCAGTCTCACAGGAAACGCACGCGTGGAAACGAGTAGAATATCTGACCGTCCGTCACTCTGAGGGAACAGCAGGTTCAGCGTGATGACGCAAGTAGAACAAGTAGGATGCTGGTTCCTCAGTGACTTAGATGCAACTTCAAGGAAAAGGATTTTGATGTGCTCTGCTCGGAGCCGAGACATTTTTCAGAAGCAGAGAAATGACGCTGGACTGCTGCAGCTCCTTTTGGATATCAGATACAAGGTCTCTGTTTCTCATGCTGATCGCTTCGCCAGCTGAGGGCAGTGCTTATCCCTTTTTGACAGCTTAAGGGGTTGCAAAACTGAATGGCTTCTTCAGAGAAACTGGAGTAGATAGAGAGACAAAAAAAAAACAAACCCTGACCTGCTGACCTGAACTTTTACTCAAACGAGAGTTTAAATGGGTCCATATCACTTAAAATGATATCACCAGTCATCACTTAAAAGTGCATCATGATGACTGGAATTAAAGGAGTCAAACTATTACCTGTTTTTGAAGCTTTGTGTTGCTGCTCAGGGATGCGAGCCTGTAACAGCAGCCACTGGAGGGAGAACCAGGGTCCACTCTGGACCGGTTCTAGTTCACCATAGGGCCCAACAGGGACAAACAACCGTGCACGCTCACACTCACGCCTGAGAACACTCTGAAATCACTAGAAACATGCCTGTCTTTGGGCTGTGGAGAAAGCTGCAGTGCCCGGTACGAGTCCACTCAGAAAGGCCCCAGCCTTTAAAACCATCAGGTACCAAAGGGGTTAAAGCACTAAGCCTTCTAAGGCCTCGGTGGTGGGAAAAAAACATTGCATATTCATTACAGCATGCAAGATTGGTGACCTGTGCAATTGCTTCCCCCTCGTCTTATCTGTCCCCGCTCCGTCTCTATTGTCTCATGCAACTGAGAGAATTTCAATGACAGGAATCTTGTTTTGTTAAATAACGTGGCCCGGACAGACGCGGATGCCAAGACATTCCTGAAGCTGGTAGACTTTCCTTCTTGGCTTCTGTTCTCTCTCTCTCTCTCTCTGTGTGTGTGTGTTTTCTCATTTTTCACTCCTTTTTCCCTCCTCGTCATTCCTCAGTCCCCCTTGAGGTTACCGTCAAAGAGAAAGCGAGCGCGGCGGGGAGGAAGATGAGTGTCTAATTATGAGTAACCGTGTTTTTGTTTGCCCGTGTGATCCGTGTCGGCCTGAGGAATGTTGAAAGAACGGCTATCCGCACGGTAATTCAATCAGGACTGCGCTGTGCTCCATACTGTACGTATCAGCCCCCCCCCCCCCCCCCCCCCCCCCCCCCCTCTGAATGAGCCACATCACTTCACAACACCTAATTACAACTGTCAGGGCTACCACACACTCCCTCATTCTACTTATCCAGTATCTCATGTCCCTCTTGCGTGTCATGTCTCCATTTGTCAGTAATCATGCAATGGTAAAAATTGGCACGGGCCAAAGAATGCAGCGATAACAGCCTGGAGCTTTTCCCTGAGCTTTATGGCCCTCCAACAGATGGCAGTGTGAATCAGAACGGGCCGGCCTGTGAGGCCTGTGAATAAACCAGCGTCAGATTGTTTTACACAGCAGTAGTAAAGCAGGCACCTCCTCTGAGCTATTTTCAATCCTCTATTCTAGGTTTGAAGGTTCAAATGAAAAAGTGAGGACATTTTTCAGCGTGCTGCCTTCACTCGGTGACGCAGCGATGCGGGATGCTGTTTGCCTGATGCGGAGTTCAAAAGGTGAAATGATCTTGTGCAAATCTTGCATCTTTGCAAACATTAAAAAAAAAAAGAAAATGATATGCATTACAGTGCTTGGCCCTGCGTTATCACGTCTGATTATGGAGTCGGTCCGTGTCCGAACGCTCCATCACACTTGATGGACACAGCCGCCGTCCAGGCGAGTCTGTCTGACAGGCTGGTGACACGAAACCCCCCCCCCCCCTTTGTTTTCTGCTTGTTTGTTTGCTGCCGGCCTGGCGGGAACGAACGCTTGTTTGTCTACGTGTGCGCGCTCGAGTGTTTGTTGTGTACCAGACAACGGACAGACAGTCCCGGGGGGGGGGCAGGAAGGTGGCTCAGGAAAGGGTGTTCCTGTGTGAACGGGAGCTCGGGGTCGTCCCCACCGTTGTCCTCATTCCTCACGTCTCCACCCGTCACTGCAATGACTGGAAGTGCAAGAATCGCTGATTAGAAGAAAAAAAAAATGAATCAAACATACTCTAGATAACGTCAACAATGTGAAGCTCTCACTTTCTTAATAAATCCTGTTTTTATTATTGTTCAAGACTAAATTAGAAAAGGTTTGACCGATATGAAAAATAAGAAAACTTTGGTTTATATCTCTTTGTGCATGGCCTGAACCAAAGACACTTCGTATTGATTTCATTCATTTAATCCATCCATCGTTCCATATCCATATCCATATCTATATCCGCTTAACCCTCCGCAGGGTCACGGGTATCTGCTGGAACCCCATTTATTTAATATACATCCATTTTTGCTTTAAAGGAACCACAAGTTTTCGGCGGTTACTTGATCCTGTTCATCCTGCAAACACATCTTTGGGTGTGCAGCTGTATGGGTTCGCTGCTGCTTTTTCTGTCTCTCCGTTGGTGGCACAGTGGCTTGGTGGTCAGCACTAGAGGTCTTCGGAACAACCCAACAACCCGAAAACCTGAGGTTCCAACCCGACCTGAAATCGGGTCTCAGGTCCATTCAAAAGACGTGACTCCGGGTTCGGGTCGGAATCGGTACAGTTAGTCTCGGGTCCAGTCGGTGCTCTCTGAAAGGTTGGGTCCGCGTTTACTCGAGAGTTAAAGATATTGGCGGTGGCAGCTAATGTCAGGACTCGGGGCAGTTAAATGATTATTCATTAAAGTGTAAGTGTTTGCAATGAAACAATTGTGTTACCGTAGCGCGTTATTAGCGGTTTGCCCGGCAGCTGTAAAGCACAACGGATCGCCAACATGACAACGCTGGATGAGAGGATATGTTCATGACATGTCCTGACCTATGTAGGCTATCAGTGTTAGCATTAGCTACCAATAGCATATGTATCCACAAAGAAAATAACAACGTGGATTTATTGTTGTTTACATCACGTAGCCAATGTAGCAACTGAACCGGGTAGAAGAAGACAACTTTAGGTAAGAAAATCAAGTTCTACTCAACGCTAGACAACTTTTAACATTAGCAACTATGGGCTGTATTGTCTCAGTTCTATTCGGGTAACTCGCTTCGGTTCGTGGTCGGAAACTACAGACTCGGGTCGGGTCGGTTCCAGGTCCAAATATTGTGGGTCCATTCATGCCTGTGATCCTAAATAGGACTAAACAGATATGGATAATGGATGCATGTTGGGTCGGCAGGCAGGCCAGTCCGATACACATTCCTGGGAAAGATGTGGTCTTGAAGGCAGCAAGTGTTACTCTGAAGTCTGAGCCTGGCTTGTATACCGATAACAGTCTGGATGCTCCTTTTCGTCTTTAGTCTGGAACACATGCTACCAATTCCCCCCCCCCAAAAAAAAAAAAAAAAGATCTGAAAGAGTGACTCATCAGACTACAGTGGGTGCTTCTACTTTGTGATTGTCCATCCCAGATGATACTGATGCCCGTATGGTGGCACTTGACGAATGTTTCCCTCAGTCATCCCCTGCCCGTTTGTTTTATATCCGCTGCAGATGAATGACTCGTCCTGACACAACACTGTCTGAGGAATCAGAGATCCCAGGTGTCCATCTCAGACTTGTGCTCCTGTCCTTCATGTGCTGGACTTCCTCCAGAAACCTTGAACCATTTAATGACAGTTTGCTCCGCAGAAGGAGGAAGATTGTTTTTAACCATTTCAATGAATTTCTCACGGATTTGCTGACGAAGCTACGACTCCTCAAACGCTTCCATGGATGCCAGTCGTCATTAGTCACCTTTCAGCATCACCGCTTTAAAACAACATCATTTTCTTCTTCTTAGAACAAAATTTTTTGATGTCGTTGAAGGCACAAAATGTAAAAAGAAAAAAAAAACAGCAGGCACATGCAGTGAAGCAACTCCAACGTGGATATTTTTAGATGTCGCCTGGTTTACGAGTCAAATAAATGTGAGAATTGCTCCTTTTGTTCAGTTGTTTTTTAATGTTTTTGTGTGACCTGCATTCTATGTGGGATTTTTTTTTTTTTTTTGTATCTCTGCAGGTGTCATTAAGCACCTCGCGTCTTTTGTTTTTTGAATATCCAAACCCCGTATTAGAGGAGTATGAACTGGTGAAAAACAGAAGTGGAAAAAATTAGAAAAAAAAAAAACATCTTTTTAAGTTTTGTGACCACACAAAGACAAAGAAGCTTCGGTGAACCTTGACCTTGATTCTCTCCCTCCATGAGACTCCTCATGGTGATAATGATGATGATGATGATGATGATGATGATGGAGAGAGATGGCAGGTTAAGCCCACAAAAGGATTAACAAAGTGCCTTTTTAAATGAAAAAATTTTGCACACATTTTCAGCCAATTAATTTGAGAGTCTCCGAGCTAATTTGGCCGCTTCAGCTGCAGGGGAAACCCCTGCAGCTGAAGTGTCAGGTTTGTGACTGTCGCATGTGTTGTCTGTGGTCCGAGGACAGCTGGAGCATCACCTGTCACCAGATCACGTGTTTATCCGGCGATCTCAGCCCGACCGAACCAGCCACATCACACCAAAAAGAAAAGGCCTGTTCATCAGCGAGGTATATTTACGAAGGAGTATTAGGGCCACACTGAGAAAAAAATTGTGGACAATGATTTTTTTTTTCATTCCTCACTTACGAGAAGAAAGTCGAAATGTCAAGAATAAAGTCAAAATGTTGAGAATAAAGTCAAAATGCAGTTTCCACAATAAAGTTGTGTTAAAGATTTATTCAAACCAGCTTTACTCTACCAACATAATGTCTGTGTCTATGTGCTTTTATGACATAAACACAGTATTATAATAAGTATTTGTACTTTCCAAGAGATTGTGTCAGAAATTGCACCTATTCAGAAAAAAGAAACTATACCGATTCTGGAATTCTGGAAACTGCATTTCGACTTTATTCTCGACATTTCGACTTTATTCTCAAAACTGCATTTCGACTTTATTCTCGACATTTCGACTTTATTCTCGAAACTGCATTTCGACTTTATTCTCAACATTACGACTTTATTCTCGAAACTGCATTTCGACTTTATTCTCGACATTTCGACTTTATTCTCAACATTTCGTCTTTATTCTCGACATTTCGACTTTATTCTCAACATTTCGTCTTTATTCTCGACATTTCAACTTTATTCTCGACATTTCGTCTTTATTCTCGACATTTCGAATTTATTCTCAACATTTCGACTTTATTCTCAACATTTCGACTTTATTCTGGAAACTGCATTTCGACTTTATTCTCGACATTTCGACTTTATTCTCAAAACTGCATTTCGACTTTATTCTCGACATTACGACTTTATTCTCGAAACTGCATTTCGACTTTATTCTCAACATTACGACTTTATTCTCGAAACTGCATTTCGACTTTATTCTCGACATTTCGACTTTATTCTCAACATTTCGACTTTATTCTCGACATTTCGACTTTATTCTGGAAACTGCTTTTCGACTTTATTCTCGACATTTCGACTTTATTCTGGAAACTGCATTTCGACTTTATTCTGGAAACTGCATTTCGACTTTATTCTCAACATTTTGACTTTATTTTCAACATTTCGACTTTATTCTCGACATTTCGACTTTATTCTAGAAACTGCATTTCGACTTTATTCTCGACATTTCGACTTTATTGTCGAAACTGCATTTCAACTTTATTCTTGACATTTCGACTTTATTCTGAAAACTGCATTTCGACTTTATTCTTTACATTTAGACTTTATTCTCAACATTTCGACTTTATTCTCGAAACTGCATTTCGACTTTATTCTCGACATTTCGACTTTATTCTCGACATTTTAACTTTATTCTGGAAACTGCATTACGACTTTATTCTCGACATTTCGACTTTATTCTCGAAACTGCATTTCGACTTTATTCTCGACATTTCGACTTTATTCTCAACATTTCGACTTTATTCGAACTGCATTTCGACTTTAATTCTCGACTTTCGACTTTTATTCTCGAAACTGCATTTTCGACTTTATTTCGACATTTACGACTTTATTCTCGAAACTGCATTTCGACTTTATTCTCAACATTACGACTTTATTTCTCATTTCGACTTTATTCTCGACATTCGACTTTATTTCAACTTTCGACTTTATTCTCGACATTTCGACTTTATTCTGGAAACTGCTTTTCGACTTTATTCTCGACATTTCGACTTTATTCTGGAAACTGCATTTCGACTTTATTCTCGAAACTGCATTTCGACTTTATTCTCAACATTTCGACTTTATTTTCAACATTTCGACTTTATTCTCGACATTTCGACTTTATTCTAGAAACTGCATTTCGACTTTATTCTCGACATGTCGACTTTATTGTCAAAACTGCATTTCAACTTTATTCTTGACATTTCGACTTTATTCTTTACATTTAGACTTTATTCTCAACATTTCGACTTTATTCTCGAAACTGCATTTCAACTTTATTCTCAACATTTCGACTTTATTCTCGAAACTGCATTTCAACTTTATTCTTGACATTTCGACTTTATTCTCGACATTCCGACTTTATTCTCAACATTTCAACTTTATTCTGAAAACTGCATTTCAACTTTATTCTTTATATTTCGACTTTATTCTCGAAACTGCATTTCAACTTTATTCTCGACATTTCGACTTTATTCTCAACATTTCGTCTTTATTCTCGACATTTCGACTTTATTCTCAACATTTCGTCTTTATTCTCGACATTTCGTCTTTATTCTAGACATTTCGTCTTTATTCTCGACATTTCAACTTTATTCTCGACATTTCGTCTTTATTCTCGACATTTCGAATTTATTCTCAACATTTCGTCTTTATTCTCGACATTTCGTCTTTATTCTCACCATTTCAACTTTATTCTCTACATTTCGTCTTTATTCTCGACATTTCGAATTTATTCTCAACATTTCGTCTTTATTCTCGACATTTTGACTTTATTCTCAACATTTCATCTTTATTCTCGACATTTCAACTTTATTCTCGATATTTCGTCTTTATTCTCGACATTTCGAATTTATTCTCAACATTTCGTCTTTATTCTCGACATTTCCACTTTATTCTCGACATTTCGTCTTTATTCTCGACATTTCGACTTTATTCTCAAAACTGCATTTCGACTTTATTCTCGACATTACGACTTTATTCTCGAAACTGCATTTCGACTTTATTCTCAACATTACGACTTTATTCTCGAAACTGCATTTCGAAAACTTTTATTCTCGACATTTCGACTTTATTCTCAACATTTCGACTTTATTCTCGACATTTCGACTTTATTCTGGAAACTGCTTTTCGACTTTATTTCTCGACATTTCGACTTTATTCTGGGGCATTTCGACTTTATTCTGGAAACTGCATTTCGACTTTATTCTCAACATTTTGACTTTATTTTCAACATTTCGACTTTATTCTCGACATTTCGACTTTATTCTTTGCATTTCTTTATTCTCGACATTTCGACTTTATTTCTCGAAACTGCATTTCGACTTTATTCTCGACATTTCGACTTTATATTCTGAAACTTGCACTTTATTCTGCATTTCGACTTTATTCTTTACATTTAGACTTTATTCTCAACATTTCGACTTTATTCTCGAAACTGCATTTCGACTTTATTCTCGACATTTCGACTTTATTCTCGACATTTTAACTTTATTCTGGAAACTGCATTACGACTTTATTCTCGACATTTCGACTTTATTCTCGAAACTGCATTTCGACTTTATTCTCGACATTTCGACTTTATTCTCAACATTTCGACTTTATTCTGGAAACTGCATTTCGACTTTATTCTCGACATTTCGACTTTATTCTCGAAACTGCATTTCGACTTTATTCTCGACATTACGACTTTATTCTCGAAACTGCATTTCGACTTTATTCTCAACATTACGACTTTATTCTCGAAACTGCATTTCGACTTTATTCTCGACATTTCGACTTTATTCTCAACATTTCGACTTTATTCTCGACATTTCGACTTTATTCTGGAAACTGCTTTTCGACTTTATTCTCGACATTTCGACTTTATTCTGGAAACTGCATTTCGACTTTATTCTCGAAACTGCATTTCGACTTTATTCTCAACATTTCGACTTTATTTTCAACATTTCGACTTTATTCTCGACATTTCGACTTTATTCTAGAAACTGCATTTCGACTTTATTCTCGACATGTCGACTTTATTTTCGAAACGCATTTCATTTTCTCTTGACATTTCGACTTTATTCTTTACATTTAGACTTTATTCTCAACATTTCGACTTTATTCTCGAAACTGCATTTCGACTTTATTCTCAACATTTCAACTTTATTCTCGAAACTGCATTTCAACTTTATTCTTGACATTTCGACTTTATTCTCGACATTCCGACTTTATTCTCAACATTTCAACTTTATTCTGAAAACTGCATTTCAACTTTATTCTTTATATTTCGACTTTATTCTCAACATTTCGACTTTATTCTCGAAACTGCATTTCAACTTTATTCTCGACATTTCGACTTTATTCTCAACATTTCGTCTTTATTCTCGACATTTCGACTTTATTCTCAACATTTCGTCTTTATTCTCGACATTTCGTCTTTATTCTAGACATTTCGTCTTTATTCTCGACATTTCAACTTTATTCTCGACATTTCGTCTTTCTTTCTTTCTCGACATTTCGAATTTATTCTCAACATTTCGTCTTTTATTCTCGACATTTCGTCTTTATTCTCACCATTTCAACTTTATTCTCTACATTTCGTTCTTTATTCTCGACATTTCGAATTTATTCTCAACATTTCGTCTTTATTCGACATTTTGACTTATATTTCTCATTTCGTCTTTATTTCTCGACATTTCAACTTTATTCTCGACATTTCGTCTTTGTTCTCGACATTTCGAATTTATTCTCAACATTTCGTCTTTATTCTCAACATTTCGTCTTTATTCTCGACATTTCGTCTTTATTCTCGACATTCCGACTTTATTCTCAACATTTCAACTTTATTTATTCTAAACTGCATTTCAACTTTATTCTTTATATTTCGACTTTATTCTTACATTTCGACTTATTTCAAACTGCATTTCAACTTTATTCTCGACATTTCGACTTTATTCTCAACATTTCTTATTCTATTTCGACTTTATTCTCCGACATTTCGTCTTTATTCTCGACATTTCGTCTTTATTCTAGACATTTCGTCTTTATTCTCGACATTTCAACTTTATTCTCGACATTTCGTCTTTATTCTCGACATTTCGAATTTATTCTCAACATTTCGTCTTTATTCTCGACATTTCGTCTTTATTCTCGACCATTTCAAACTTTATTCTCTACATTTTCGTCTTTTATTCTCGACATTTCGAATTTATTCTCAACATTTCGTCTTTATTCTCGACATTTTGACTTTATTCTCAACATTTCGTCTTTATTCTCGACATTTCAACTTTATTCTCGACATTTCGTCTTTATTCTCGACATTTCGAATTTATTCTCAACATTTCGTCTTTATTCTCGACATTTCGTCTTTATTCCTGACATTTCGTCTTTATTCTCGACATTTCGAATTTATTCTCGACATTTCGTCTTTATTCTCGACATTTCATTTCAAACTTTATTCTCGACATTTTCATCTTTATTCTCGACATTTCGACTTTATTCTCGACATTTCGTCTTTATTCTCGACATTTCGTCTTTATTCTCGACATTTCGACTTTATTCTCGACATTTCGTCTTTATTCTCAACATTTCGTCTTTATTCTCGACATTTCGTCTTTATTCTTGACATTTCAACTTTATTCTCGACATTTCGACTTTATTCTCGACATTTCGTCTTTATTCTTGACATTTCGTCTTTATTCTCGACATTCCGACTTTATTCTCAACATTTCGTCTTTATTCTCGACATTTCATCTTTATTCTCGACATTTCGTCTTTATTCTCGACATTTCGACTTTATTTTCGACATTTCGTCTTTATTCTCAACATTTCGTCTTTATTCTCGACATTTTGACTTTATTCTCAACATTTTGTCTTTATTCTCGACATTCCGATTTTATTCTCAACATTTCGTCTTTATTCTCGACATTTCGTCTTTATTCTCTACATTCCGACTTTAATTCTCATTCGTCTTTATTCTCGATTTCATTTTTTTTCGACATTTCGTCTTTATTCTCGACATTTCGACTTTATTCTCGACATTTCGACTTTATTCTACATTTCGTCTTTATTCTCGACATTTCGACTTTATTTCGACATTTCTCTTTATTCTCGACATTCGACTTTATTCTCAACATTTCGTCTTTATTCTCGACATTCCGACTTTATTCTCAACATTTCGACTTTATTCTTGAAACTGCATTTCAACTTTATTCTTGACATTTCGACTTTATTCTGAAAACTGCATTTCGACTTTATTCTCAACATTTTGACTTTATTCTCGAAACTGCATTTCGACTTTATTCTCGACATTTCGTCTTTATTCTCAACATTTCGTCTTTATTCTCGACATTCCGACTTTTTTCTCGACATTTCGTCTTTATTCTCGACATTTCCACTTTATTCTCAACATTTCGACTTTATTCTGAAACATTTTGCCATTTCACTTTATTCTTTTATTTTCGACTTTTCTCAACTTGCATTTCACTTTATTCTCACATATTCGACTTTATTCTCAACTTTCGTCTTTATTCTCGACATTTCGACTTTATTCTCAACATTTCTCGACTTTATTCTCGACATTTCGTCTTTTCGATTTCTTTATTCTTCAACTTTTTCCTCATTTTCGACTTTATTCTCAACATTTCGTCTTTATTCTACATTTTCTTTATTCTCACATTTTCGACTTTATTCTCGACATTTCGTCTTTATTCTCGACATTTCGAATTTCATTTTCTTTCTCAACATTTCGTCTTTATTCTCGACATTTCGACATTCGAACTTTATTCTCAACATTTCATCTTTATTCGACATTTCGAATTTATTCCATTTCGTCTTTATTTCGACATTTCGACTTTATTCTCGACATTTCGAACTTTTATTCTCTCTCATTTCGACTTTATATTCTCGACATTTCGACTTTATTCTCGACATTTCGACTTTATTCTCAACATTTCGACTTTATTCTCGACATTTCAACTTTTATTTAAACTGCATTTCGACTTTATTGACATTCGACTTTATTATTTCGACTTTATTTCTCGACATTTCGACTTATTCTCGACATTTCAACTTTTTCTCACATTTCGATTTATTCTGGACATTTCGACTTTATTCTGGAAACTGCATTTCGACTTTATTCTATTCAAAACATTTCGACTTTTTTCAACATTTCGACTTTATTCTCGACATTTCGACTTTATTCTAGAAACATTTCGACTTTATTCCTCGACTTTCGACTTTATTGTCGAAACTGCATTTCAACTTTATTCTTGACATTTCGACTTTATTTCTGAAAACTGCATTTCGACTTTATTCTTACGACTTTATTCTCAACATTTCGACTTTATTCTCGAAACTGCATTTCGACTTTATTCTCGACATTTCGACTTTTCTCGACATTTTACTTTATTCTGGAAACTGCATTTCGCTTATTCTCGACATTTCGACTTTATTCTCGAAACTGCATTTCGACTTTTTCGACATTTCGACTTTTATTCTCAACATTTCGACTTTATTCTGGAAACGCATTTCGACTTTATTCTCGCATTTCGACTTTATTCTCGAAACATTTGATTTATTCTCGACATTACGACTTTATTCTCGAAACTGCATTTCGACTTTATTTCACATTTCGACTTTATTCTCAACGATTTCGACTTTATTTCGACTTTATTCGACTTTATTCTCACATTTCGACTTTATTCTCGACATTTCGACTTATTCTGGAAACTGCTTTTCGACTTTATTCTCGACATTTCGACTTTATTCTGGAAACTGCATTTCGACTTTATTCTCGAAACTGCATTCGACTTTATTCTCAACATTTCGACTTTATTTTCAACATTCGACTTTATTCTCGACATTTCGACTTTATTCTAGAAACTGCATTTCGACTTTATTTCGACATTCGACTTTATTGTCTCTGCATTTCAACTTTATTCTTACATTTTCGACTTTATTTACATTCTTATTCTCAACATTTCGACTTTATTCTCGAAACGCATTCGACTTTATTCTCAACATTTCAACTTTATTATCGAAACTGCATTTCAACTTTTATTCTTGACATTTCGACTTTATTCTCGACATTCCGACTTTATTCTCAACATTTCAACTTTATTCTGAAAACTGCATTTCAACTTTATTCTTTATATTTCGACTTTATTCTCAACATTTCGACTTTATTCTCGAAACTGCATTTCAACTTTATTCTCGACATTTCGACTTTATTCTCAACATTTCGTCTTTATTCTCGACATTTCGACTTTATTCTCAACATTTCGTCTTTATTCTCGACATTTCGTCTTTATTCTAGACATTTCGTCTTATTCTCGACATTTCGACTTTATTTATTTGTCTTATTCTCGACATTTCGATTTATTCTCAACATTTCTCTTTATTCTCGACATTTCGTCTTTATTCTCATTCGTTTCAACTTATCTCGACATTTCGTCTGATTCTCGACATTTCGTTTTATTCTCAACATTTCGACTTTTATTCTCACTTTTTGACTTTATTTCTCAACATTTCGTCTTTATTCTCGACATTTCACTTTATTCTCGACATTTCGTCTTTTTCTCGACATTTCGTCTTTATTCTCAACATTTTCGTCTTTATTCTCGACATTTCGAATTTATTCTCGACATTTCGTCTTTATTCTCGACATTTCAACTTTATTCTCGACATTTCAACTTTATTCTCGACATTTTGACTTTATTCTCAACATTTCGTCTTTATTCTCGACATTTCGTCTTTATTCTCGACATTCCGACTTTATTCTCAACATTTCAACTTTATTCTGAAAACTGCATTTCAACTTTATTCTTTATATTTCGACTTTATTCTCAACATTTCGACTTTATTCTCGAAACTGCATTTCAACTTTATTCTCGACATTTCGACTTTATTCTCAACATTTCGTCTTTATTCTCGACATTTCGACTTTATTCTCAACATTTCGTCTTTATTCTCGACATTTCGTCTTTATTCTAGACATTTCGTCTTTATTCTCGACATTTCAACTTTATTCTCGACATTTCGTCTTTATTCTCGACATTTCGAATTTATTCTCAACATTTCGTCTTTATTCTCGACATTTCGTCTTTATTCTCGACATTTTCAACTTTATTCTCTACATTTCGTCTTTATTCTCGACATTTCGAATTTATTCTCAACATTTCGTCTTATTCTCGACATTTTGACTTTATTCTCAACATTTCGTCTTTATTCTCGACATTTCATTCGACTTTATTCTCGACATTTCGTCTTTATTCTCGACATTTCGAATTTATTCTCAACATTTCGTCTTTATTCTCGACATTTCGACTTTATTGACATTTCGTCTTTATTCTCGACATTTCGATTTATTCTCGATTTCTCTTTATTCTCGACATTTTCGTCTTTTATTCTCGACATTTCAACTTTATTCTCCGACATTTTCGACTTTATTCTCAACATTTCGTCTTTTATTCTCGACATTTCGTCTTTATTCTCGACATTTCGAATTTATTCTCAACATTTCGTCTTTATTCTCAACATTTCGTCTTTATTCTCGACATTTCGTCTTTATTCTTCGACATTTTCAACTTTATTCTCGACTTTATTTCGACTTTATTCTCGACATTTCGTCTTTATTCTTGACATTTCGTCTTTATTCTCGACATTCCGACTTTATTCTCAACATTTCGTCTTTATTCTCGACATTTCGTCTTTATTCTCGACATTTTCGTCTTTATTCTCGACATTTCTTTATTTTCGACATTTCGTCTTTATTCTCAAAATTTCGACTTTATTTCGACATTTTGACTTTATTCTCAACATTTTTGTCTTTATTCTCGACATTTCGATTTTATTCTCAACATTTCGTCTTATTCTCATTTCGTCTTTTCTTTATCTCGACATTTCGACTTTATTCTCAACATTTCGTCTTTATTCTCGACATTTCATTTTTATTCTCGACATTTCGTCTTTATTCTCGACATTTCGACTTTATTCTCGACATTTCGTCTTTATTCTCAACATTTCGTCTTTATTCTCGACATTCCGACTTTATTCTTAACATTTCGTCTTTATTCTCGACATTCCGACTTTATTCTCAACATTTCGTCTTTATTCTCGACATTCCGACTTTATTCTCAACATTTCGACTTTATTCTTGAAACTGCATTTCAACTTTATTCTTGACATTTCGACTTTATTCTGAAAACTGCATTTCGACTTTATTCTCAACATTTTGACTTTATTCTCGAAACTGCATTTCGACTTTATTCTCGACATTTCGTCTTTATTCTCAAAATTTCGTCTTTTTATTCTCGACATTTCGACTTTATTTTCTCGACATTCTCGTCTTTTATTCTCGACATTTCGACTTTATTCTCAACATTTTCGTCTTTATTCTCGACATTTTCCCTTCCTTTATTTCCGACTTTTTCTCGACATTTCGTCTTATTCTCGACATTTCGACTTTATTCTCAACACTTTATTCGTCTTTATTCTCGACATTCCGACTTTTTTCTTCGACATTTCGTCTTATTCTCGACATTTCCACTTATTCTCGACATTTTCGTCTTTATTCTCGACATTTGCCACTTTATTCTTTTTCTCGACATTTCGTCTTTTATTCTCGACATTTCCACTTTATTCTCGACATTTCGTCTTTATTCTCGACACTTTTTTTCATTTCTTTTTATTCTCGACATTTCGACTTTTTTTTCGATTTTTCGTCTTTATTCTCGACATTTCCACTTTATTCTCGACATTTCGTCTTTATTCTCGACATTTCCACTTTATTCTCGACATTTCGTCATTATTCTCGACATTTCGACTTTATTCTCGACATTTTGTCCTTATTCTCGACATTCCGACTTTTTTCTCGACATTTCGTCTTAATTCTCGACATTTCGACTTTATTCTCGACATTTCGTCTTTATTCTCGACATTCCGAATTTTTTCTCGACATTTCGTCTTTATTCTCGACATTTCCACTTTATTCTCGACATTTCGTCTTTATTCTCGACATTTCCACTTTATTCTCAACATTTCGTCTTTATTCTCGACATTTCGTCTTTATTCTCGACATTTCGACTTTATTCTCGACATTTCGTCTTTATTCTCGACTTCCGACTTTTTTTTCTCGACATTTCGTCTTTTCTTTTTTCTCGACATTTCGTCTTTATTCTCGACATTTTCGTCTTTTATTCTCGACATTTCCGACTTTTTTTCTCGTCTTTTTCGACATTCATCTTTATTCTCGACATTCGACTTTATTCTCAACATTTTGTCCTTAATTTGACATTTCGACTTTTATTCTAGACATTTCGTCTTTATTCTCGACATTCGACTTTATTCTCAACATTTTGTCTTTATTCTCGACATTCCGACTTTATTCTCAACATTTCGTCTTTATTCTCGACATTCCGACTTTATTCTCAACATTTCGTCTTTATTCTCGACATTTCGTCTTTATTCTCGACATTTTGACTTTATTCTCGACATTTCGTCTTTATTCTCGACATTCCGACTTTTTTCTCGACATTTCGTCTTTATTCTCGACATTCCGACTTTTTTCTCGACATTTCATCTTTATTCTCGACATTTCGACTTTATTCTCAACATTTTGTCCTTAAATTTCGACATTTCGACTTTATTCTAGACATTTCGTCTTTATTCTCGACATTTCGACTTTATTCTCAACATTTTGTCTTTATTCTCGACATTCCGACTTTATTCTCAACATTTCGTCTTTATTCTCGACATTCCGACTTTATTCTCAACATTTCGTCTTTATTCTCGACATTCCGACTTTATTCTCAACATTTTGTCTTTATTCTTGACATTCCGACTTTATTCTCAACATTTCGTCTTTATTCTCGACATTCTGACTTTATTCTGGAATCTACATTTCGACTTTATTCTCAACATTTCGTCTTTATTCTCGACATTTCAACTTTATTCTCAACATTTCGTCTTTATTTTCAACATTTCGCCTTTCTTCTCGTAAGTGAGGAATAAAAAAAAAAAATCATTGCCCATCATTTCCCCCCTAATACTATGTCGTATATATTTGATTGTCAGCTTTAAATTAAAAAAATGCCAGACGTAAACCGTCTCAGAAACACGTGGCACCGCAAAAAAGAAAAGTCTTACAAATCACGATGGCATTCTTCTCAGTAAGTCAAACACAAGAGGAGCGTGAATTGGCAAAAAAAAAAAAAAAAAAAAAAAACAGACAGACGGTGCACAACTGCAGCCTCAGAAATGAGGAACCGAGTCATAGTTGTCGTATTTGTTTGCTCACAACTGACCAGAATGTTTAAATGACCTCCTCTTTCTTCTGCTTCTGCTTTTGCTTTTTCATTTGTCATTGCACCGTGACGTCAAATGAAAAAAAAACAACCCGCAGGGCCTCGCAGTCTTTCAGCACCTGCACATACACATGCCCTTTTTTTTTTTTTTGTACCCAGCATCACCAGAGCACCGCATGCGTGTTTGGTGACTCTGGTGCGTCCACGACAGCCCTGCGTGATTGGGCTCCTCTCGTGTTCCCAAGCCCCGCCCCTCGGACGCACAGCCGGAGGAGCCCCTGATCTGTTTTAAGCCCCGACGGGAATGTTGATGAGTCTGTAGATTACGACGCAACATGTTTATGGTACTCGTTTATTCTCTAAGCTTCATCTGGCTGCTTCATCCGCTCAGCAAAAAACTATTTAGGTCAGAGGACAGGGGTGTGTCAGCGTATCTCAATAGTAAAGGTCAAAATAAATGTATTCACAATTTGAACTCACCTTATTTCAGCATTATCATTCCTATATCAATGATCTTTTTGATCTCATCTTGATATAGATGTTTCATCAGTCTCAGACCTTGAAGTTCAGAGATTCACCGACAACAGAGGCAAGACTAATTTATCTGTCTGGACTCGAACGTTTGTCGGCCATCTCAACCGTGTAGCGCTCTGATTTACAGCCGCTGGCCTGCTGTGATGGGATTTCATTCTCTTCTATGACCTACCCTGATATTAGAGATTTAGACTTCTTATTAAGGCTCATATTTCAACGACGGTAATAGCTGCTAAATGTCCCGCTCTGCCATAAAAACGTCCGGCCATCAGGCGCACACAGTAAAAGACTGGGAGAAAGTCGGCCATAGCCTTAAGCCTATGAAAATGCCAGTGATGTTAACCATCTAAGCGGGCCCTGCCAGAACCCTGCAGTTTGGCCAGAGCCGCCGTCAGCATTTGTTCGAGACGGGAGTCTGATTCCGCCCGCTCCGCCTGGTGTGTGAGATGTTATGCATCTTTGATGTGCGTTGCTGTTTGGCCTTTGATTTACGAAGTGCCATCTTTATCTGTGTTATTTTTTTTTTCTTCAGTGTTTTTGAAGCCATTGGAGCCATCAGGGCATATTGGTCTCTGCACGAATGTCTGTAAGTACTTCTGGAGAGATAAGTAGAGCAGTTGAACAAAGGCTGTGAAGATATTGAAAATTCCTTTGAGATGACAAAGCTGAGAGCAACAGGCACCTTCTTCTTCTTCTTCTTCATCTTCCTCTTCTTTTTTTTGTGGAAACCTGTGAGTGAGAACAAAGTCAAAGATCACTCGTATTTTTTTACCTTTGTTATCGGTTAAGGGGAGAAAGTTTGTGCACCCTGCTTGGTTTCAGAGTCTTTCGGATCTTTTTTTGGAAGCCCTAACAGCTGCAGAAAGGCTTCTCGCTCTGCAAGATTCTTCGGCTCTTTTGCATACGCGTCTCTTTTGAAGTCAGTGTCCTGATTTTCAGTGATGTTTACCTCCGGCCTTGAACCTCCGGCTTTGATGGGCGCTATTGTGAATGTCGAGGTGTGTTGGAGACTATTATCCTCTCCCGGAAAGCGTCCTCTTTTCATTTCCAGTGAAATGCTGCTGCGCTACTGGCTCGAACACGAGCCTGTGCTCTGACTGATCTGCCTCCGAGCTTGTTGGACTGGTGTTGTTTCCATGAAGACTGTGCCACTTTCCCTCAATCATGCGTGATATAAACAGGTAAAAGGACAGCAGTGACATCACTCTTTAGACTGTTCATTTTAATGTTACTTATTGCAGCGTGCAGTCTTTTCTGGCTGTAGCCATCTACAATTCAGTTTAAATTCAATTCAATTCAGTTTTATTTGTATAGCGTCTGTTACAATGTCAATTGTCTTTAGGCGCTTTACAGAGACCCAGATCATGACCCCCGAGCAAATATCATTAACTAAAATTATAATATTAAATCCTAAACAAGGATAATGACAAGTAAAAAAGTCCCACAGCGGGAGAAAAAAAAACCTTTAAACCAAACAGTGGCGAGGAAAAACTCCACTTTAAGAGGAAGAAACCTTGAGCAGGACCTGGATCATATGGAGGGACCTTCCTGCTGAAGGACAGCCGGGTAAAGAAAGAAAAAGAGAGGATGGAGGACAGAGAGAGGATGGAGGACAGAGAGAGGAAAGCTCACAAATGACTGAATGAAATGACTACATAAACAGATGCAGGTAGCAGCACTGAGGTGAGATGGTCAGAGGACTAGATCACCGGTCACCACGCCAGTCGACACCCTGAACACACCTACACACACAGGTGGAGGTAAACGCTGGGATGGCCCAGACTGGGATCGCTCAGTCTTCGTTTCTCTGCCTCCACCAGGTTTTGCTTCATCCTCTGCCGCTGAGTTTGTTAGCTAAAGCCAGTGTAACTTGCCTTGCCTGGACCTACTTTCCTAAAACCCCCATCCGATACCAACCACTGTCATCAGAGGCATCAGACGAGCGTCCGTAAATACCGTGGAAACAGCTGGAACCGCTACATCCAAAAATGCCGATCAGCTAGCCAGCCTTTAATTGCCATCTTTCCCATTGCGTTGAAACAGTTTGACAAATTACAAATCTTCTGACAGCTTCTCATAAAAAAAAAAAATTTTTTAAATGCTGCTCTGGAGGTAACAGCATGTTTATTGTGGAAGCGCCTCAACTTTAAACGATGGAGGAAACAGAAATGTGATAATAAAAATCATTCAAAATTGATAAAATCAGTGGAATCAGAGTGAGCAGGGAGAATCTTTCCATCAGGGCACGAGCACAAAGCCTGAACGTGCTCATCACACCTCCTCCTACCGACCAGTCGGCCTTCTCCTCTCTCGACTGTTTCAGACGCTTTAAAGACGAGCGCCCAAGCGTTTGCGTGCCACCATACGTCCGCTGCGCCACCATACGTCGGCTGCGCTGCATTTCCATGTCACCAGCCAGTCTGAGGCCTGTTTACTTGTGCTTCTTAGGCGGTGCCATTTATCTGCGTTCGCGCCGGGGTTTGGCTGGCTGCGCCCCGTCAGAGATTTCTGTCAAGTGACACACCTGTGTTTACAGTTCGAACAGCATGTAAACAGCGGCCTGCCTTTGTGTGTGTGTGTGTGTGTGTGTGCATCTGGGTGTGTGTCAGCCCTCTCATATATCATATAGCTCAGCAGCTTTTGTAATGAGTGGCTTTAGCAGGTAGACGCCGGCTGCAGACATGTCATTATATCTCCTGACTACTCTGTCATTGTGATGGCAACGACATTAAAGACGCAGATGGATATAAACCGGAGCACAAACCCACTGGCACCCTTTGTTTATTCCATAATGCAGGTCTGCACGTGCGTGTTTATCCCACAGGCATTCGGCGACCCTAACCTGTCTGCGCTCTGTCTTTGTGTCGACTTCAGATCCACCACATGGAGCAGAAAGTGGATTCGGTCCTGCGGATCCTGACGGAGCAGTTCCCGCCCAAGCCGGAGCTGGCATCTAAACCCTCCATCCGCAGGGTGACCATCCAGAAACGCATGGGCGCCAGCGTCGACGAGGCCCCCTGATCTCGCGCGGGGACGCCTGCGTGAGATCAGGATGTGATGAGCGACGTCTGAAACAGCCGAGCCCCCCAAGCAGTGGATGAACTTGCAAGAGAAAAGGCTCTCAGTCTTCCAAAAACACACTCCTTCTCTACTTGCAAGCCCCTGTTTTCTCACTGACTGCTAACCCCTGAGAAAATGACACACTTCAACGTACTACCTGTCGCTAGCCCTGTCGCTAGCGCCCTGTTGCTAGCCCTGAGGGGGGAAAGAACGACCTCCATGAGTGTGATTCGGGCTGTAGAAGGCGGGCAGACTGACCCTCTCCCGCAGTCTACCCTCGCAGTCCACAGCCGTCCAAGTGGCGACGTGCTTTATGGATTTAATTCACTGCATTAGCCTCAAAAATCACTCTGTGATGCTAATTTATGTGTGGCGTGTCACTCGGCGGCATTCTTCTGCTCCAACTGTTTTTCCAGGGCTAACTAACCTCTTAATGAGGTCAGAATGCAATCAAAGCGCTGCAGTTTCCCCGATGACAGTAAGAAAAACCCCAAAGTCCAGGCACGGCAGAGACATTCATCAAAACCCCTCTGATTATTCCTACACTAACGACACCGACGCAGCAGGGTTATTCCTGTGGACATGTCCAGGTCTAGCTACACTTACCCTCCAGCGTTTGTTAGAGGTGATCGAATAACACAAGGAGAGGAGGGCACATAATCTGTTGATTTATCCCTGCTATATAGACCAGACGACGGGAGTAAAACGGCACTGTGGAGTCTACACTGTTGGTCCCGACCGGGTTGGGTGGTTAACCTGGTGCAGATTTATAGCTGCGGCCAAACGAAATGTAAATAGCCCAAATGCTGTGACAGGAGCAGGGGTTGTGTTACAGGAGTGAAGTCAGCGTGTGCAGCCCGGCCTCTGCATTTGCTCAAGGTTTTCGCAAGGAATTTTCACTATCAGTGTCAAACACTTTTAGCAGGACCACAACAGATGTCGCCACAGGTCCTCCCTCCGTAGCTCGGAGGGCGGGAAGCCCACCGCCACGTTCCGTTTTAAATAAATTTGCCCCATTAGAGCTCTGATTATTTTTTTCTCTCCCTGAGCTAATTAAGTGCTGAATTCCTCAGTAAGGGGAGGTTTAAAACCGATGAAAAAGAAACACTGGAAAATGTGGAGAATTCGAGGCAGCAGGCCTTTGAGGAGCGTCGACGCTAATTCTGTGTGAAATGTTCGGAAATATCAGGCTTACCAAAGAGAGCCCGGCGCTCGAGAGGAAGAGACACCGCTCTCGCTTTGACTCCGTATTTATTTGACAGCCAAATGAGGCGTGCAGGGAGCGGAAAACAGAAGATGGCTCGAGTGCGTTGCTCTTGCATGAAAAGCTGTAATTATATCATGCTAATTCCTAAAAAGAAAAATGCACAAAAGCGGGGAGAACAAGGAAAAGTGGAAAGAGAATGAGCATTTTCTCTGCGCTGCTACGTACTCTTATGTTTGGAGTGGTTAGAATTAGCAGTTATTTTTCTTATTGTGTATAAAATGGTTGCATTTTAAAGCCGCTCTGAGTTTGTGATGGACATCTCTTCCCCTGTACAGTTTTCTAAGAGTTGTTGCAACTGGAAACATTATTGCCTTACTGTACTGTATTTATAACAATGTGAAAAGATCAACCTGGAGCATCTCTGCGTGGTGGAGTGATGTTGTACAAATGGACGGCAGTTATTTCACACATTCCCTCTGCACTGTACCTCTGCTGTAAATAATAAAACTCCTTTTCATTATGCTCCGGCCTGCTCTCTTGGCTCAGAGGGAATCTGATCGCCAGCTCATCGGTTCCCTCATTTGCTTTCATCGGAGGGTGAAACCCGTCCTTCAGACCTTCCATCCAAATCCAGTCTCAACTCCACACTTTCGCCACGAAGGAAAAAGAAGAGGGGAACAACACCTTGACTCGCACCTACTCTGGGCTTCAGTATTCCTCGGGCCGTTGAGTGAGGCGTGCGGAGGAGAAGAGAACACGTCTCGTATTACCACTCAATTATATTTGCCTTCGGGAGCCAAAAAATACTGGGGATGTCCCAAGATCAGCACGGTCCAGCATCGGGGGAGAACAGGAAGGGAGAGGAGGGCAGGCTGGGAGGGGGGGGGTTGTTGGATAAGGAGGACAGGAGGGCAGCAGGAGCATGATGAGAGCGAAGAGGAGAGCAGAGCCAGCTTCAATTAGCCACAGGGACTCTGGGACGCAGTCCTCCGCTGCCTTTTGTCCTCCTTTGGTTTGTGTCACTGCAAGGGGATTTTGGCAGCGAGAGACACAGAAAGATCCCACAGCAAGGTCCGTCTGCAGAGGCTGCTCTGTGCCGCTTCTGTCTCCTCTTTCATCTCAAGAATAGACAGAGGGAGAAGAGAGAGAGACTCCCACTTCAAAAGACAGTTTGATCTCAGAAGTACACAGGAGCGAAACCTAAAAGAGGATCTGAGGAGGTATTTAAAGGGAGAATATAAGGGACACACTGTCACAGATGCCGGACGGTGAAACCCGGCTGCCCTGAAGTCTGGGCGGAGGAAGAACTGAACAAGATCATGAAATGCCATCTGAGCTTCGTCAGTCGCGCTTGTCGTCTTTGATTCTTTGCCTGTCCACGCCAGGACGAGAACAGAGCGACCAAGTACAGCAGCAGATTCAGGAAATGAACAAAGGTGTCTAGTAAAGCGGTTAAAGCAGCACAAAGGAACTTTTTGCTATTCTTTGCTCGTCTGGTTCCCCTTACCCCTTGTAGTTAAGTCGCTTTTCTGATGCCGTCCCAGATTTACTCTTATTTGGTCTTTTGCCCAGTCAGTCTCATTTATCTTCCATCTTCACTTTGTTGAGTCTCTCCGCCCCCTTTATCGTGATGTGAGCTAATCTCGTCATTGCCGGTGTGTGACGTGAAGTAGACCTGCACCAAAAATCGATCCCAGTCTTGGAAATAACAACCGCTACAGCCCAGTATCTACATGGGCGTGCCATCCGATACCACGTAGCATTTAATGGACAAAATCCCAGGTCTTCGCCGCTGTCAAAGCCAACTTCCTGTTTTGAGTCGCCATTTGGCACGTGAGCTGTTTGACAAGGCTAGCTATCCTTGATAAGCATCACGTCAGCAGTGCGGCAACATTTTAGGCTGGAAAATCCCGCCAGGACGAGTGTTGCTGAGAATAACACAAGCAAACCCTATTAACCATTTAAGGAGCCATCACATGAAAAGTTGATCAAGTCAAAGGGGAAAAATGGATGTACTGTAGCAGCAAACGCCGGAGTTTGCTTTTCAGAAATGAGAAAAATTCCCCAAACAAAAGGAAGAGATCCAGAACAGCGACCTAGGTCACCGCCTCCTGTCGGCCATCAAAAACGTTTGATTTTGTGACAAAGTTTAAAATCCGGAGCAGCGGTACAGTTTCCCAGGTCAGACATACGTTTATTCTTTTTGAATGAATTGTTAAAAATTAAAAATGAACACTGGTATCAAATCAGTGTGCAGCGTCTGCCAGTACCCAGAGCCCAGGTACTCTGGTTTCAACACATTTCACAAGAGACGACTGGGACCAGAGTCCAAAGTCACTGGTTTCTGCAGACGGCAAAGTCACAGGAATCCTGCCTTAATAGATAAAGGAATAATCATAGCGTTATTGAAAACATTAGCAATGAAATTTGAAATGCGGAGGGAAAATATTTTAATGAGCAGAACAGAGACAAGAGGCAGTTCTTTAAAGGTCGGGCTGAACCAGTCGGAGGGATAAAAGCTCTTTCTACCAACATCTAGATAAAAAAGGGGACACTGAATAGGATCTAATCAGTGCTTCTTAGAGTATAATTTGAAACATAAGGAAAATAAATTCAACTTAGGTAATAAGGATAGTCAGAGTAAATGCGTTTAAAGATGCAATGGCACCAGGGAAATTGTATCCAGAGGAAATATTTTAAGTTTGCCAAGCATCGTGTGATGTTTTGTGGGGAGTGAGGGGGGGGGGGGGGGGGGGGTGGGGGGGGGGGGGGGGGGGGGGTAGGGGGGGGGGGGGGGGGGGGGGGGGGGGGGGGGGGGGGGGGGTTTTTTTTATTTTTTTTTTTTTTTTTTTTTTGTTTTTTTTTTTTTTTTTTTTTGTTTTTTTTTTTTTTTTTTTGTTTTTTGTTTTTTTTTTTTTTTTTTTTTTTTTTTTTTTTTTTTTTTTTTATTTTTTTTTTTTGTTTTTTTTTTGTTTTTTTTTTTTTTTTTTTTTTTTTTTTTATGAAGGGATGAAGATCAGTCTCAGAGGAATCTGGATGTCAGCTTTGCTTGTGTATGTGAGTTGTGCTCGGCTGCAGCCTGAACTGGAAGCATGTCTGGCTCATTGTTTTGAACTCATCGTTTCTCTGGTGATTAATGTCTCTAAACAGGCACAGATGCGGACGTCGCTCGATGGGTCATTCATTGTGATGTTCCCCCATGTGGCTGTGGGTTTTCAGACGCAGCAGGCAGATGTTTTCAGTGAGATAAGTCCAAAAATGCAGATTTACTGTATTTAGTAATATTTTATTTAGAAAGAAAAAAAGACTCACTCAGTAATTACCTGTAGAAGAGCTCGTTCTTTTAAACTGACGGATGAAAACAATTGTCCCACTTTGAAATTAAACTAAATGGATCATTTTTAAGGGGCTTTGTACTTACAAGCAGCTGGTCACTTACCTGCAGTTAAAAGCAGTCAGACTGCAGTCTGGGAACCAGCTAGGAATGCTGATGGAGAGTTTAGGCGAGCACCTAATGCCTGATACACTACGTGTTCTTTGTTCTGTTGCAGAAAAACGATGACCACTGGGAACGAATCCCGGCTTCATATTTTGTCATAACTCCTCACAGATGATCCTCTGTGAGAGCAGAGACAACGGCCATCCCAAAGGTCTTGTAAGATGGACAAAACAAAGCAACCTATGACTTGGGCCCCGATCGTACACTTCCTGCCAGCCGCTACCCGCGAATTGCGGGTTTAGGAACCTCCGCTAACTGCTAATGCAATCTTCCGCTCACTAAAGCCGCTGCCCGTTATGCCGACTCCCTTACTCACATTGTAGGTGTGGCAATGGGCGTGGCTTTTACCCCTTCTGCAAACTCAGTATCTTACGATTGCGGGTTGCATGTAGCGGGTAGCGTGTGGTCTGACCAGCCGCTACATGCAACTCGCAATCTGCATGTCGGCGCGTACAAGAGCGTGTCCAAATGGCATCAGTGCGCGTCCAACTGGTCACATGTGGTCGTGCAAAATGGCTCACCCCTCAAATTAACTCTTGTATAAAAAGTGTGATTTGGCCTCAATTAAACCCCTGATTAAAATAGCAGAGATCATCTTTAACGGCTTGCTCACCAGTTGAACCATAGATGACCAGAGTGTGTTAACTGGATGTGCACCAACTATCTGGGACATTCAGGTAGCCGATAGGAATTGTCTGTGTAAAAATATTTGTATGTATATATCAGTGCGGAGGAGGAGGAGGAAGGAAGAGGAGGAAGCTCTACAGCAGAGTCCCAGACGAATGAGACGCTCCATAGTGGTTAGCGGGTAGCGCAACCTGCTCTTAAAGGCAACGGCTACTGAGGCACTGATTGGTTTAACAGGTAGATGCTCTAACCACTCCCATGCATAATGTAGCGGGTAGCGCAGGTGGGATAGCTGGTTTAGCAAGGTGGAAGATTGCGTTCTTTGCGGGGGAACGCCTCTCCTGCTACCCGCTATCCCTAAATAGCAGCTTTAGAAGATCTGGCGGAAGATCGGGCCATAGGTCTACCGGCTAACCAATCAAAATGCAACGTGAAATGACATGTAAATAAAGTGATCTGGTGCACACGTTGGCGTCAGTGTCAAGAGTGGCCTTTCTGGTTGCGTCATGTTCTCCACATGGGACCACATCCTCCTCTTTCTCCACTTTGTTTTTGATTACGCATTAAAGTTACAACTAAAGTGAGGTTCATTGCAAGCTAATGATGCAGCCGTCAGAGGCCACGATTCAGGAGGTCTCACTCTTGTACAGTAAACAAGCAAAACTCTTTACGACACACCCAAGATTAAGCAGAGGCACCTCTTACAGTCTGAGCTGTAACAATCTCATACAACTATAGAAATGATATGGCGTGTAGGAACTTTAACGGCGACTCAGAATGAGGGCAACAGAGGAGCCGAAGTGGCATCGTCATGACCTCATCAACAGAATGAACTTTAGGAACGCTACTGGCATAGTTTTTCTGTCGCCATTCATTGCGTCGTCGCACTTGCAAAGATGAAGTATAACGGCTCACCACTGACTCATGCAGTGACCATCAGTCATGCGCTGCTTTTCCTGATGCACTGACTGTAGATACGATGATATGCACTACATTGGGTATAAACTGTATAACTGGTCGGCACTGCGGTGAACTCACTGGGCCTCATCCATGAAATCTTCGTAAATCACATAAATCACCTTTGAACTGAAATGAAATGAAAATGAAATTAAATGAAAAATACTTTATTTATCCCATAAAGGGAAATTCAAATTGAAAACCTACTCTGGATTCACAAGTGCAGCGTTGAACTCGATCGCAGGCAAGATATTGTTTGTACCTACGTTCAAAACTGCTAACATTTTCACGAGTGTCTCATGAACGAGGTCCACTCTGTAAAGTAGATTATAGAGACAGTGGTCGGTGGTTTTGGACACAGCCAGTCCAGTCAGTTTGGCATCAGACAGTTATGGAGGCTAACACAGAGCAGCGTGGACAAGAAGGCGTACAAAATATAACATGCTAATGTGTAAATATATCTAACATAGAGTTTGTTCAAGCCACTATGAAACGCATGAGGTTTGATTTGTTCAAGATGGTGAAAACTTTCTCCTCTATGGCCCTCGTTCTGAGTTCCCATTAGCCGTTAGCTGCTAGCTGTTCAGCTAACTCTGCATCAGATTTCTTCCTTGATTTTTCCAACCCGACCCAGTGTCTGCTTTCTACTAGGGCTGTCCCGATACTATATTTTCACTTCCGACACGATACCAATATTTCAGCCTTGAATATCGGCCGATACCGATATCAATCCAATATCAGCATGCTACAAATGAAACATACTTGCATTATTTATTCTGTAGTGTGGAGTGTTAAAAAAGGCAGCATCAAGTGTTTTTACTCAAACAGACAATAATAGTCAACAACAGTAGTATTGGAGAGCATACCATTTATTATTAACAATTTAAAAAACAGTGGAATAGAAAAAGTAAACCGCGAAGCCCTGAACAATGAGACATATGCTGCGAACAATTCAAAACAAATTAACAAGTTTACTGGCCGTATATTCTGAAAACAATCTGCAACATAAAGTCAGCGTCGATCCAGTGACTGGCAGTCAGACTCAATAAAGACAGAGAACGATGGTCTGAGCTCCATGTCAGTAGTGAAGCTAAGAGTGTTTGCTTTCTCCACACGTGCGGCAACATACTTGTTAACTTCTTTGTGCCTCTGACGTATAGTTTTGTTGACAATGTAGTGGCGGCTAGAGATAACGTAGCGTGGCTCGAGGTGCTCAGTTAAGAGTTTAAACCCGACATTACTCACCACCGACGGGCTGGTCATCGAGCACAACTAATGGGGCAACCTTTTCTGTTATTGCTGATGCCTTCATGCCGTTGCGACGGAGGTTTTCACGCTCACACAATATTTCAGCCAGCGTTGGTTGTTTGAGGGAGGTAGAGATTAGATTTTTCTTCGTCTCGCTGGTTCTTTTTATTTAAATGCGCGATGAGGTTGGTCGTATTAAACTTCCCTGGTTCTGCGCCACACCGGAAAACTTGTGTGCGGCAAACTTTGCACTCAGTAACAGCATCTTTGTTCATCTTTAGGGGAAGGTACTGCTACACAGCCGACATTATTTCTTCCTCGGGCTCATCCGTGTTACTGTTGTGGTCACGTTAGTTCTACATGCTGGAGCCGAGCAGTCTTCTTTGGCGAGCGCACCAGGCGTCTTACCGCCACCTACCGCTGTGTCGGAGTCTGAACCGCAGTCACCTATTTGAACAGAAGCACCGGAGCAGAATGGACTGCTTTTTATCGGAGTGTTTAGACTTACATGACGTCCGATATAATCCGATATTCTTTTTTTGTCTGATATCGGACCCATATCAGATATCAGTATCGGATCGGGACAGCCCTACTTTCAAGAAGAGAGGTCACAAAGATACTGGCAAAGCTGGTTTACAAAAATGAAAAAGAAAAGGGACCAACAAGCTCAGCTGACGGGCTAGTGGGTGGGAGGCTGCTGTCAGCCTGCGGGGCTGTGCCTGTCCACCGTGGGGGCTGCTGAGGGGGCCACCTGTCCAAAGAGAGCCAGACATGTACAGGCCCGGCAGTGCTATATGAAAGCAGATTTGTGTCAACAGGTGCATGTGCATGTGTGTGTTTGTACTGTATCTTCCTGGATTGTGACAAACAATGTCAGCAGCAGCTGATGCCAGACCCTCGGTCAGGAGGTGTCCCCAAATAACTGGGGCCAGCAGTTGTCTGAAGGACAGTTGTCCCAGCTCCCTGCCCTCCCCCTCGCCTCTGCTCACCAAAGAATATTTGGCATTCCCGTTTTAGGTCTTTAGTGCAATATCCACAACAGGAGTTTAATCATCTTGGCTTTGACCAGTTCTCATAAAACACCTATTTACACACTTGATTTCATTAGAGCAAAGCATACATTTGTTAAATCAAAATCCCAGCTCATGTAGGAGCTACACTGGGAGTTAACTGGCAGAGAAAAATTCTGCTCGCATGGATTTATGTTGCTTTTATGATTATTTTCCGTAGGCAGTTTGGCAATGGAAGTCTGCCGAGGTCATGGATGAACAACGAGACACAAATCACAGCCTCATGTTGCAACTCTTAGGGGTAAACATCCCAGTTAAGCCCGCTTATTAGTTGGGTATTAACGTGGTTTCAGTGATTTTTCTGGAGGGAAATCCATGATGCAAGATTCCTGGTCTTAAATCGTACCTGAGCTCTTGCTCCAGGCCTTTCTGCATCCTTTTATCCCCAACTCAGAGAAACCATTTTCCTAACCGGCCTGTCACGACTGCGACAGATACAGTATGCCCTTTGACCCCTTCTGTGTATGGTCCGAGCAGAGTGACATCACCCCATGGGATAATAAATCAACCGAGGGCCAAGAGGTTAGATCGACCCCCCGTGACCTTCGGCCTTACAAGATTTCCCTCGGCCATATGTCTGTTGCTTAGCATGAACCCCCACCCCCCACACCCCCGCCTGTCGCCACGACCAGAGCGAAGCTCGGCAGCCAAAACCAGCAGCAGAAACCGGCCCGGAGCTCCGCCGAGCTCCAGAGATGTGTCTGAGCGGCTCAGCTCCACATCCCGGGTCCGGCCGGCCACAGACATCCCACATCGGGCTGGCCAGGAGGAGCGCCACCGCCGCTAACGTGTTGCCGGTGGGCCGCTGCAGGTTTGAGCGGAGCTTTCGTGTCCATTCGGAGGGAAAGAGGGTGGATTTGAGGTGTGGAAGAAGGAGAGAAAGAGAGGGTGGCTGCGGGGCGGCGTATATAAATCAGAATATCAGGGACTTTTCCCCCAGACGGGGAGAGAATTCCTGGCCAGCAAACTGGATCGACTTCAGTGGTACGATGGTCTCTGGCCAGCTGGCAGAATGTTAGGCATGGTGGACAGCTGCACCACCGAGCTACTGTAAGAAGAAAAAAAAAAGGTGGTGGTGGTGTGTGTGTGTGGCGGGGGTGCTGTGAAACAATGCAGAAGTGATGAAGCATCAAACGTCAATGTTATGATAAGTTTAGATTTTATAAACTGTTTTGAGTCAGAAAAGGGAAGTGAGAGCACAACGTGAGCAGAAGGTTTTACTTGAAAACCTTATCCAGCACTTCTGAGCAATATGGTTTCAGTATTACACACGTCTGGTTCCAGATAACCAGGTTCTCAGAAATGATGCGCAAAGAATAAAGTTGCAACAATGACACAGATTTCTGCTTAAACCTTGAGCCATTTCCAAATCCTGGTCCCCCTCGATCCACTCTTTGGCTTACGGGTTTTTGTTCCTTTATATTTCGGGTTGTTGTCGACCAAGCCAGGAGAGCAGTGGAGCGTAAAGCTACGAAGTATATAAATATCTATATATTCTATACACATGTCTGCTCTCAGCTCAATTTGCACAACAAGGCAGCCGAAAATCCCCCGAAGAGAAACATCATACCGTCCTCTGAGTGAAAATTGAAAGCAGAGTGAAAAATTGAATTTTAGGAAGCCAATGGACCAAATCCACGGATGTCCAAGAGCAGGAGTAGGTTTCATATGGTGAGGGCTCTGCTTTTCTCATCAGGGCCCGGCGCTGGAGAACATGTTCGCTCATTCCTGTGACAGGAATCTTTTCAACACCAGAACTGAGGGCCGTGCAGTCCGAAGGCCCCACGAGCCTCCTGATGAGGGCAGCAGAAGCAGGACAGAAAGACGAGAAAGAAACTTAAAAAAAAGAGAGAGAAAAAAAATGCAAAAAGTTAGAAAGAAGCCTGGGTGTATTCACAGAAAAAGTGGGCTGATTCACGGCTCGTGAAAAAGTGGAAAGTCGGTGCATTTCTGATACTGATCCAAAACAACGCCGAAGACAGTTTTCCACCCCGTGTCATTTCAACCAACAGTGTTCTCTCAGGCGGGGGCCGGCGAGGAGGACGGGATGTAATTCAGTGTTTGCTGTGGTCAGTGTCGTAAAATCCACCATTTCCACACGCTTCTGCAGATGAAACACAAAAGCCGGATCATATGGAAATATTTTGTGTCACATCAGATCCAAGTCCCATCCCAACACACCCATGCTGTCTTCTTCCTCTGTGAAAAAGAAAAGAAAAGAGAAGCACATCTGCTAATTCACAGCCAGTGGCTGTACACGCTTGAAATTACAGCCTTTTGTACAGATGACTAATTATTTCAGCCAAGCTCAGCTAAATGAGGTTGTAAAACAAGCCTGGGATTGACTGTACAAATGATTATTATTAGCTTGATAAGCGTCGGCAGCGTTTTGCATCTGACTCCTCAGCTCGTCTTGTCTCAACTTTCCCAGCACACCCCTGTGCACGACAGCGAACTGCAACAAATCACTCCAGTTTCACAAACGCTCTCACTTCAGATCCCTCATCCATCCGGTGGCTCCTTCCACCGCTGCCGTTCCTAGAAAGGAGCCTCACAGGCCGAGTGGGTTTATTTTAGAGATTAAAACGACTGAGCAGTCGCCTGCTTATCAAAAGCATTTTTTAACGGTTACTATCTGTTAAAGAATACTTTCAAACAGTTGCTCTTATCCTCAGAAATATGAGCATTTCCTGTTTTTCTCACTTCCACATCTTTTTTTTTCATTCCAGTTTATCATAAAGGTTATCTATAGTAGGTTTTCTGGGTACGAGCTATAAGAAGAAATGCAATACAAAGAATATTGATTACACATTAAAACAGGTCTACAAAAGAAAAGATGATATTTCAGTCCGGATAAAGATGCATTTACTGATTCCTATTCTCTCTAACTTATTTATGTATTAGTTTTAATAAAGTGAAATTAGCCATAAAAAAAACGATCCCTCTCCAAGAAGAGATAAATCTTTCCGTCTGAGCCAGATGGAGAGGTTTTTCTTTTTTTTCAGCTGGAAGCTCCGCTCTGTTTGTCAGCCAAACGCATCTAAACGCATCCCTAAGCGTTCCTGACAGGATTACTGGGCCAGGTACCGTCAGCTGGTCCGGAGGAGGAGGAGGAGGAGGAGGGGAAGGAAACGTGCAGCCGGAATGAGTCGGGCCAGAGCGCGCAGAGCGCGCGGAGCGGGCCGCTTGCTCCGCGCGTCTCACGCTGCGTGCTTGAGCAGATTTGGACAGATAGAAGATAAAGGCTCTTTGATAGGCTGCAGGTGGGCTGCTTTAATGAGCATTGCCCCGCAGTCACCCCCCCTCCCCCTCCTCCCTCCCGCATTTCTTTTCCTTCAAAAACCGTACCGCCGATGCGCATCTGCACATCTGTCATTCAGTGGCATCTCCAGACCCACACGGACCCCCCCCCCCTCTTGGACGTCCCGCACCACCTATCCAGTGCAACTGTTTTCATGTACTGATACAGCCCACTTGGCTCACAGGATCTGACTGAACTGCACCAGAAGAACATCCAAACTCCACCTACGTGGGGGAATTCCAGACAGGGAAAAAAAAATGGAGAAAAAAAATGCAATTTGGCCTTCTCAGTCCTCACGGCCTGTTAAGAGTCACACAGGAGAAACAAACAGAGACAGAGGCAGGAGCACATCCACAGAGGCTTGTTAGGTGTTTGTTTGTGGGCTCCAGCTTCCTCTCCATTCACAGCCTCAAGGTGCCAGGGGACCGGCCCGATGACGTGCTCTGTGGCCTGGGCAGGAAACACGGGGAGGAACTTGTGGCTTTATATTAAGTGCCGGGGACGGTTAACAGGAAAAGATAACCTGTTTCTGTTGACATAGCGGGGAAGTGTGAACTTCTGGGCACATGCGAGATGTCGCAGAGAGGAACAGGCCGACGGTGCCATCTTTGACTGACTGGCTTACTGGAATTTCCTTGAGTTGGCTGTGGTTTTAGTTTTTGGGCGGCTGCGATGGATTGGTGCAGGAATGCATTCAGGAACCTGTAGTGCTGTAAAAGGGAAAAGGAGGGGGGGGGGGGGTGTTGCATCACAGTGACCCCTGCATTCAAAAACGCTGACCTCTTGAATAATTGGGCCTAGTATTTTAGCACGCTTTTCAGATATGCAGATAAGCTGAGGAAGTCGTGGTTTGTTAGTTTTTATGTTTTTTGTTTTTTTTTTACCAATTAGTCTGATGGATAACCTGGAATTTGCAAGTCAAATGCAGAGCAGCGAAGCGCTACAATCATGCTACAGACATGAGAGCGCTGGAACAATAGCTTCTCTGCCTGGCTTTAACAAACAACATAACACTCTGTAGCTGCGTGTAATTATTACAGCAACTGGAGAGATTATAGGTCTGCATCCCGATGCCTGAGGAAATAAGAAAACGCCCTGCTGCAGTTGTGAAATAACAGGTTGTTGACTCGTCTCATCGGTGTGAGATACAGTTTATTTAAAGTCCCGTCCCACAGGGATGGGACGGGACTTTAACTCACTTTACACCTGCGCTCGTCACATTTTTTTCCACTAAAGCAGATTTCTGATGTATTTTGTTTTGTTGCGCTTTCCTGTTAATCAGCCACGTGACCTCTGTCACCTCGGGAGTCAGTTTGCTTTTTTTTTTTCCTCTCCTCTTTTTCTTTCACATCTGCATTTCAAAGCAAAAATGCAAATCCATCTTTATGATTAGAAATAGAAAAAAAAAGCATCATTTGCATGTTAAAAGTTCCTTATTTAAAGTAGTATAGTGAGCAGTGCAGACTGAAACCCACGCTTCCTCCAGCTCCTGCCATTCAGGCAGTCAGGCGACCGCCGACTGTAATCAGTCATTCAGTCACTTAGTCAGCAGCCTAGTCAAGTCAGTCAGCCAGTCAGTCAGTCGGTCTGGCTGTTGTTTGGGCGGGGCGGGGGCTTGTAGACAGCTCTTTTGTCTGCAGAGAAGCCCCAGACACAACAGTGGCCAGCTCCGGCCCCTCACAATGGCCGTCCACACAAAGGCCCACACACTGGGACAATGGGCCGGACTCAGGGTGGGGGGTGGGACGGCTCAGCTGAGGTTACCCACCTGCACACTTCAGGGCCGGACAACCCCCCCCCCCCCCCCCCCCCCCCCCCCCCCCCCCCCCCCCGCAAGGCCCACGCACCCCCGACCGGCTTTAAAAGTCGCTGCTGCTGCAGGTGTCTTCCTGTCTCGGTGCCACGAGGAGGAAGCGGGTTTTACGCCTGACGATGCGCCGAGACAGATGCAGGGAGGGGTTATCAGAGGTCAGAGGTCACGCATGGATGAGAGCTCTGCTGCTGGTGGAGAGATGTGGAGCTGGCATGGAGAAAAAAAAATAGAAAAAAAAAGAAACCATGTTTTTGTTACTTTTCTTGTCTCAGAAGAGTCTCAGAAATGTTTCGGATCTTTACCCCAAATATTAATGCAGTGTTTTTATTTAATCTATTAAAAAGAAGAAGAAGGAGAAAAAAAACCCATGGTGTGTGTGTGTGTGTGTGTGTGTGTTATAGCTATAACAATTTTCTAACTTTCCAAACCAACAATATCCAGTCACTAAATATGAGGAGAAAAAATATCTCACTAACTGATAATATAATATAATATATAAATAATACAAAAAATTCTGTTTCAGACTAATTCCACATTATATTTACTGTTAACAAGGAAACACACTTCCTAAGGCTCTTGTATTTTTTTTCTGCCGCGCAGAACATTTTACACACATTCAAAAAATCTCATAAAATGGATAAAGTACTTTTGAAATTATTACCAACTGTGGAGAGAGATCTAAGGGCCAGTGTGGAAATTTCAAACACACTGCAAAGAACATGCAAACCTCTCCTGCCTACACACAAACACACACAAACACAGATGCGGTGTGAGCAGTAACATTTAAAAGAGCTAACTTGAAGAAGCTCGACTTGACCTCCCAGCTGAAGATGGGTCCGTCTCAGCTAGAAACAATTAGATCTGTTGAAAGCCATTTCAGCTGTAAGAGGCTGCAGCTACCGAGCTGCTCCGGCCTCCCTGCTGCTGATTGGATGACCGAGCTGTCAATCATCCGGCCTCTCAGACGCTCCGGTGGCCTCGCCAGGAGTGTCATGTCATGCCTCCACAGCCCACTCCCACAGCTGCTGCAAACACTCTGCACCCTCGGCCGAGCTCCGGGAAGTGAAAATTATTTAGAAAAAATAAATAAAAAATGTCTGGTGCTGCATTTGTTTCCACTAATTATTTTCTTACAGTCCAGCCCACTGCTGAAGGGATTTTTACACCAAGTGTAAAGAGCAAACACCCGGATCAGATTTAATTTTCTTTTAATTGATTGAAACACATTTTATAACCACACATTACAAAATGCACGACAAATATTTTATCAGGCTCAGTTTGCAACCTTATTGATAAGAAAAAAAAAAAACTACCCGAAAAAAAAAATGCTTTCACAAAATGAAACAATTATAATAAAGTAAATGCCACTTTGGATAACCGTAATCAAAAACCCATCTCTCTCTCTCTTTTTTTTTTTTTATTATTCTACATTAAAAAAAAAGCTTGACATAAATAAGTTAGTATAATTTCTCAGTGTTTTTACAAAATATGTACATTGGTACGCTGCAAAGATTTACACAAATACACAGGCATGGTGACTGCATTTCTGGGACGAGCTGTTCTCCGTCTCCATCCGGGCGTAGCCTCTGAACATAAACCACGTTAGGCAAAGAAAGGGAAGCTTTTAGACGCTCACATTGTATCCTCAGCAGGTTAACAATATTGGAGGAAAAAAAACAAAAACAAAGTACAAGCATTTAGGTTATCACAAAGTAAGACAATGTGAAGTCAACTAAGGAGCTCAGGTGATATATAGAAGCAACCGTGTATTTGGTTTTGTAGGTTTTTAGAAAACCTCCTCTGAAGAGCAGTAAGGCTCGTGAGACAACACAATACAGTCAAAAAATTAAAAAATTAAAAAAAAGATCCTGTGCAGTTTGTATGCTTTGTCCTTCAATAGCCTAGTACCTCACAGCTCCATGGGAACCCATCCATGACAGTGAAGCTGAGGAGCACAGAAAAACATGAAGGAGAAAAAAGAAAAGAAATACAGATTCCAGGAATTAACTGGTGCTAAAACTCTCCCAGAATATACTTTTTTTTTTTTTTTAAACTTTCTGTTGTGTTAATTTTTATGGATCCAGGTCATAGAGAACCTCCTGGTGTCACAATCACCAGAAGGGGAAATTAAAATTATATAGATGAGCTATATTTGTACCATTTTTCACTCCTGAGTTAGGAAGCTGACGGAGTGAAAGCACACTGTTAAGAAACTGCAGGAAACCATTATTTTCTCTCAATTTAGCGTTTGTTTAGGGACTGCATCGAGATCACACAGCCTTCCAGGGGAGAAAAAAAAATAAAAAATTATAAAAACAGAAACAGAACAGCATTTTGGAAACACGTCTCAAACTACACTGCAATTCTTCAAGTCAAATCAAAATTCACACCTTTTTTTTCCATAAAGAATTTGCTTTTTTAAATCATAATCTTTTATGTGCTACATATGGAGAGAAACATAATATATATATATATATTTATATATATTTATTTACACACAGGTAGTAAATTAAACAAAAAGGAGCAAAAAAGGAAATCAAACCTAATTGCACACTGCTACATCGACTGCTGTTAGAGGCAGTAACATTTAATTGAGTGCCACAACTTTAGTGTTTCTATTCAGTGCTTCAACAGCGTCCTCCCCCGTCTTCAGGAGAGCTGATATGTTTTTCTCATGCTGCGTAGATCCTCGTCCCAAAAATCGGCCAACACTGAGGTTTCCCGCGTTTAAGGAAAAATAAAAAAAAGAAAAAAAAAGGGGAGAAAAAAAAACCCAAAAACACATCTTCAGCTCTGTGGAGATCAGAAGAAAAAGGAAGAAAAGAAGAGAGGTTGCAAGGTTAACACTAATGAGATGGAACAATTTGCAACAACTTAAGGACACACGTTCATTAAATGTTCCATATATTAAGTTCTCTGCTGAAGTTGGAGGCAGGATGGACCGCCTTAAATACTTAGTGCTTCATTTCAAACGCTTGATCCCAATAAAATCATGAACACTCAGATGTCTACCATCTTTTATCATATATATACTTTTAAGAACCTAAACAAGCAACTTGTAGCCATGTGTAGCTTTTTTTTTTTAAACCTAGCAAAAGTTGGAGTTTTTCCCCCTTAAACACAGCCATGTTTGTCTACTGACAATCTCTGCAAAATATTTTTTTTTTTCAGTCTAAAAATGTCTTAAAGTGTTTTGTTCTGATTTGCAACCTGCACGTTTCACATGCTTCCACTGCAGTGCAGACGTCGTGCCTACAAACTCACTCGGTTTCAGACCTGCACGGCTCCTCTGCACACTTTTTTTTTTTTTTTGTTGGCCTGCAGGGAGTGTGTGCGTGCGTGTGTGTGTGTGCGTGTGTTTGTGTGTAGCTCAGAGACCAGCCCCTTCCCGTCCCTGATCTGCTCAGCTCAGCTCAGCCCTGCTCAGGGCTGAGGGCAGTGGCTGCTGACGTGTTACTACTACACTGTTGTTCAGCACTTGTTGTTTACAGTTTCGTGAGGAAACTCAGTTTCGCGGCGGCGCACAGGGCTGCGGCAAGAATTAAAAAAAAAAATTAAAAAAAATACCATGTGAAGTTTTTAAGCTCAGCTTTTATTGAACTGATTTTTGTGCATTAACTTGAGCTTGACTTTTAACAAAAATGCTACTGAAAGCTGTGGCGACCACTTTCCTGCCACTAATAAATGAATGGACTGGTTTAAAAAACAAACAAACAAAAAAAAAAAAACACGTAGCAGTCTGACTGTCAAAGCTGGACCCCCCCTCCCTCCACCACCACCACCACACTTTGAGGAATCATTTTAATCTGAAGTGCTAGTTAGTAGAACTTTAACAACAGGTCCAACTGTGAGCAGAGAATTATATGATTTTTTTTTGTTGTTGTTTTTAAATCTATGATGTAATAAATATTTGGTCAGCTTTACTGTCTCCTTCAGGGGCCATGACTGGAAAAGGACCCTGTTACACCATGCAGATGGGTTTCTTTAAAAAAAAAAAAAAGACACCAAATGTGGGAGAGTTTCTTACCGGTCCTGGTCCTCACGTTTGCCTCTTGGGACTGGTCTTTCTCGGTGTGAGTTCTGCAGAACGGCTCAGGCTCGGACAGCTGACCTCCTCTGTGCTGGTGTGTGACCTCTTAGTTTGGGCTGAGCTGTCTGCAAAAACCAATATTCTGTCGTCAATTTTAAAAAGAAAGCCGGCATACATTCACACTAATATATTTATTTATTTTTTTATAAGAAAGATATTTCTCTTAAAAAAAAAAAAAAAAAAAAAAGAAGGTGGGGGGGGGTCTGGGTCCGCAGAGAAGCGGCCCCAGCCTGGATCGCTGTTACGCAGCAACGCGTCGGGATGATGCAGATGTGTCGTACCGTGACACGCAGATCTCTTCCTCAAACCGGGGCACTGGTCCGTGCACTCCATGGGACCGTCGGACCTGCCGGTGTCTTCGCTCGGAGCCATCACGATACAGCTATGATTCCCGTTAAGATCCACATTGTTATTCCCGGGGCAGACGCCCTTCTCCCTGCGCGGCTGCCGGGTGTAGAAGTCCGGCAGGGCTCTGGGATCCACCAGCTCCCACCGGAGCCTGCCGTTGGCCAGCGGCTTGTCTCCGGCGAAGTCGAAGCCCCACTTGGCGCAGGCAGCCTCCTCCATCTCCCGCATGTGTCCGTTAAACTCCTTCTTTAACTCTTCGTGGTCCACGGGGCCGAACAGGTTCCTGCAGGCTGACGGCTTCGGGTGCTCCGACACCCGGGCGTCCGTCCGCTCCAACGTCGGACTCCCGTTTGAAAGCCGAACGTGTGACATCTTAACCCCTCCAAAAAAGTCACAATTTTGGAGCGGCGGAGAGCGTCCAGTTTTCAAAAGAAGATACACCACTAAGAAGAAAAAGAAATAATAACAGTAGTGATAATACTACAAAAAAAAAACAACAACAACGGGTATCCTCTCGTCACGGTGAAAGATCCGAAACAGGCGTGAAACTAATTACGCCATGCACACGTCGAGGCGGAGGCGCTAACGGCTGCGGCGCTCTGGAGCCGAAGATAGTCTCCGCGAATCATCAAAACAAAGTGCTCAGGAACCGGAGTCGCTCTGTCAATTCCGTCCCGTACTGAGAGAAAATACAGACGAGCTCGCAGGACCCAATATGGCGATTGAGAGATGTAGTGAGGATTGAGAGGGGAGCCTGGCCCGGTGGAGGGGAGGGGGGAGGGAGGCATGATTGACACGCTGAGGTATTTAAATACGAAACAGGCCGCTCATTGGCCAGACGGCTTAAGCCCGCCCACTCACTCTTAAGGTGGACCGGCTAATTGTAACGGGCTTTGCACTTCCCAGCATCTTTAAACATTTTTCCACAAACTTTGACCGCTAAAAGTCGCCCGAAGCCTAATTATTAAATATACTTACGTTTGAGTTCCCATTTTGCTCATTTGTTTAAGCGTGTGATTAAATAAATGTATACATTTATGTAACATAACAAAGCTCCTTTACATGCTTTTTTTCTTTTCTCATGCAGCACAGTAAAAAAAATAAAAATAAACCATTAACTAATTATGTAAAAAATAAAAGTATAAGAGGAACGTCTGAGATTATATATATATTTTCCATCAAATAAATGTTAATGCAGCCTAAACAAAAATTCAGCACATTAAAAAAAATTACACATTTCATTTTACATATTCACACCTGACAAAATAGTGCTTATAATATTTATACAACTATAGGAAGAGTGCTTTGATTTGCCTTTTTTTTCTCCCTTCATCATTTAAAAATTACTTGCTTGTAGAATTTTTTCTTTGAAAGACAACTTTACTGTAAATACTTATGCTAAAACTTTTAGGTGTTGGTCCTGTGTAAAAGTAGGTGGTGTACTCCATCTCAAAACTCATGGAAGTCTAAAAAATAAAATGCAATAAAACTGAAAAAATAAATAATAAATAAATAGAAAGAAAATAGTGCGTTCTACCCACCGGGCAGATCTTTACTGCATGGTGCTTTTACCACTTATCTGTTCAGGGTCAAGGTCAGCACACACCAGATTCACCACACCACCACCACCACACCACCACACCCCAACAAGACAAAAAGAGAACAGATGCACCAGGACAAAGAGCCGTGCATTTTCACATGAAAGAAAATTAATACATAAAATAAATAAAAAAAAATACAAATATTGAATTTTAGACAAAAGGACCTGCATCCTAAAATTTAGAAAAGGTTGTTTACATCATGGTGAAAACTGCACATTTACAGAAAACCCAGCACTAATCTTGGTAAAATTATTTTGATGGAAAATTTTAACTTCTGTTACCTAAGCGCTAAATTACTTGGCTCCGAAAATTACCACCAATCCCATTATTGTTATTATTGTTTTTTCTTTTTTAGATTACACTTCCCACCACTGTGAAAGGGGAAAAAAAAAGTCACATTAAAACCGACACTGGCATGATGCTAAAATTAATAGACAGATGGTTTGCTTGAAATAGAACCAAAACCTTTTAGTCTGAAATGATGCAATTTAAGTTTACTGTGAGCAATTATTTACTTCAAGGGTCACGGCAGGATATGTGGTGCAGCTGAGGTTGCTTCTGGACCAGCATTAAGACGATGTCGCCCTCTAGTGTTCATTTTAACCAAACCTCTAGTTTGGTTCACAAAGGCAGCAGAAAGCCATCTTTTTCATCAAATGCATTTTTAATACTACATGTTTAAAGAAAAGAAAAAAAAAACATCACATCTATACATATTCATATTTATATGACCACTTTGGGAAATAAGTGAGAGTTCAGAGTCACAAACAGCTCGTAGTACATCAGTCCATCAGTTTCCTCACCGACCGCTGAGGTTTAGTCGCCTACCTTTCCTGTCAGTCCGTGAAAGTTTATTTGGCCCTTGCTCGATCAGACGCCTTCAGAGACTGAGCCACTTGATGATGTAGAAGTTTTTCTTGCCCACCCTGAGCAAAGTGAGCCCGTTAGACAGGATGTGGAGTTTGGGGATCAGCACCTGCTCCGGGCTGTCGGCCCGCTTGTGGTTGATCCACACGGCTCCGTCTGAAACGATCCGATACCTGCGCACAGACGTTGAAACTCTCAGTCAGGACGGGGCTTCGGCTGAACCACAACGCTGAGGTGGTCAGGACATGACCTTGGACTGCCGCAAAATCATATCACTCACACTTTAAATTAATTCAACATAAATAAAGATGCAGATTACACTGGATTTTACAGATATGGAGTATGAAATGGCCCATATTGTAGATACGTTATACTGTACGTTGAGCGTTAAACAGTGACATGCTCCTCCAGCACCGCAGTACATGCATTTATCACATGGTGAGAGAGCAGAACATCTTTAAACATGATTATACGTCTTTTTCCTGTGGAATGCACAGAATGACTAATTTTCCTTGTTCATTGACGACTCTGTATCTGGATGGATGACGATATCCCACCGTTTATGGAACAGTATTTAGATTGTATTAAATCTTTTCTCATTTAGAATAAAGTAACTCTATTAGCATTTTTCCATTTTCTCTCCTGTAGTTTGTTGTGCCGTTTTCCCTCTTTTTTTCTCTTTTCTTTCTGTATGTTTGCAGGCCAAAGTTTCCTGAGTTTCATGCTCCCTCCTCTGTCCATCCCAGCATTTACCTCCACCTGTGCGTGTAGGTGTGTTCAGGGTGTCGGTTGGCATGGTGACCGGTGATCTAGTCCTCTGACCATCTCACCTCAGTGCTGCTACCTGCATCTGTTTATATAGTCATTACATTCAGTCATTTGTGTGCTCTCCTCTCTCTGTCCTGTCTTCTCTCTTTTTCTTTCTTTACCCAGCTGGTCTTCATCAGGAAGGTCCCCCCATATGATCCAGGTCCTGCTCAAGGTTTCTTCCTCTTCAAGTGGAGTTTTTCCTTGCCACCGGCTTAAAGGTTTTTTTCTCCCACTGTGGTAGTTTTTTACTAGTTATTATCCTTGTTTAGGATTTAATATTATAATTTTAGTTAATGATATTTGCTCGTGGGTCATGATCTGGGTCTCTGTAAAGCGCCTAGAGATAATTGGATGCAGCGTATTTCTACTGTTTTCTTTGCACACAGCAGACACAAATAAGTTACAAAAATGTACTTTTTTTACTCAATCAAGAATGAATTTGAATCTAATCAAGACCTTAAGAAGGGGAGCTCCTTTCGAGGCCTCAGCAGACGCAACGAGGAGGTGAAATGACAGGTATGAAACAAAGCCGCCCGTCTTTGCTTCAGAGCTGTCATTTTAAACTGACACCCGTTACGTAACTGTGCCATCTAACCACAGCTCTGTCGCAGCCGGTCGGCGTCTTTCATTGTTCTTCTTGTTTTTTTAAATCAGATGAGCATTAAAGGTGCTGTTTGCAACATATCATTTAAAATCCAAGCTTTGTCACAAACATCCCCTCATCTTTCAACATGTTTTGCTGAGATAGATTTTTTTTTTTTTTTTTTTTGGGGGGGGGGGGGTTTTTAAAGCAAGACGAGCAGGTTTGAGAAGTTTGTCGAGTCTAAAACCAGGATTTAAAGCGACAAGAAGGTTTAACTGGGCTGGTAACAGACGCTGAACTCAAACTGCTCCGGAGCAGTTTATGTTAAATTGTTAACATTATTATAAAGCTTTTCCTGTTCTGATCACATGTCTGATCCAGTCACGCTTATACAACCATTAAAATATCCTCAGGCACAAGTCCTGAATGTTGATGTCTCAAACTGTAACCGAGCTGCTGAAGATGATGGATAACAGTCTGTCAGTGCATTTACTCGCTGATTTCACCTGCCATATCTAATCAGACCACGGTGCTGATCCGTTCTGTTTGGTCCTGAATCGATGGGATGATTGGTACTGCAGGTGCTTCACCCTGAAACCAAACTCAGGCCTTTCAGGGGATGTAAATGTTGAATTAAGGACTCGTGATGGGAATTCTCAACTGAGGGGATCTGTCAAAAATCCAAATCAGCCATAGGATGTGCCTCCAAAGATGCTTTGCATATGCAGTTAAACAAATTGTACCCTATGTGCCACGTTACTATGGGAACCATGATGGCTGAACAGGTTACATATTCAATGGATATTTTATGTCATACATAATATAAAGTAAGTAGGGCAGCTGGGCAATTAATTAAAAATAATAATCAAAACCAACATTCAGAACCAATAACTAGTGCATTCTTTTCCATACCAATTATATAAATTATTTCTATTCTTTTATATATTCAATAAATAACCATAAATAGTTAGTGTTTTTTTCCCCACTTAATTTAAAATTAAAGATGTAAGCCTACTGATTAGAAAAAAACACCCCAGTTTTAATGGTAAGGTGTGAATCTTTTACTATCTCACGATTCAATTCGATTCCGATTCTTGGGGTCACGATTCGATTCAAAATCAATTTTCGATTCAAAACAATTTTATTCATAATGATTTCTGATCTGATTTCTAGTCATGATCTACTACCATCTGCTTTGCTAGACAGAATGACAAATGAGGACATTAAAGTATCTTTTTCACATTTATTAAGTTTTAAACATTTATCCATGCTTAGATGGAATTGTTGCAACTGTTACGTAAAGCATTACCACATACTGCTTCAGTAACGAAAATAAAAGTGTCTCTATATTTAAAAAAAAATAGTGCAGTCAAACATGCTGCCTTTTAAATTCTGGGGAAAGAGCCTTTACCAAAAACTGTGTGTGGTCCTTAACTGCTACTCTAAGTAGCTAGCTATGAAATAAGTTTGCAAAACATGGGATTCGAGCAGCCACAACATGCAAAATGCAGATAAACCCCTCGTTCTCCACCACACTGTAAGGCCGTAGGTCTTTGCCGATGAAGCAGGCGATAGGCCGAGTTATTTTTTGCCCGCTCGGAGCTGGCAGAGAGCTTCATGAAACCCTGGAGTGTGCGTTGGTCTGCAGCTGGCGGCTGACTCTGCTCCGTGTCTTAGATTTCCAGGTGATTCTCATATTACGGGGAATCACCTGGAGACACGGAGCAGAGTCAGCCGCTTAATGCTCGGTGTTTCCGGGCATTCGGTAAAAACCAGAATGACGGCAAATTTTAGCCTTTAGCGAAAACGAGCCAGTTGGATATTGGTAGGGTATACCTTATTGGTATCGGTTTTAAAAAACAGTTATCGTGCATCCCTAGCTGAAAGAACGACTAGCAAATGAGGGAACTTCGGAATTTACGTTACACCTTGAATGCAGCATGAGCACAGCATGCTGATCACAACAAACATGGCGGTGATGGCAAGGAACTTCGTTAAAGTTTCAGAAGAAGATAGTTTGGTGGTTATTTGTGACGAATGCTCCAAGCGAATTCTACGAGGAGGGAAGCACAAGCTTTAATACGTCAAACCTGATCAGCCACCTACAACATAACAATCGCTTCCATGGAGTTTTGAAATCGCGCTAACACGAGCTAATGCTAACGTGCGCTATCCAGCAGCAAGTGTCCTTTCCCCTCCCCTCATCTCACTCATCTAAAGCTTCCATGAGATAAAAAAAAAAACCAAAAACAAAAACACTGAACCTCATTTACTTTAATTAAAGGTATTAATTTAAATGGAACCACAAGTCAAAATCCTTTAAATGTTAATCTTTTTCAGTTTGTAATTCTGATGCATGTATTTCCATCAGTTCAAGGAGCCTTTATTTTTTTTATATCAGTCAGTAATGAACCTTATTTAAGTTGATGTGAGATATCAAATAGGTTTGTTTGATAGCTTTACGAAAATGTTTGAGAGGCTTGTCAATAGTTTTTCAATGGAAGAAATAAACATCTGTTCATTTAAAGAGTCCAAACTATTTTTGATTTTGTTCATAGTATATTGATGTAATGATCTTAGGTATATATGTGTGTGTTATTGGTTATCGGTATCCGCCTTTAGGAGCTGAAAATTATCAGTTATCGATATTGGTTTTATAAAACAGTTATCGTGCATCCCTACTATTTAATAGTCGAGTATATTTACAGGACAAACCTTGTCAGTCATCTATGAGAGGGAAAAAAAGAAAAAAATAAACAAAAAACTAAAATAATCGCTCAATCCTAATTGAGTTAAGGTGTTCAAATGATCATGAAACTGACTTGGGGTCATACCGCCCAGCACTTAAAAAAAAAAAAAAAGATTTATTTGTTCACTAATTCATTCCTTTTTTCATCCCATCTTAAATCCTATTCAGGATCATGGAGCTCATCCCAGCATTGCTATTTTTTCTTAAAAAATTTCCATTCAAACAACCTACTCTTCTTATAAATGTGGTGTCTGGAGATCTGTGAATTTTGTGCAAAAGCAGCGTCAAATAATATACAAGCGTCCCTTTATATCTGAGCCGGTACAGAGGCTGAAGCAGAAAGCCCGAGCTAACCGAATCAGCTCATAATTACCACGCCGATCCCAGTAATCTAGGATGACGCTTTTCTTGCGTCTATGGAACTGTCCTCTCAAAGAAAACACGCCTTTGTTGAGCCTGCTTCATAGAAGACGCTACCAGGAAAGGACGAGGAGCTACAAATTAGACATGAAACCCAAAATCATCTACTCCCAATTCAAATATGACGTCATGCTGACGACTTGTGAGACAGCTTTTACAAAGACGGGGACTGGGGCACGTACCCTCTGGGCCCGTCAGGGACGGCGCTGACCCTGCGGCACGCATCTATCACGGAGGTCCCCGGCTCCCACAGCAGCTCATGGAAGGGAGCCTCCCTGAAGAGCTCCTGAAGTTCCTCGTCGCTCATTTCTTCCAGCGCCTGCACGCTGTTGTGATACAGCGCGTTGGTACATCTGCAGTGGCGAATGAGAACAGCGCCGCAATTGTTATGTCACATGAATTACCAATTTGAAATACTAATTTTTCTACCCTACAGTGCCAAATGCATTTTTTTTCTGCTGTTTTTCCCTACAAATTAATAACTGCAAGCATGTATAGTTATGTAGGAAATTACTAAATCTAATTATACTGTACAAAAAAACTAAATGCACATACAGAGCCTCATTCATACCTTTTGGCAGTCTCGACTCCCTCTTTTCCATGCACCAGCTTGGTCACCTCCGCAGCCAGCCGTTTATGTGCGAGCCGTTTACTTGGATCCTCTCTCTGCTGCTGCATCAGAGCTTCCACCTCTGCCAGAGGCAGGAAGGTGAACAACTTCAGGTACCTGTGAAATGTCCATACAGAGCGCACGGGATATTTACTCCGCCGGCCCTCCCACAGCGAGGACAGTTGACGGCTCGACAATGAGGGGCTTTCAAACCCGTAACTTAATCAATGGGAGTTCACGACGCGTGCACGTACCCTTCCACACTGGCGTCAGGCTGCCTGAGAAAAAACTGGTAGAGTTCAAAGGGGGATGTCCTGTCTCGGTTGAGCCACACGGCGTTGCCTGCGGTTTTCCCCAGCTTGTCCCCGGTCGAGCTGGTCACCAGCGGGACGGTCAGGCCGTACACGTCCTCGCCGCTCACCCTGGAGAGACATCAGGATTCCTGCGTCAGAGGGCTGTCAGACTGTCCCAGCACCCTCGGACACTGCTTTTTTTTTTTAAAACCTCCATTTACTTTAAATACTCGGTTTCGTTAACCCAAAACAAAACACCCAAAATCATATCAACTGGATGCTGTGCAGAAACTCAGTGTCTTCATGTGGGCTGGTGGCTGAAGTTTGGCAGCTGTTCACACAAAAAGTCACTATAAGGTGAATTAAAACGTTTCAAAGAAATAATCGGATCGTTACAGGAAACATAACATAACAGAACCATGAAAGCAGGAATGAAAAATAAATATATTCCACATGTAAAGACAAAGTCCTTAATTAAACATTTAGAACAACAACAAAGTATCCAGGAATTGAGTGACGTTTATAAAGTCATACATGACATAAGCTGCATTTTCTAGTCTGAGTCGATTCAACAAAGGTCACTTAGGTTGTCTATTATCGTAAACCTCATTTCCACAAGATGCTGTTTTCTAAATGGACACACACACTTGTGAATATACTGGAGACCAGTCGGAGCCAGCGGCTGCTGCTAAATCAAGCAGCTATGATGCATTCGTGTTAAGCCTGATTTATACTCGGACGTCAGGTCATCTGTGTCACACATGCAGACAACGCAGTTAACGGCGAGCTGTCATGTCGGGGCCAAACAGGCAGCCTCCAAATGCCTAGCTGTCACTTTAGCCACTTAGCACACTTGGTAAACTTGACATCTGAGTTGTGATTAAAGACCTAATCGTGCGTAATCATTCTTAATTTAAAGGTTATAAAGCTTGTTGAGCTTTTAAGGTCTCTAACAGACCATTGTGACCAGCTCTGACCGTCCTGGAAGCCGTGCGATCCTCATTTCAGCTCCACCGGTGCTCGTTTAGGAGGTCGTTTTGTTGGCGACATCTGAAGTTATGATCGATGGATAGATTCGATCAGAATGAAGGTAAGGTAGCGTTAAGCCTGGTTTATGCTCAGAAATCAGGTCGTCTGTGTGTGTTACGCAGACAACGGAGATATGCCCCCCCCACCATCCTACGCAGACACTCATGGTGCACCTCCCCAAAATTGTAGGTTGACACAGACAGTGCCGCAGAGAGGAGAGAAAGGAGGCCTCTGATTGGTCAATTCTACATCCTCATAGAAAAGAGTGTGTCATCAAAGAAATGAGGAAGTACCCACATCTGTACGATTCTGGTTCTCCACACTACAAAGACAGCACATATTCTAATAATTCATGGAGGGAGATAGCGATGAATGTGGGCCTGGATACGGCCGAGACGGTGAGCAAGTGGAAAAACACAAGAGATAAGTTTAGTAAGTTTAGCTAGTTCATGATTGTCCCTCTTGCGTTGTGGCGTGGAATAACAAAGCGCAGACCGCGCATCAAAATTGAGTATAAATCAAAAGTGACGGCGACACATTGCCACTGTCATAAATGACAGTACAGCTGTCGTGCCCCCCCGTGACCTTCAACAGCCACATGATAGACTAACATCGGACATCATCTGGGTTAACTGGAGGCACACCTTCATGGGCTTTGTTGCCATGAACTCCTAAAAAAAAACAGGAAGAAATCCTCCGAGACGTCACTAAAAGATTTGTGGAAGATCACAACTGGTTCATCCTTGAGCGCGATTTCAGACACCCGAAGGTCTCAGGTTCACCTGGTCAACAACACAGAGGTATGATGATGGCATCATGTTGTGGGGCTGCCTTGCTGCCAGAGTGACTTGCACACTTCACAAAATAGACGACATCATGAGGAGAGAAGGTTGTGAGAATGAAGACATGAAGCCAAAAGCTCGGGTCTTCAAATGACCTCCAAATTAGTTGTGCAAACTACTTTTTTTTTTTTAGGGGGTGCATTGAAAAGCATGTGACTCTATCAGTTCTGTCAGAGGAATGGGCCAAAAATTCCTGCAAGGTATTGTGGGAAGCTTGTGGGATAGAGCACCCAAACGTTTGAGCCAACGCGATGATCTCAAAGTATAAATCTACCAAATATTAACCAAATGTATGTAAACCCCTGACACAGGAGGAAATGGCTATAAAAATATTCTCGACCACGAACATCCAGGCATCCACGGGCCATAGCAACCAGGCCAAGGGGGAAAACAAACGCTCACTGTTGCTAGCGAAGCCGATGCATTTTGTGCCTGTTCTGTCTGATTTCGTGCAGTTTGCGATAGGGGGAAAGATGGTGAACAACCGTTGTGTGTTCAACTGCACCAACAATGTTGCTCGCCAGCCACATTTGTCATTTTATATGATTCCTAGCGAGGCTACTGAGCCTGAAAGAAGGACAAAATGGCTGCTCGCTATTAACAGAGCAGACGAAAATACTCCAGGGAAATTATGGGTGCCTAAATCAGACTACACGTATGTTTGTTCAGCACACTTTGTAACAGGTAAGAAATCATATTTTTTTCAAGATATTTTAGTTTTTAATTTCTATGTTTAGATCTAATATTTTGACATGTTTGGGGAGGCCCCATTATAGATCGTTGAGGTCTGGTAAAAAAAAATGCTAGGTCTGTCTGCTGGGGCTGCTGACCCAAGTGACTGTCGAGAGACTCCATAATACATGTAGTCTATAATTATATACTTGCAAGGAGTTTTTATGAGATAATGGTACACATCTGGGTATCCCAAACGAGGCCATTGTTTGGGATTATTCGTCAGAGAATCGGCTGTGTGCTTGTATGGACACAAATCTAGACCGACTGTCCAATTTTGCTTTATACCTCGCTAAAGCCTCTGGCTTCAACTCATCCTGATATTGGTAAGCCATGCTCGCCACCACAGGCACCCGTGACTCTCGCCAAACAAAGTTAAGATACAATAAAGATGCTAAAATGGAAATAACTGAAGGAACTGTAAGTGAAAAACACCTAAATGCAATTTTGTTCGCCCCCTCACGCTAAAACCGGAAGCGTAACCATGGCCGATCACATGGTGCGTGACGTCACGCCGATAGCGAGAACATCTCTCATTAGTCTAATAATATACAAATAAATGCCTGCACGTAGGATGCATGGGCCCGTCACGTGATCAACACCACACGGTTAATGGGATCTGGAACTAAAGCGGGTGGACATTTACTTGTGGATGTACTCGTGGCCCGACATCAAATTGCCCAGCTGGTCGGTGCCTCCGAGCTGGATCTTGCAGCCGTATATTTGGTTGAGGTGGTGGAAGTCATACGCTTGGAACACCTGGTAGGTGAACTCGGTCAGGCTCATACCGTCTGCGCTCTTGAGCCGGGACTGCACGCTGTGGCGGCTCAGCATGGTGCCCATCCTGAAGTGCCTCCCGGCCTCCGACAGAAAGTCCACCACGCCCCAGCTCTTGTACCAGCTGGCGTTGTTCAGCACCGCCGCGGTGCCCAGCGTCCTGCCGCCGGCGTGGAAGTACATCTCGTGGTTGGTGAAGATCCTCTGAATGCTCTCGCGGATGCTGCGCGCGTGAGACTCCGCGACGTCGGCGGACAGGCGCTCGCGCTCGGCGGTTTTCCCGCTCGGGTCGCCTATCCGCGCCGTGGCGCCGCCGAGCACGGCGAGGACGTGGTGCCCGGCGCCACGGAAGTGCAGCAAGCCGACGAGGGCGAGCAGGTTCCCCACGTGAAGGCTGTCGGCCGTGGGGTCGAAGCCGCAGTAGACGGTCTGGGGGCCGGATTGGAGCAGGCGGGCGAGCCCGTTCTGAGCTGCGTCCTCCGGGAAGGATTCCTTCAGGATGCCGCGTTTGTGTAGAGACGGCAGCAGTCCGTTGTGTGCGGGGGACGAACGGTGGAAGTTGAAGTGAGGTGTCCGGTGGATGCGTGTGTGCCTGAGGAGGCAGCGGGATCCTCGCCGCAGTGCATAAGGACAGGTCCTGAGCACGGACGCAGCCATGTTGGACAATGTGACTAGAAAACCCGCTGAGGAAGAGGAAGAGCAGGTGAGTGTTTCACAAAGCTTGGCGGGACTGGAGCGCCCTCTGCTGCACTGGAGCCGGTAGACGGACCCCCCCTATAGGAGTGATGGGTTTTCATTGCAGGTTACCACATTCTTTTTATTTATTTATTAATTGTTTTGACAGTTGAATCTAACATGCTTTATTAACTCGTAAAACCTTGATTCTATCAGAGAGGAATTAAATCGTCATCAGTGGAGCACAAAAGGACAGATAAAGACACTAAACTCACTCAGGATTGATTTTAAGGTTATTTTAGTTGTTTATAAATCTCTTAATGATCTTGGGCCTTCTTATTTATCTGACCTTCTTTTAAATTACGAACCCTCGCGGACCCTGAGGTCCTCTGGTACCGGCCTTTTATTTGTTCCAAAAGTAGGAACTAAAACTTACGGCGAGGCTTCTTTCCATTACTACGGCCCTCGTCTGTGGAACAGCCTGCCAGAGGACCTCAGGGCTGCAGAGACTGTTGATATTATTAAAAAGAGGCTCAAAACCTTCATTTTTAGTTTAGCTTTCAACTAAATCATAATTTTATACAAATTTTTTAATTTGGAAAGGTGGAATATATGTATGTATATATGTGTGTATATATATATATATATGCATGTATATATGAATGTGTGTATGTGTATATATGTGCATTTTAAGGTTATTTGATATCTGTTCTGAATTTGTATTTAATTCTATTTATTTATTTGTTTTTACTATTATTATTTTTTTTCTTTTATTTCATAATTACTCCAGTGTTTACCTCAATGGGGATCTTTCACACTGGGGCTCTGCCTGCTCTGTCTGGGGGGCTGTTGCCAAGGTAATCACCCTTGTCTGGGTGGCTGGGGTCCTGCACTGCAGTCTAACAACTGTGGTCTGGACCCTGGTCTGGACCCTGGCCTGCCCTGGGTGGTTGCTGTGGTGATGGCCTCTCTGGATGTGAGTGGGCTACCTCCTGGGGTGTATAGATCCCCAAGTTATCATTTCTTTACAGCAGTGCCAAGCCAGATATTTTGATATTTAATTATTTATTTATTTTTGTTAAATAGTATCATTTTTATATAGGAGACAGAAACAAGGGGGTTGTGGTATGTTTGTGGTGCACTTTTTAATTGTTATTTAGCATATTGGGGTGTGTGATGGCTTTTATTTTGTTTTAATGTGCAATGTTTTTATTATTACGTAAAGCACTTTGTGTTGCCTGAGGGCATGAAAAGTGCTTTATAAATAAAGTTTGATTTGATTTGATTTAAACAAAAAGACATACAACAGACAGTGTTGGTGTGGTGTGTGTAATATGTGTGAAGTGGTGCATATAGATGAGTGTGTGGTGGTTTGAGTTGTGATAGTGTTCGTCTCCAGTGTCCTCCCCAGAGATAAAGCAGTCCAGCAGCCAGACACAGAACAGTGAGCAGGGATGTTGGCCTCCAAAGCCTCTTCAGCACCAACCGGTGACCACAACCACATCTACAGGCTGCATCACAGTTGGTGCTGGTGTGTTGGGCCAGTGGACCAGATTCATGTGTACCACTTCTGACCAAATGGGGGCAGCACTTCATAAGAAATTTCACGTGTCAGCCCTCAGCAATGCTCTTTTTTACATTTAAGCATCTAATCCATCCATCTATTATCCATACCCACTTAGTCCTATCTAGGGTGACGTGGGTCTGCTGGAGCCCATCCCAGCTCTATTCCATGAAAGGCAGGGGTCCATCACAGGCCCACATGTAGATGAACAACCATGCACACTCACAATCACTCCTACGGGCAATTTATAACCACCAATTCACTTCACATGCATGTTTTGGTTGCACTTTAAATGCACTAAAAAAAAAAAAAAACAACTTAATAAACATTAGTATATAAACTCTATACCTGCATACCATAATTATTATTTCAACTGCATGCCATGTAGGGAACAAAATGACAACAAAGTTGAGTACGAGTTTGCCAGTCAGTCCCCACTCTTGAGCAGTGTTTTTATTGGCTATTCTATCAACATAGCAGATTTTTGTGTTTAACATGATGTCAAAACTTTATTTATTTATTTATTTTAAATACTTACATTCATTTGAGTTGATTTTTCAAAAATATATTAAAGTGTAAACTACATATAGCAGCTTTAAAGGGGACAGATTATGAGAAAATGTCGCTCTCTCTTTGCTTGGGAGCATTAATAAATATGTTTGAAGCCACTCCTCACTAAAGTGCCCTGAAATGACACCGCTGTCATTCTGTTGGGCCAAAGTTTAGGTTTGAAGATGCAACTCCGACTCCAAAAAAGTGGGCACAGAAAGGATTCACAACTCTCCCAAATCTCCTAAACCCATGTTTTATTCATAATATAGTAGAAAACATAATGAATGTTGAAAGTGAGACATTTGACCATTTCATGAAAAATATTAGCGTACTTTGAATTTGATGGCAGCGGTACATCTAAAAACAGAAATGTTGGGATGTGGGGAGCAAAATGATGGAAAGATGAGTGGTACTAAAAAGAAACACTTAGAGGAACATCTTGCAACTGATTAGTTTAAGTGGCAACAGGTCACTGACATGATACAATGTGAAATAATTTCAGAATAACGTTCCTAAGTATAAAACTGCAAAGGCTTTGAATATCTCATAATTTCCAGTCCATAATGTAGCATGATTGTACTTTCAAATTGAAACAAAAAGCACTTAGTAGATTGTAAAATCATTTTTATTTTTAGATCCATTCAATGTCAATTTGTCTTATTACTGAAATGACTAAATATACATTCATCAAACATTTACAGTATCGTCATCAAGCCACATTACACACCGACAACACATCCAAAGACAGTCTGTCTCTGTGTATTATGACACTAGAGCCAGAATAACAAACTCTTTGAAGGTCAGGACAGGAAAAAAAAAATCAACCTAATTCCTATGACTGCTGCCCCCCTGGTTGCATTATCTGTTAGTCCTGGAAACAAAAAAATCAAGTTAATATTAACCAACATTGTTGTTGGTGTTCATGTCGTGTAAGGCAAAGCACTATAACATCTAAAATCATTTTAGAGTGAATATAGCAGAGACGGAGAGGGAAAAACAGCACCAGTCTATGTGTTGAGCTAGTTGAGCAAAGGAAGACGATCATTCCCTGATACAAGTTAAAAAAAAAAAAATCCCTTGTCATTTCTACAACAAAACAGACATTCCTAACAGGAAACTGGCATCACTGCTCTTGGAACTCATTTCGACCTTCTGCTTTTACCTTTTTTTTTTTTTTTTTTGAAAAGTTCACTTTTGGAAAACAACATCCTTCATCATCACTGAAGCAGATCAATGGCCGCTGTTTAAAGACGGGATGGATTCCTGAATCTGCTGTCACCTCATCCACGGCTCCATCAGCGGCTTCGTCTATCCCACAGATTGCAAGTTTGCAAGCGTGCGTGTAAGTCATTTACACGCACTAAGGCACAAATCTACGTGGGTTAATCGCCAAGCACATCCGGGGGATCTGTGAGGTGAAGAACTGAGCTGCGTTCAGTGAAGTTTTTCTTGTTTTTGAGCGGGTCTAACATTCTGTTTACTAGATACAAGTAAGTAAGTAGAGGCAGCTTGAAGGTGGGTAATCTACTCATGGCAGGAGAGTTTGGTGAGTTAGTACAACATAGCAGCAAGTGAGGAGGGAAGAAACGGAGAGAAACCGAGACTGTAAAAACAAGCTTTTCTACATTTACATTACTGCATCATCTAGACTGTAAAAGCAGGCGACGTGATGGCAAATAATGCATTGAGTGCATTTAGTTTCTCTGACAGCACACGGAGATGTGACGTGTCACGAAAAATACAGACTTGTCTATTGAGGAGGCAACTACGGAGTATTTTTGATATGAAAGAACATCTGTACATATCTGTATTCTATCGTGCAACCTGAGGGGGAAAAAAAACCCAAAACAGTATCAAAAGAGGAGATCACTCTCGTATGATCAGTGCTAAACCAGAGCTTCACCTTTCATGGGATAACAAACTATATTCAAAGGTCACATAGTCAAGTTTTAATTCATCAGCCAAAGTTTTGAGCTAGTGCACGTCTGCAGAGCTCATGCTTGCATTTAGACCTCGATTAAACAGCCAAGCGGCGCACACTTGAAAGTAACTGAATGCACGTTGAATGCTTTTGACGGTTCTCTTTCCTGACGAATGCAACCAACCGAAGGAATGTCCCCAGTGGGGTTCAGATCCGCGGACATTTGGATTACCCGTCGCCCATTTACAGTCGGACTCTATTTACACAGCACTCTCATGTCGTGCCATTTCAAATAAACATTTATCAGATTTAGCCATACATATACGTTTTTAGTATAAAAATATGATCTAATTCAATTAAAACACATTTGTGGTATTTAAGCAAAAAAAAGAACATACAGTACATGACTACCTTTACCTTTAAAATCTGAAAGTATTTACTCAAAACGCTAATCACCATTAGTGCCTAGGGTACCTCAAGAGTTAGAAGTTGGGGCGAGCAGTCAATATGATAATTTTATCTATGTACAAAACACTCATGAAACAATAAGGGCTGCATGATATATCAGTGTGCTTATTCTGGGATATTAAAATGCAGGAGTTTTAATATGATGACAAGAATAAGCTTATTTGGAAATATTTAATCAGACTAGAGGACTTACTCAATTTTGTAATTCAGTGCAACTGCATACCGGATAAACATGATTAAAAATATATATATTTATAATAAGAACAAAGGACTTTGCTTGAAATTTGATGCTAATTGGTTACAAGACAGCAAACACTGAAGAATCCCCTCTGAAAGTCAGTGAGGGGCAGAAATTATTGCTCAGCTCCACAGCAGACAAGCGTTTGACACCGTGTTTCTTTCTGCAACCTAATCTTCTCACTCATTTCATTGAGAGTCTGCACATCACTCACTAGCATGAAACTCCATTAAAAAATCAAACCAAGTAAAAACTTGATCTTCTGATGAACTCAGCCTGCCCAAGGACCATGACATTGAAGTAGTTAACGCCTTCTCTGACGGACGTCTGTTGTAGATTAGTCACAGACAATGACAAGAGTGCAAGTTTTTCTCCATGTTGAAAATGGTCACGTTTCAGGCAGTTCGGCTCGAAGTTACGCGCCCTGCCAACAGTCGCGCCTGTGAGCTCAACACTGAGGCGATACATCCTGCAGCCTTACAGTCGATGCAGTTATAACCACTAGGTCCATTTCTCAAGACCGAATCAAGGTTTTCTCGATAATGTGAGGGTATTTAGTCTGGATAAACACTACAGAGATGAACATTTTTAACATTCCCTTACTGAGTAGCATGTTCTTCCTATACAAACGGCAGTGTGGCAGCGAAATGCAGGAGTGGCCTGTTCATGTGCAGGAAAAATACCTTTAAAGATGCCACACGGAAACACATTTCATCCTAATGCATCAGCGGGAAGATTGATTTTTTTGAAAACTGTGAAACATGTCAAGACTTGTCTCCTGTTGGATCCAGATGCTTTTTTTCTTCAAGAGAAATATATGACCCTTTTCACCTCAAAAAAAAAAAAAAATGTTTTTGGGTATCAGTAAGAATGCTAGAGTATTTCTCTGATGTTGCAGCCACAGCATTGTGGCTTTCTCTGTGGAAAAAAGTCTTTTTTAGCTGCATATGATGTGAGGAACAAATACAACCAACGAAAACAGTCGTGGGAGAAGGAAACATGACGAAATGGAAGAGAAAAATTAACGTTGTAAATTAACTTCTAGTTTTTTTATGTGCTTTTGTTGAGAATGCAATGTCATGTACCTTTTAGGCAGCCCTTAAAATACCAGGACACAACACAGGTTGGAGTGTTGTACATCTGTGAATGTGTTTTGTGAAAAAAACACTTTCAAAAACATACAGTATCACAATTGTACGTTCGTGCTTCTGACCTGTAATACGGTGCCAGCAAACCAAGTCTGTACCTGTTTTGTGTTTTTCAGTTTTTTTTTTTTCAATTTTTCCGTTCCAAGTGTCAAACCATCATTGCTTGAACTAGTTTGAGTACAAGTCTTGATGCAGTCTTACAGAGAAAAAAAACAAAGCATGAAAGACAATGATAATTTCCAGTATCATTACATCGTATGGCTTAAAGGACATATGATACAGATCAAAACATACAGGATTCATAGGGACACCAAGATGTGTATAAAGACGACGATGCTGGAGGGACGGTCACTGGATCACCTGCCTCATTTTAAAATTGCATTTCTTCTGTTGCTGCTGCCGCTGAAGTCATTTGGGTTAATGATATATGGCTCTTTTCTCTTCCACATTAATATAAAAATCTATATTCAAACACACTGCTGGAGTGGCGATTATCAAGTTCAATACTCTTTCCTCATTTTAGGGCACACTGAGGGTCAAGACAACCAAAGAGGTCACCTCAAATTAGCTTTTAGTTTGGTCAGAGATTGCATACACATATCTACAAAGCAGCTCAATCAGCTGGACATCACATCAGAGCAAACATGATCTTTTTTTTTCCCAGCCCAGAAGGCCCACACAATGGAGTGGTGTGTCAAACCAAAAGAACCACCACCCATACCGAGTCTTCTTTAGCTGACCAGGAGCCGAAGTGAACTCCCGCGACTCTGGAGATGGGGTGGTGTTAAGTGGTTCAACCCTAGCTTATGAGGAGTCCTCTTTTTCTCAAGTGCGTGGCAAAAAGGAGATGGGTTTTAGTGTGTTCGTGTCCCAGATCTTTCCCCACAATCCTCAGTACATGTCTCTGTAGATTTCCTGTAGGAGTGGGTGTAGTGAGGTGTCCTCTGTCTTTTTGATCTCCTGCACCAGCTGAGCGTGCTCAGTGACCAGCTGTCGGAGGTCAGCCAGTTTCTGCAGCATCTTGGGGAAGAGGAAACTATCATCAGGGTGATTGGACAGCAGGTGGAGCTGTAGGACCTGCACAATGCTCTCTTGCATTGCCTCGATATGTGCCACATCCACCAGGCCTGGTCGATCTAAGTATTTAAAGAAAAATTAAACAAATGAGCTCTATAATCCCTTCTTTTTCAGTCAAAAAGTATTGCAAAATACTGACACGCTTCATAGATATATGAAATGTTAATGAATTTGTTTTAAAAAGCAAAAGTTCCTGGACCCTCACCTCCACAGCAGATAATAGCAGCTACGAACAGAGCCAGGTCACTGTCGTCCAGCTCCAGCGCATTAAACTTCATAGCAAACTGGAACTTCGGCTCCATCATGTCACTGAACGGCCGCCGCAGGCTCTTGAGGAATTCCCGGGTGATAAAGCCAGAGCCGTACGCTACAAGAAGCCCGTCTTTGTTCATACTGGAGGCAAGCAGGGCAAAGAGAGCTTCGTGCACTCCGTATTTCAGAAGAGTCACCTGATCGTTGAGGTCCAGACTCGAGAAGCCCGGGACGGACTTTGCGAACTCCGTGAGCTCTGTGACGGTTTCCACGGACGTGCACTGGCAGCAGTGGAAAATCCGAACTTCTGCCTCCCTGTCCTTCAGCACTCCCGCGGAGCCGACCATCTTGGCCACCAGCGTCTGCTCTGCCAGCTGGAGCGTCTCCATGTCGTGAATGACGAAAGGCTGCGGGGGGAGCGGAGAGAGGCACATTCATATGAGTCAAACATCTGCTTAAGAATTGCCTTTTAAAAGCTCAAATGCAAAGCAGGTGGTAGAGGACGTGCCAAGTATGGACTGATGAAGAATCCTAACCTCGCTTGACAACATAAACATGGAAAATGCTGAGTAAGCACACCTCTCTCCAAAAATAAGCAACAATTTATAGACTATCTTTAGTAAATGGAAAGATTAAACCTGAGCGCCTGTTGGCACAAAGAGACAATCGCTCTTCTAGACCTTGCTGTGATATAATTATAGATGTCACTCGTGACAGTCATGACACTCAACAACATTGGCAACAATGGAATTAACTAGTTTTCTGAATTAATTCATCATTAAATGTAATGTCAACAAGCAACGTGCTTAAACTTATAACACAAAAGCGTTTATAATCCTTTATGTCTTAATGTACTCATTGAACATTCACAGCACTGGAGGACAAAGTAAATGAACCTAGTTTGCACACTTGCATTCCAAGTAATGAAATGGTTTTCAAGGTGTGGTTTGGAACTTTGACTGGTACAACAGTTTAAGTTTGCTGATGTGATTCATGCCTTGCAAAAATGACATCTCTGAAGATATATGGTCAAGAGTAGTTGATCTGCAAGAGGCTGGAAAGGCATACAAAGTAATCCCAAAGTGTTCAGGCATCCATCACTCCAGACAAATCGCCTCTGAATGGAGACAGTTTAGTACTGTGGCTACTCTTCCTGGAGATGGGCACCCAGCCAACATGACTGCATAAGCAATATGTAGAATCCCCAGTAAAGTAATGAAGAACCCAAAAGTAACAGCTAAAGGCTTGAAGACATCACCAGAACTGAAAAACATCTATGTTCATAAGTCTACCATACGGAAGTCACTGCACAGGCAGTGAACAGGCAAGTACACAGCAGAGGAAGTTGCTGCTTTCCTTAAGTGTACCAGACTGTACCTTTGCAATTATAAATAGTTATAGGAAAATGTTTTTCGGACTGATGAAACAAAAGTTGAATGGTTCGGGAAGAGTACTTGGCAATATGTGTGGGGCATAAAAGGCACAGTTTCTATCAAAATATCATCCCAGAAGGTGAAGTAAGAAAAGAGCATCATGATTTGGGTTTCCATGGTTTGGGCTGCCTGTTCTTACCGTCATCGAGGAGATGATGAATCCCTCAAGTTTTCAGTTACCCTAATTGGGTGACTGAAATCTGTATTTTGGAATGGCCCAGTCAGCAGGGGTGGTCATGGCACTCAGCTCTGTCATGTGCCATTGTTTCTCTGGAGAGGACACATAGTGCTCATTGCTCCGACCCCAGCCATCACTGTACTGGTCCCAAGCCCAAATAAATAGGGAGGGTTGTATCAGGAAGGGCATCCAACGTAAATACCTTTGCCGAATCAAAATACGGAACACAATAATCCGCAGTGCCAGAAATAAACCTCTCAGGGCAAACTTGAACAGTCAAAAATAAAAAAAGGAAGCACTGAAACTATGGTCCATTCGGCAATTACTGTAATAATAAAGATGTTTGTACGGTAACCTAATAGTGGCATTGGAGCGAGCTGAACGTGTTTTCAGCAACGTCACTGTTCCTTCAGGGTACGAGTTGCAACATCTGATGAGCAGCTACACCTGCTGTCGCACATCATGTTAGAGCTCTGCGTGATGAATGCTGCTCTAATAGTAGACCAGAGTAACAAGGGAAGGTATGAGGGACACGACGCTGAGCTGTTTAATTTTGAACTTCAACGTCAACAAAAGCCCTCAATTCTTTGCTAATGACTATTTCAATGTGCTCAAATATAGCTCCGCAATGGGTCCAGCCAAATACTGACTGCTTAAACAACAAAGCTCCTGCCCCAGTAAACCTTAAACAGGAATCATAACATATTGCAAACGTATTTCTGAACGAGAGTGAATATCAAATTTTAAAACGCTGCAGGATTTTATTTTGTTTTGTTTCGCTAGCTCAGTTTCAGCGATGAAACAATGCCGCGCCAAAACTCCTGACACAAGCTTTCAGCGTGTCCAGTATTTACAGGAAATATCTACGAGTACTAAATGTATTCTCTTTGCTTCTCTTTGAGCTCACTTGATGCTGCTGTGGGAGGCCGGCATTTAGTAGTTGGTAGTAAAAACAAAGTACAGCAATCTCACTAGAGAGGCAAAAATAAAGATCACCAGACTGTGGAAACCAATGGAGATTTCATCTACACGTGAATCAATGATGAAATTCAACGAATACAGCTTAACAGGGCAGAGAAGAAGGGGCTACACTTCCACTGATACAGGTACTGATTTCAAAGAGTCACATGCCCTTTTTTGATTCATCAACTGAGCGTTTTGGTTTTGGGCTTGTTAAAACTCTCAAGGTTGATGTGAGGATGGTTTCCCAGGAACTTCTTGGCACCAGTTTTGCAATTAGTGCAAAGGGATCTCCAAGACCTTAGGCTTACTGCAAAAGTTCCCAAACCACTAATCCCTTGACCAACAACAATCCACTGTAAAGCACTTGTTGACAGTCCACAAAAAACCCAGTAAATAAGGGAGAAAAAAACGACATAGGTATATACCTGATTCTACTTGCTCCTTAATGGCAATGAACTCACTGGGACAGTGGTGGACGGCAAGTGGAAAGAGGTTCATGTCACATATTCCTGAGGTTGTGAAATTATGGGAATTTTCATTGTAAAATTTACCTGGAAATTTTCTCATTAATTCTCATCAATTCCAGCAGAAAGTCTCCAGATTGGAATATTTCAAATACTCCAAGGCTAAACGTCCCACAATAACTTCCCATCAAAAGTGCAAAGCCTCTTTGCAGCCCTGCATGTTCCAGGCGTTAGCAGTGACTTTGAAAGGGGACCACTGAACCGTCCTTATGTGGGCTAAATTTCACATGCTTCACTGGAACATATGGTGGTGGTCGCTGTCTCCCCATTATTGCCTGAAAGGACTGACGAACTGCATTGAAACAAGCGATGTTTGTGGGATGCAATGGTTTTTATTCAGGTGAGAAGAATATGTGCTTTGCTTATACGGTCAGAGCGCTGAAATGTTGAGACGGCCATTTATAATTAAAGCTACAGCAGCTGAGAAATGTCCCCTGGAATGTGTGCTTGAATCTATATGCTTATTAGCCATGTGGTAATTATGTTACCATATGGTCACGCCGCCGTCCCCCCACCCCCACCCCTGATGGTCCCCAGGAATGTTGTCTCTATGACAACCAGTCTACAGTGGAGAAAAGGTTGGGGACCCTGAGCTTAATGGGTGCAAAATTGAACTTTAATGTCTTGCTACAGAATTATAATATAATGGAATAAAAAAAAGTTGGGTTTATATGGCCTCTTCCAGTTCCAAACTAACCCTTATAAAATCTAAATGATTGTAATGCAGATGAATATTGTTGTCACACAATTACTGATAAATAAAAAAAAAAAAAAAAAGAAAGAAATTAATGTGTTGCCCAGTCAAGGACATACTATATATTTTACAGCTTTCAGACACAAAACCTGTTAGAAGACAAAGAGCATGACCACCCAGACTTTTAAACAATGTTAATTTAGCTCAAACCAACATTCAGAACAATTTAAATCAATGGGATGTTTAAGAAAATTTCGCCTTCATTCTGAAGGTGACTGGCTGCTCCCGTCACCTCTCTCTTCAGTCCGAATTCGATTCCCAGCTCTCTCACCCAAGTCTGCTGTACACAAGTGTGAAAAAAACATTGTCACACAATCGTCTCAGGATTTCCCCGCAGGGTTGAGACTGATGGAAATTCTCTCACAGACTTCAAGAAGTGCCACACTGATGAAAAGCAATGGGCATTTGCAGAAAAGGCTCCAGCAAAAAAAGCACAACAGAACTTTCATGGGGAGATCAGAGTTATCCAAAACTGCAGCTGTATTATAAATAGGCTCTAAAAGTAAGGTGGATCAAACAGCAAGTGCATTTCTGTCCGAGTGCCTTCAAGCTGCTGGACTTATTCACCAGAGGCTTTGATCTTCAGAGGCAGCGGGTAAAGCTGTTTTTGAACATAGATTGGCCCCCTCCCGTCCCATTTCACACCCACACACATCTGTCCACTGTATTCAAACTACCTCTGGGCTACAGTCCTTGACCCTCATCATCTTGACCCATTTTTTTTCCCCAAAGGCAAAGAAGTTGAAAGACAGAGAATGGATGGGGAATATTTCTGGGAGGCTACAGATGGGTGCTAAAAGGCATGGAGCGAAACGGGTAGTGAAGGGAGCAGTCACGGGTTCATACAGCGACTCTTCATATCGTTTTCGTGCAAACACTGTCCAGTTTGCGGGTTGGCTTGAGCTGCTGATTGAGCAAGTCAGTTCTGTGATTTTCTGGCTGCACGTAGTCTCTGCAGGACTAACATCTGGGTCATATTGAGACATTCTTTTGATTGCAAATTCTGACTTTGCTCAGACCAAGATTAAAATCACTCCAGTGGGGAAGCAATACATTAAAGATTGCAAGACATAATTAATATGGCCTGTGAGGAAATCCCAGTGATTAAAAAAAAAAAAAAAGGCACAGTCCTGCAATCCACAAATGCAACACCTTTCACTCACCAACCCACCAATCTTAGTCAACGTACAGGGGTGCTGGTCTTGCCCGTGAGGATGGTTCGAGCCTTGGCCTTGTTCATGCTGAAGTTCTTCAGGTAGGCCTCATAAATCTGCTTGGCCAGGGTCTTCTGGTCGGCCAGCTGGGGGTCTTCCACCTCCCTTTCCCCTGTCACCATCTCTGCCTTTAGTTTTAACTTCTCTGACTGGGGCATCCTACCAAACCGGATGGCTGTGGAAAGAGGACAGAGAGTCAGACAGAGAAAGGACCAAAGCCTTTTTACCTCCCAGTCTATAAATCTGAGGAGATAATTCTGCTGCGTGAAGAAGAGGCTCTTTAATAACATATAAGTATGAGACAATGAGTACCAGTCGAGCTGCCTTAGCTGCTGAACATCCAAACATACAGTGGTGTTGGAAAGTTTGTGGACCCTGAAGAATTTCCTGAAAATAAGTTCTAATAGTATCCAAAGTCCTTTGTAATTGTTTTTTTTTTTTTCTGTGATCCAGTATTGCAAGTATATGAGACACAGAAGTATGTGAACTTTTGCTTGCATATCTGGTGTGAGCTGATGGCATAGCAACAAGCGCAGTTAAAGACTGACCAGTCCTGTACAATGGACTAAGAAGATTTTAGTGCTTAGTTTATTGTTGCATGACCCACTCTCTCCTGAGATTCGGTCAACAGATAGACATTATACAATTTTCCTTTAGAATTCACAGGCGAAATATTGTTTTATCAATGATGAGAAGCCCAAGTGGGGTCAAACCATGAAACTACCACCACCATGTTTCAAAAAGGGGAGCGCTCTTATGCCAGACTTAATTATTTTTTTCTTCTGTCAACACATGTCATTTCTGTTATAAAACCGAAAGTTTAACTTTGTTCTCATCCATCCACAAAGCATAACTTCAACAGGATTCTAACATAGAATCTTAAGTAAGTTTCAGGTGAGAAACAATATTTTCATCAAATCCCTTTCCTCTTTCAGTGCCTCTATGCACACCGCTGAACAGACTCATGAACATCGACATCAGCCTTTAGATGTCGATCTAAAGGCCTTTAGCCTTTACATCAGTATTTAGTTACTTAGCAGTTGGTTGGGCTCTTTTGTGAGCTCACGGACACACCTGCTTTTGGAATAATCTTAGCTCACCGACCACTCCTGCAGAGGTTGACAATGGTTTTGAATTTCCTCCATTTTAATCATTCTATCTGTGAAAGGGGAAACCCGAGTACGCCGAAAATGGTATCCACTGGGTGGCCGCACCGGTTGAAACCGGTCATCACGCTGGATACGGGGCTTCTGCGCATCACGTAGGCTTCCAATTTTGAAGCGACTACACAGACTCCCACTGAATCAGAAGGTGCTGATTTAGCCCGAGGGTAAGGGCACAAGGAGTACGAATATCGACGTGCTTGTTATGTTCCCATCAACTCAGCAAAGAAACAGATCAACAATGACTGCGAGATGAGTAGCTATCCTGCCTACTTCTACTGGAATAACCGGAGGAAGCCATAGTGGAAGTTCTGCCCTCTTACACGTGATATTCTGCGTTAGTCGGGTTTCCTCTATCGATTGAAACTCTTTTGCAGTATCTTTATAGTATCATGAAGATATCCTTATCAAATAAATTACAAAGTAAAACAATTTTCCATAATTTGTGCAGTTGGATTACTCTACTTTTAAGACTTGAATTTAAATGCAATTATGTTTTAAGGCTTCTATACGCTGCACGATTTCTGCAGTCGTATAAGACAACATCTCATACCATACAATTTTCATTTGCTCAATCTTGGGTATGATCTTGAGAACGGTATGAGCAGGCTGTACGATGATGAGCCCTCTCGAATCATAGGCTACTACTGATGCGGAGGTGCGGCTGGATTGTCAATTGCGTAATCTGTATGCGCTGACAGTAAACAGACAAAACGTTAAGATAAACCACTCTGCTGCAGCGTTTATGTGTGCCAAAATACGGCAAAGGAGAAGAATGTGTTCCCGGTCATGGTTAGGGAGAAGAGGCCAACTTTGGATTCTTATTTTTATTTGGAATTGTTGCAATAAGTTGTAATATGGTGACTTCAAGTTGTATTTTAATTGGCTAGCAAGCAGACAGAGTCACAGGATTTCTGACAAGGTCAGAAATCAGGTAGTATTTGGTCTCAAGACCACTGTGACAGCCACCATCTCACTTGCTACATTGTAGGATGGAGGAAAGCGGATTTTGATGAAACAGATATCTTCACGATTTTTTCACCACGCTGATCTTTCATCTGCAACTGGCCAAAATCATGCAGTATGTAGGAGCCTTTAGGTCACAAATTCTGGACACTGGCAACACTGGTTTAGAATCATCTCATAATTTGGTTTGATGAGCTTAATGCAGTGATGTACACTATATTACCAAAAGTATTGGCTCACCTGCCTTGACTCACTTTAGCTCCTCCCATTCCTAATCAATATGACGTTAGTCCACCTTTTGCAGCTAGAACAGCTTTGACTCTTCTGGGAAGGCTGTCCACAAGGTTTAGGAGTGTGTTTATGGGTATTTTGTCCATTCTTCCAGAAGAACATTTGTGACACTGATGTTGGACCAGAAGGTCTGGTTCTCAGTCTCTGCTCTAATTCATCCCAAAGGTCTTCTATCAGGTTGAGGTCAGGACTCTGTGCAGGCTAGTCAAGTTCATCCACACCAGACTCTTCCATCCATGTCTTTATTGTTATATTCTTCATTCGTCATTATGAAGATATACTGGTTTTAACGGCTGTTAACTGGTTTGAACGGCTGTTAACTGGAGTTAGCACTCGGACCACAGGACCGGGACATGAAAAGGAGCGCTGGATGCCAGCAGCTCCTCAAGTACACCAGTCTGGACTGTACTGAAACCTGAATTTTCCCCTTGGGGGATCAATAAAGTATATTTGAATTTGAATTTATGGACCTTGCTTTGTGCACTGGTGCACAGTCATGTTGGAAGAGGAAGGGACCAGCTCCAAACTGTTCCCACAAAGTTGGGAACATGGAATTGTCCAAAATGTCTTGGTATCCCACCTCCACCAAACTTTACACTTGGATCAATGCAGCCAGACCAGTACCGTTCTCCTGGAAACCACCAAACCCAGACTCTTCCATCAGATCACCAGATGGAGAAGTGTGATTCTTCCCTCCAGAGAATGTTCCTCCACTGCTCTAGAGTCCAGTGGTGGCTGCTTTACACCACTGCATCTGACGCTTTGCATTATTCTTGGTGATGTATGACTTGGATGCAGCTGCGTCACCATGGAAACCCATTCATGAAGCTCTCTGCTCTGTTGCTGAGCTGATCTGAAGGACACATGAAGTCTGGAGGTCTGTAGTGATTGACTCTGCAGAAAGTTGGTGACCTCTTCTCACTATGTTCTTCAGCATCCTCTGACTCCGCCCCCTCAGTTTATGTGTCCTCCACTTCATGGCTGAGTTGCTGTCATTCCCAAACACTTCTATTTCCTTATAATACAGCTGACAGTTGACTGTGGAATATTTAGGAGTGAGGAAAGTTGCACAGGTGTCATCCTGTCACAGTTCCACGCTGGAATTCACTGAGCTCCTGAGAGAGACCCATTCTTTTACTTATGTTTCTAGAAACAGTCTGCATGTCTAGGTGCTTAATTTTATACACCTGTGGCCATGGAAGCAACTGGAACACCTGATTCTGATAATCTGGATGGGTGAGTAAATACTCTTGGCAATATAGTGCATGAGGAATCGCTTATTGTCTTAATCATGGAAAAAGCTGCCACCTCGGCCAAAGTGAAGCTCTCATTTTCAGCTTCTAAGTCAAAGACATTGAATGCAAGCATTATTTTGTTCCTCTACATTTTGAGCAAAACCTCCAGACAGATTTGCTTGTAGAGCACAAGAGCACTAACCTGGTACATTAAAATACCAGAAAAGAAAAACAAATGATCAAGAATAGATCAAAAATTGTTTTACAGAAAAAAAAAACCCTCCAAGGAAATGTTGACTGCAGGTTTTTAAGCACGAGGTTTCATAACGTCACAGAGCTAAAAGCACACGAGTGAAAGAGGACAAAAGACACATGGAGTTTCTTTTTTATGTTCTAAGAAATTATGAATGAACAACACAGGTTACTACATGATGCAAAATGGGCATCATTTAAGTCAAAGGTACTACACAAGGGCAATTTTTTTTTTTTTTTTTAAGTGAGGGAACGCTGACACCTATCAGAGGAGCTGATCCTATTTGACTAGTAATGATGATTAGAGTTGACCCGTCACTGACCCCACCTCCCAAGTCTAACCCATTAAGACCTAATGCAACATACGAGTGTACCTATGGCCAATGTTAAGAGAACGCCTAAGGTCTTAATGGGTTTAACAGGCAAAAGCTGGTGCACACACACAAATACATACACATACCCCACTGAGAACACACCATCTATCTCTACTCTGCCTGTATAATGCCACAAAGGCATAGAAGAGAATCTGATTTTTCTGTTTTTACACAAACCCATGCTTAATACGAGCGTACCCAAGTGGGGATGTGACACCGAGTAACCAAACAGCATGTGGGCTCATTAGATTATTGCTCACAAAGTGGATGGAGATCATCTGAAGATGCCTGGGCAGGGGCCAAGTCTCATTAAGAAGTGGAGAAGTGATTGATGTTAATCTCAGCATAAGTCCACTTCCTAAGAGGCAGTGTGAGGAGCTAAGTGTGTAAGGGAGCTAGAGGTGGGTGGGAGGCAGTCTGTTGAATCATCTGTTTTGGTGGTCGATCCCATCAGAGCATTAAATCTGGGGTATTATGGAAAAAACAAACAAACAAGTTAACCTGATCATTTAAAGTGATAAATTGAACCCTTAAAAATAAAAGTCCTCCACTTTCCTCCAGAGACTAACTGAATCGGAGAAAAAAAACCCCAACTTTTTTTGGTCAGCAACATCACACTTAACGGTGATATTAATTAGGTGTGCTGCGGTCTTGCGGCATCTTACATCTCAGAGGATAAAGTTGCAGTCATCTCAAATGTCTTTACTCCCTCTCTATGGTTCCCTTTAGGTGCATGAAACTCAATACATACGCTGTAGGAGGAAGTGCAGCTGACACAAATACTATTACACTACTGCTGAGCTTTAAGGTGCCACCGTCATCAGAATCTAGGTTTGCTTTTCAGCAAGCAGAAGGAAGGCTCATATAAATCAATAAGGGTACTGTAAATGAATATTTTCATAGGATGCATCTGCAAAAGGTAAAAAAAAAAAAAAAAGTCTGTATGATAACCCACTTATTGCATGGACCTCTTTGGTCACAGAAATACACGGACACACGAGCCTACGGCAGCGCCTGCACAGTCGCACAAGCGCAAATGTTATCTCAAGAATTTGTCTTTGAGCTTTTTTTTCTGTCAGGATCTGAACTTGACCCGAGGTTGGGAGGTCACATGGTTTATTCCTACAAGGTGTCAGTCTTGAGGAAACCTACTATGAGAGGTATTACGAAAACATTAAGCTGGAACCTAAAGGCCTTTCAGACAGGACGCAGTGGCGGTCGCGCTTCGCTCCGGAACATGACGCGAGAACGGTTCAACTCACCGTGCCGTCTGTGCGCCAAAGTTAAAAAACAATGTTCAATTTGGGTGCAGCCCAACACATTAAACTTACTCATAATTTGACTGATGAAGGGGAAGTTGGCTTAGTGGTGTCCCACTTTCTTGAACTGTTTGAGGACATACAGGGGTTGGACAATGAAACTGAAACACCTGTCATTTTAGTGTGGGAGGATTAATGGCTAAATTGGACCAGCCTGGTGTCCAGTCTTCATTAATTCCACACAGCACCAGTAGGAGCAGAGTGTGAAGGTTCAGTTATCAGGGTAAGAGCACAGCTTTGCTTAAAATATTGAAATGCACACAACATCATGGGTGACATATCAGAGTTCAAAAGAGGACAAATTGTTGGTGCACGTCTTGCTGGCGCATCCGTGACCAAGACAGCAAGTCTTTGTGATGTATCAAGAGCCTCGGTATCCAGGGTAACGTCAGCATACCACCAAGAAGGACGAACCACATCCAACAGGATTAACTGTGGACCCAAGAGGAAGCTGTCTGAAAGGGATGTTCAGGTGTTAACCTGGATTGTATCCAAAAAACATAAAACTACAGCTGCCCAAATCACAGCAGAATCAATGTGCACCTCAACTCTCCTGTTTCCACCAGAACTGTCCGTCAGGAGCTCCACAGGGTCAGAATACACGGCCGGGCTGCTATAGCCAAACCTTTGGTCACAGTGATGGTTTGGGCTGCCATATCATGGCATTCCCTTGGTCCAATACTTGTGCTGGATGGGCCCGTCACTGCCAGAGACTACCGAACCATTCTGGAGGACCATGTAGATCCAGTGGTTCAAACATTGTATCCTGAAGGCGGTGCCGTGTATCAGAATGACAATGCACCAGTACACCCAGCAAGACTGGTGAAAGATTGGTTTGATGAACATGAAAGTGAAGTTGAACATCTCCCTTGGTCTGCAGTCACCAGATCTGAATATTATTGAGCCACTTTGGGGTGTTTTGGAGGAGCGAGTCAGGAAACGTTTTCCTCCACCAGCATCACGTAGTGACCTGACCACTGTCCTGCAGGAAGAATGGCTTCAAATCCCTCTGACCACTGTGCAGGACTTCTATATGTCATTCCCAAGATGGGTTGACACTGTATTGGCTGCAAAAAGAGGCTCTACACCATACTAATAAATGATGGTGCTCTAAAACCAGGTGTTTCAGTTTCATTGTCCAACCCCTGTACTGTGACATAAGCAGAAAGCTTTGGTGTGGGAAGAAATCTTCAACAACTTGGGCTTAAAAGGTCGTGGCGGACGTTTTTTCCTACTTTCACAATAAAATGTTGTCTGTAGGTGATCAGTTACCATAGGAGCTCAACATCTTACACTGATAGCTCTAATTTCAACAAACAGAAAAGGAAAAAAAAAAAAAGAATCAAAGACTTTGATGAGCAGCTATTCTTTGATGGTCTTCAAAGAACCACAAAAATGTTTTCACTGTAAAGACGGTGAATCAATCATTAACCCAGTTGTTACCAAGGATGCACCTTTCAAATAAACACGAGCAACAGAACAGGTCATGTTCTGCTCTCTGGATCCTGATTCTGGCCTTTTTTTTAAGACAACTTGTGATAAATGAGATGCTTGTTTAAATTGTGGATAAAACCTACTCGTTGTACTTCACGTGTTTAAAAAAGGTTTAATGAATCAACTAACAGTTTAAAGTTTCAACAAAGTTAAATTTTGTGCTCTGGTTATATATGTATTTGTACAGCGAGTCCCACAGAAATGAAGCTGTAACTGAAAAAGTCACAACACTGTGAGAAGGAGCTCAAGATGTCCTATTTCTGCACAAAGGGAAGCTGAGGGATGTCATCAGTGCCTTTGTCCATCACTATTTTGGCAAGTTTAAGTAAAAACTAAAACACTGAATTTCCTAAAACCTGTTAGGATCATGGACAGAGGACGACCCTGTTAGATGTTGGGATAGATCCAGTTTGCTTTGTTTCAAAATCTTAGATAAGGACTTGGCCTTGGCAGAAGATGCACTCTGAGTGTCTAGTTATGAATGTTACTCTCCAAATAGATTTAATTTTATATTTTAAAAAGGTAACATTATGTCTTAATAGCTGAATTTTGCCCTTTTGAAACCCAGACTCCACTCAAACTATAATAACTTTCTCTGCCATTTGAGAACAATGAGAGGAATAGAAATGATTGGTCCCAATAACAAGAACTCTAAAGAAGACTCAGCAACATTTATCTGTACTTGGTACAAGCTTCATTTTGGCATTAAAGGCTTATTGTTGATAACTACTAATGAAGCATGGGGGCGAGTTAGCACCTAAAAGGTAAGGACATTGTTGAGTTTTGTGCCTGGCCCTGTTGTATATATGTTGGTGAACGTTTCCCATCCAGAATTACACAATTCACAGCCAACTGCAGCATTATTTATCAGTGGAAGAGAGCACATCTTTACTTTGGCGCTCGACATGGCTGAGGAAGATGCCAGCGGTGGGAGACAGTGTTTCAGAGAGGAGATTCTGCATTTATGAACTTAATGTTGGGGACACCAGATGGTTCAGAATTACTGCCAGGCCAAGCTCTTCTTAATTTGACTGGAGGAAATCTGAGACGATGTGGATTCACTGACGAGAAATAGTCATTTCAATACCAGATACATCAAAACCTTTTGGAGCTCTTGCAGAGATGGAATGAAGGTCCATCTTAACTACAATACTTCAGACCTGTGTAGTAGAGAGCTCCAGGTCTTTGCAGTCTGGAAAGAACATGACCAGATGGACAGAAACCCCCACAAGGATTTTTTCATATTATTTTGTTGCGATTATGTGACGCGTCATGACATGCAATGCCACACCCAACCGTAAGGCCAGATGGAGAACTGGTGCTTCTGATATTCCTGTACAAGCTTTAATGGCAGCCCCCCACCCCCCCCAGGTTGTATGTGTTCACAACAGCAACACATGGATATCTGTATGTGTCTGGCTGAGCTTTTAGCGCTGCCTGAATCCATGAACCACTGCAGGACTCACCATTGTGGGACATGCCCACTGCCAGGCACTTCTGGAAGCGACAGTATTGGCACTTGTTGCGGTTCTTTTTTTGGATTTTACAGCGACGATCACACTTGTCATAGTCCAGTTTCAGACGGATGGTCCGTCGGAAGAAACCCTGAAGGAAAGGGGGAAAAAAAATGTTCATTTTTATTTGTGCGGTTGAGGAACTTGGGACTGCTGAACAGATCACTCTGGCAAAGTTTAGCGTTTCTTGGAAACAACCTGAAAATAGAGCAGAGCAAATGACATTTTAACACTTTTGTCAAAAGTAACCATAAGATAAGCTGCTATTTGTGTGCTATGTGAGGAATGAGTAAAAAATATCAGACACACTGTTTCAAGATCAGGGTGTCGCTCCTCACAAAACCTTGACCTCCCCAAAATAGTCTTCTGGTAAAGATCCGTTGGGCAATCAACAACAAAGTGTACAGTTTATGCTGCCATTTCATTTTGATGACAGAAACTTGTCAGGACAAGTTATCTTGAAACCGAAGGGTTCTGGAACTGAATAACTGGAGAAAAAAAGTGAAAACCCTAGAAAAAAAATATCTATCTATTAGGGCTGTCAAAGTTAACGTATTAATGCACACACGTTTCTGTAAATATGACCCTCGGCCAATAAGTGTTTTTACAGTCAACATGTGGGACAGACATGACGACAGAAAAGGGTCTTATGAACTGCAAGTTTAGCTTTAAGGTGCTGCCAGATGGGTCTGTTGACAAGAAAAAGGTTATTTAAATTTACTGTCTCTGTGAACTGAGTTACCACCGCACGGCACGGTAAAGTTAGTTTCACATCCGACATTCGCTTGTTTTTTTTCCTCTATAAACTTTAATATCGTCATGAAAACGGCACCGACTTCATCCAGGTTGCTATCATTTTGTAGATATAATTATGCCAGACATTTCACAAGTGTCATCAGCCCTCCAAGCTCAGTGAGTGTGGCAAAAACTCTAAGGAACAGCGCTGAATGTCCTTCTGAGTACCTCGCTGCTGCCGTGGAGTTTAGGGACCGTCAGCAAATTACTGCGGTCAAGCAGCAGCCCCGACAAAATGCGTAAAGAAGCATGATAAATGCAACCCCAAAAAAGTGCGGCAGCATTGGTGGACTTCCGTTTTTTCACACTAAAGGCTTAAAAAAAATAAAGCAGATCCCCTTGACCCTGTATAGGACAAAATAGGTATAGATGATGGATGGATGGATGGATGACGGATGAATAAACAGAACATTAAAAAAAATGTGATTAATCGCAAGTTAACTATGAAAATCTTTTGATTAATTCTGATTAAAAAATTTAATCATCTGACAGCCCTAATCTACATGCAACCCTTCAAATAACTTAAAAACAACAATACTTCTTCAGAACTCAATGAACGAAGTGGGTTAACTGCAACAGCGACAAGAAAATCACTCCCAACACTCAATTTGAAAACCAATGTTCAAAAGCAATTTTTTTCTCATTTTCTTTCTTTACTTAGCCTATGATACTTGCCTGGCAAATCGGTCTTATTCTTTTTCTCTCCAATACAAGGAATTAGTCTGGTTCCTCTGTATTCAACTTTGATTTCCAGGATGCATTACCAAGGGACGCAACTGGAGCGAACAAGTCATTGACAGACTTGTGCAAGACTTTGACGACAAGCTGATGTCGATCCGTTCACTTGAATAAGGTGTGTTGTGGCAGGGAAACATCTAAGACATGCAGGACAACCAGGACTGGAGTTGAAGAGCCCTGATCTAGAACCCACTGGATAACCACGAAAGCATGAATGCATGAAATCATGAAATCAATCAGAGAAACAAAGCATGTGATGCAGGCAAAGCGACAACAAAACGGGTGCCAAGATGGAAAATGGCCCTCACTGGAGTAGGAACGCAGGCAAACGACGGATGTTGGTTTTGCAGCAAATAACATCTTTCAATATTTTGGGTAAAGTGACTGGCTTTGGTTTTCCGCTGCCGATCAGTCTTGATTTGCTCACATTTGGCCATACTTAGAGTAAACCATTTGATCCAAGAGTGTCCACGTGTGTGCAAAAACAGACCCACATGTAGAGTCTGGAAGAGACACAAACGGTCATAAAATGAAAGGTCATGGAGGATTAAAAAGACATGTAACAGAGTCACATGTTACATAACTCCAGCTGACTTTCACCCACTAACCCCTCGCCTGACGCGTGCAAACACAGACATAAAAAAAGCCCAACAGGACAGAATTTCAGCCTTTGCCCAAATGGGCTTCATGCCATCATTGCATGTACCCATTCTTATTAAATGTGAGAGCGCTGGCATCACGCAAGGCACTTTCATCCCGTTACTGCTAAACACTCAAATGAGTGGGGACAAGTGTCGGTGCATGTAGTAGTTGAAAATCAAATAATCTAAGACTTAAGATAAAATGTTGTGGATAAAGTCAACAAGCACACATGCAGCATATAGATTGGTGAAATTAGTGTTAGACACTGCAATCAATTACAAAAATGACTACAAAAAACATGTGAAGGAAATCTCTTCATTCATCCCATTTGGAATAAGTGTAAAGACACATCTCCCTTTGGAGCTGAAGATTATCCCTATCACCACTTCTGCATGGCATTTTAACCATGTCAATATAAAGACATTTAAGTTCATTAAAGTTATGATTGTGCCAATTAAAATGTCTCGCCACGACAAAGTTTTCATCATGATTACAAATGGAATCTTTGTGTTCCATTCATAATCATGTTTTCGCAGTCATAGTCAATTACTTTTCGATGTTATACCGTTTTAACCGCAAGCGTCTCCTTTGGCTCACACATCTGGTTAAAGATCCTCTATCTGTGCCAACAGGCTCATTTTTTCGATATGAGTAAATAGATTCAGGTCCTGCTGTTGGATTCCAAGCGGGCATGTTGGGACGTGGGGCAAGAGCACATGCAACAGACACAGTAAATGACTCCGCAGTGGGGTGTCTGATACAGGCTTGGAATAAATATCAAGACTTGCCAAAACTTGTGATTCCTAATAAGCAAGGGTGTAACTTTGAGTTAAACATTGGGGGGGTTGAGTGACACAGAATGCATGAGCCGCTCAGGTAGAGACAGATCAATAATAAAAATATAGTTTAAATCACATTTACAACTAGGTTTAGGTTTATTTGTCCAAAGAACAGAGAATAATAAAGTATCAAAGGTTTTAACCATAAACCTCAACTTTACAATACAACACACCTTACAATCCAACAGGATTGTATATTTTTTGAACTTGCTAACTAAATTTTATATTTTGCATTCTTTGCTTTACTGATGTGTGTTTTATCCCACTGCCCACCAGCCAGGCGCGTAATGCAGGTGTAACATCCAATTGGGTCCGCACTCCGAACCCGGACAGATTATGAAGAACACGCCGCCGTCAGTTCCCCGCAAACACACTAGATCGTGGGATTTCCAGAACACCATGAGCGTTGCCAACTTTCTTGTAAATTCAGACGACTGTCCAAACCCTCAGGAGACTTTTTTATTTAAACTTTCTTGTCAAAGTGACCGACGAAGTTGAGCGAGCCCCCAAAAACACTGCTTGGTCCGAGCGGCATCTGCCCCGCAGCAGCAGCAGGCTGCTTACGCGCTGTCCCGCTGCATTATAAGTGGCATAAACCCGACATTTTCATTCCTTTGCCCAGCCAACAGTTTAAAATTGTTGTCTGGGCTCTCTTTTTCCCTTCAACTCGCCTCATACCACCGCGGATACTTCCAAAACATAACGAAAGAGGGAACCTCAGATCAGTGGTGGGCGAAACCAAATCTCATCGCGGGGGAAACCCTTCGATCCTCATTTAATGATCCCCTCCAAAAATATCTGACCTTGACTGCACCGACTTATCTCTACGCAAACTTCATCACTGAGGTGTTTCCTCCCTTTACTCACCCAAACCTACTTCTCAATGGAATCTCAATCATTTCTGGAATCTAATGCAGACTTGAGAATTGCGCCATCCTCTAAGATCAGACGGAATTGGGTGCTTCCATACTGACGTAAGCCACGTAAGCTGGCTGTTACCGGTTGATGCTGAATGAGTGTTCGAGGTCAACATCACTGCGTTATGTCTTTATGAGCTGCTTATGCTGGGCTCGCACAGCATCATCAGTGTCCGTCACCATAGACTTTGAATGGGGTGACGTCATCCATTGCCAAATTGAACTGTGGGTTCCCGTGTGTCGCGTCGACTGCGTTGGCGCTGTCAAACGTTGGGGAATTTTCAACTTTTGCCGCTTCAACGCATGCATCAGTCAATCGGGTTGCGGCTACAGAGCTAGAGCTAGCCAATAAAAATCGCACATGAAGGCGGGACTAACTCAAAGCGCGCATGTTATTTGTGTCACAAATAGCGTGCTACTTCAGCAAAAATGTTCAGAATGCTACTCACCTTTGTACCTCACCTACTGAATCCCATAATGCAATGAGCTACTCCAGCAAAAGCTGGTTACACCAGTCTCAGGGCCAGCATTATTTTCCAAAACAAGAAGCAGTCCACATATGTCGTAGTACAATCACTTTTACGATGGCATAGTAGGTACTAACAACAACCACTGCACCAGTATGCAGTACATACTGCACTGAATGTGCAGGCATTAAACTATAACAATAAACTATTCGATTACAGGAGACCTGAGGTGTTGCCACCGACATTTGGTTGGAAATGACCATATCCAAGTGACTATCAAAGATTCCTAAATACCATGTTTTATGGTGGCTTTAAGACTTTGGTAACCTTACTTGTTTCAGCTATTGCTTTACCTTGCATGGCTTGCACAACTGTGCCCTGTGGACTGACACAGACATCACATAAAACCTCTGAATTTATGCATGAATGCTCAGTCACATTCATACAGACGTCTACTGTGACTTAAACGCTAAGATGCAGCTATTCCACAGCTGCTCACACTGAGTTAATGTATCACTTCCAGAAAGTCGCCCTCCCCGTCTTGGGTGATACATTTAATAGAGGTCAGTGGACTTGCTCAGCAGAGGTATAAAAATGCCTTTTTGTTTAAGTAACAGATAAAAAAAGAAAAAAAAATTCTAGAAAAGAATACAGACTGCTAACACAGCAACAAAGGCTCAGAGAAACATGTGCACACTCCTGAAGCGGTGCTATCTTTGTCCTTTGATACCTCTTAAAAACAGCCTTGGGTTCTTCTTCAATGTGACTAGTAAACAATTAACTGACAGATTATTGAATGACCACGTGTGATGGCTAGGGCTGATATTTTAGAAGTCATCATAAGACAAGCCACAAGACACGCTGCCTCTGGATTGACTCGAGCAAGTCCCACTTCCTCCAGTTTTATTATCCAAATTTGGTTTACAGTCAAAAACTGGTTAGTGGTTGATCAGTGGGCTGTTTGGGATTCTCAGCTGCTCTGTGACTAACAGTTGGACTCTTTGGGAGAACAAGACTGATAAAAGCTGATAAAAGAGCTAAATTAACTGTAAAATAACAGAGTTAAGGCAAAGCTTCCTATTAACGCTTGTTTTATTCTAGTAATTAGCAACATCTAACACAGTGGTTCTTAACCTTGTCAGAGGTAATGAACCCGACCAGTTTCGTATGCACATTCACCCAACCCTTCTTTATTATAAAACAAAAAGTGTTTCTTTTTTTTTAATTCAAGACATAGCTATATGTTTTACTGGTGCACAAAATGAACCGTGCATTAACATCACTGTGTTCAAAATACAAAACCAATACAATGCATGTATGATGAATGTACCAATGAACGTACCATCACGCCAGTCATAATTCGACTACTTAGCGCACCAAAGCAGCACAGATTGCCCAAGCAATGTAACGTGATCACCTGTAGCCAGTGATGTCCAAGTAGGGCGTGTCATCATGAAACATATGACTCAGGCGCATGTCTTGACCTCCACCGGACCCCTGGGGTTTCGACTGAACCCAGGTTAAGAACCACTGATCTAACATAAAGACAGAGCCACTTTGCTGTCTGTATGATCTACATGAGTGGTCTTCATCTCACCTTGCAGCCCTCACAGGCGTGAACTCCATAGTGGTATCCTGAGGCGCGGTCAGCACACACTCGACACTCGAGATTGAGTGATGAGGACGAAGATGAGAACTCCTCCTGGCTTGGCGCCATCCCATAAATGACTGAAGACGGGCTGGACGCTGGCGTCAGGGCATCTAAAGAACACAAGCAAGTGGGTCATTCGATGTGACACTTAAATCATTGCCCTACATTAATGCTGCTGCTAAATGAGTGGCCAGTTAAATAGGTCTTGTCTAGAGTTCCCCTTTTTCCATTTTTTTGGAAACCATTTGTAGGTTTTTTTTTGGTATTAAATCAACTTTGGAGTACTGTAAACTATACTTTTTAGGTTGCATTTGGAAGAGGGACCATCCAACTTTAACTGCGTGTATAAGCTCGTTATTTCCAAACCAACGGCTATTGTAACCCAACAAATCTGCATTTCCTTATTGATTCATTTATTTCAAGTGAGGTTGGCAAAATCGAGCGGCAATAAAAAGTCACGTAAACCCTGTGGATTTACTGGTCCTCGGCATTAATTTGCCACAATGTGTGATCTTATTCCCGGCACCGTTTGTGTTGAAGCAAAATGCAGAACCCAATGCCCCGCTGTGGACACCCCCAAAAGGAAAAACCGAAAGAAGAAGTTTTTTTTTTTTTTTTTTTTTTTAACTTCGCTGTCCATAAAAAGCATCTGCTAATCTGAATCATGTTTTGCAAAAAAGGAGAGGTCATATGATCAAGAGTAAATGTTGATCTGCATCAGGGAGAAAAGGGATGCAAAATAATCTCAAGGTGTTAAGGCATCCATAAGGATAGAGTTTAAAAAAAATGTCTTTAGATGGAGACAGTAAAGTATTGTGGATACTCATCCTAGAAATGGGCGCTGAGCCAAGATGAATCCAAAGCCACAACGTAGAATCGTCAAACAGGAAGAGAAGAACTCAAGACATCACTGGAGTTGGCAAACATTTCTGTTCATGAGTCCACAATACCCAAGTCATTGAACAGGCAGGAAGTCAGGCTCTTTGGGGGAAAAAAAAAATACTGCTGAGAGCCTGAAGTCTGCCAAAGACCACCTTGGCAATCCCCTACTCTACTGGGAAAATGTTTTGTAGACTGATGGAACAAAGACTGAATTGTTTGGGAAGAATACTCACTTCTTTGTATGGCACAAAAAGGGCACATCTGACCAAAATCAAAACATGATTGCAATGTTGAGGTTTGGTAAAGGGAGCATCATGATTTGGGCTTTTTTTCACTCCCTCATGGTTTGGACCACTTATCATTATTGGGTAGAAATTTAAGTTTAGCAGAATATCCTACAGCACAACATCAGGCTGGCTGTCCACCAGCCGAAGCTTAGTAGAAGCTGGCCGATGCGGCCGAACAATGTCCCTAAGCATGAAAGTAAATCCACCTCAGAACGGCTTCAGAAAGAGAAAATCCACCTATTGGAGAAACCCCCCTACAGAGCCCACATCTTAATCCCTGGATGTCGTGTTAGTCTAAACCAGATCTGCCAAAAACGCTTGTTTGTTTGAAGTCACCGCTGCCACAGGTTCACTTTTATCTACCGACACTAATGGGTATGTTCAATAAAACCACCATCCTAAACACTTGGTGTTTGTCCATTATTGTCACCCCGACAAAATTCACATCCAATTGTTTTCACTGCAAGGAGTTCAAATATAGTTATTTTGTTTTATTCCAAAGTGCAAATGATTCTTCTGCATCTTATCTCTGCAATCAGACAACATACTTAGTTTTCACCAAAAGATATCTGAAGTAAAAATAAACAACTTGAACGTTCTTCTCTTTCAGCAACAGAATCTCTACTGTTTCATCTCCCTCCAGCAGCGTACTGGTGACATTCAAGTAGAGTCTGACCTCTTTTCCCCAACAAAGACACTCTGTTCTATTACAGCAACTATTTATTCTGAAATATTAACATGCTGATGTGTTGTAGCACCGACCGCTTTTTTAATTTTCATCTCACGAGTGGAACATGGTTGTTGGATCCTGCTTGGAAACGTAGAAGCGCGCAGGAATCGATACTAAACAGTGGCACTAAGTCAGGCCACATGAGTTTAGGGGAGAGACGCCAGGACAGGGATAAGCAGCGTTTGGCAGCGAGCTACATTCCTGCCTCGTGCAAATGTGCATGTTTCAACTGAGAACAGGACGAGCATGCCAGTTTTGCTTCTGCTCCTGTCCCCGTACTATTAAACACCAATAAATCCCAAACACCCTCTCAATGACTCTTCCATGACATCATCAAATGTTTCCGTCATGCCTCCCGCATTCCCGACCCCTCTCCAGCTTCTCCCTGCTACACTCACACCCTCTACTCTTCCCTTACATGTTAACCTCTCTGTTCTCTTCACAGCTTTTTTGCTTATAATTTAGCTGAGACACACTTTTACCAGAGGCCTGTGTCTATTCAAGGGGAAACTGGAAGCAAAGTGTTTGTTTCCTGAGAGGCTGTGGATGGTGGCCGAGGAATGTTTGAATTCTTTAATGGATACGGGGTAGGAAGAAAGGACAGAGGAGGAAAGAGGATTGAGACAAGTGAGAAAAACAGAAGTGAATGGGAAATACCTACAAGGAAGAGCAGGAAATAGGCCAGAAAAATAAATCAAGACGTGAGTCATGACAGAAAAACCCAGTCCAGTTGATCAAAACACTATTGCCAAAAAGCATTAAGTAATGAGTCAGTCAGACCATCTGGGCAGAGAAAGGGATGTCGAGGTATTTTAGCACAGCTGGGTTGTAGGTTAAAGCAAGAGGTAATAGTGTCTGGTCCTCTTGAACACTCAGTTAAAGCAGAGGAGGACCTAAGGGGCTAAATTAAGGGATCCCTGCTCTGATAATGATAAAAAAGGAAAAGAGATCACACTGAGATGGTCTGGAGACTTTGAAACTGTGAAATGTGAATGTTGGTGAAAGACCCGTAATGTCATTTAACTCTATTACCAAGAAGAAAAAAAAAACATATTTTTACCTAGGACAGTGGAACCTTCAGAACCATTGCTGGAGGACTGGTATTTTGGGACTTCAAAAGAGCTCAGAGCATCCTCATCAAGGGACTGGGAGATGTCCTGAAGCTCATCCATCCCACCCATGAAATTGTCGTCAGCACACAGGGGGCTGCCCAGCACCGAGTCCTCCAGGGGAGAGGGCGGGTGGTAGTGGCTCTCCATATCGACCATTGTGATGGAGAGGCGGGCCGTTGGCACTGTCACTCATCAGACTAGAGGTCGGGAAACAAGGAGAGGATGGGGGAGAAAAATACAGGTCAAAGAGCCGATACGACAAAGAAAAGTTCATCTCTACTTACTTAGCCCGGATACCAGTTAATGGGCAACATTGAACATTTGGAGCCATGTAAAGAGGTTAGACTAGCTGCAACAGTATTGGGCCTAAGGTACATCACCTAATCAAATTATACTATACATGGGAATGGACATGGAGTTTGCAATTTTATCACCATAATATCCATGATATTAGAACTTTGAATAGACCACTGAAAAGAAAACTACACGTCGGCGTAGATGAAGAAATGAGGAAGCCTCAATACGCCCTCAGATAACAGGTTTTCATCCATCCGTCCATCCATGACAGCCGAGAGATGTAATCTCTCTAGCGTGTGCTGGGTCTACCTCTGCACAGTTGGACATGCCCTAACCCTTGTGAACAAGACCCCGAGATACTTAAATTCCACCATTTGAAGCAACACCTCATCCCAAACCTGGAGGGGGCACTGCACCCTTTTCTGCCTGAGAACCATGGTCTCTGCTCATTCTCATTCCCGCCACTTCACATTCACATAAGAATCCCTGAGTGCAAACTGAAGATCACGGCTCGATGAAGCCAACATCACCTGTCATAGCAGATGATCCTTTTTGGGGGGAGCCTGAAAGAGACTAAAGCTAAAACGGAGCATTTCAGAAATGCATGCATGCATGCATTTCTGAAATGCTCTAGTTGTCACCTCCAACACAAAATTGACTTGAAAATGAACATAAAGCTCTTTAAAGTTTGCATCTTTGCTAACAGGAGGTTCAACTTGGATATGATGCCGCTTTGTGCCACGGAGCAACACGATGGATGAACGTTAATATCAAGTGTCCAAGACGTTGATACGTCAGTCGGTCCAAAAGCCAGTTAACTAATGTCATTATCAGCATCATCACCAAAGAGTGCCGCTTTATTATCTTTAAATGCTCATGACTCAACACAACACTGGCTAAGACATTCAGGCCTTAATGAAGCGGCCTGATGCAACATGTTATCGTTCACAGCGACAGCTGATGAACGTGTTTCAGTAGGTCATGCAGAAATTAATGCTATGGAGTATCTTATGACACAACATAAGTCTCTCCTCTTCTTAGCTCTCTGCTTCAAATATAGTAACGGTAATCCAAAACTTGAAGTGATCTAAAAAGAGATAGATAGATAGATAGATAGATAGATAGATGTAGGGCAGACAGAGTGAGGCACGAACATACCGGTATGTAAGGATTTAAGTCAATGGGTCGGCTAAAGCGCAGCTAAGATGGCAGGGTCTAGGTTGGCTCAAGGAGATGTGGCAGGCTGGCATGTACAGCTGATGAATGCAAACCTGCTGAACTACAACGTGGGGAAATAGGAGGAGCTGCGACACCAAAGTGAAAGTGCATCAAGAAGTTGACTTGTTTCACTTCATTGTAGTAGAAGGTGTCGACTACCCTGTAGGTCATATATTACACCTCATACATCTGCATGTAAACAGGTTCGATCTTCAATAACGAGCCCTTTTTATGAGGTCCCGCAAAGGACCTCAAACACAGAAGAGCAAAGTGACGGTCAGATGAGGGTACTAGCATAACTACAAGACAGCTGCTGGTTGTTCCCAGCCATTCCTCGCATTAGTACTTGGCCGCCTTTAGCTTAACCTTAACTTGTCCTCCACGTTTCAACGTACTGTCGGCTATTTGACTGTGGAGACTGTATGCTTTAAATATTTTGCACTCACCACTCTTTTGGGGTTTATTTAAAACGTCCAGCAAAAGAAGTGACCAGTATAAGGACATTGCAAAATAAGTGACCAGTATTCCAGAGGAGCAGCTACTAACAGCAAAGACCATTTTGCATACAGTTTGCATGTAGATATTGCTAATGAAATTAATTTTAATGTAGAGCCCTGTGCAGGAATGTTTTCTCAATCCTGCTTCAGCCTGCATACGTGCATATCTCATTTCCTTTCAACTTTCCATAAGAAATTATGAACATATCTGTCCATTGCAAGTAACAGAAAAAAGTTTTAATGACTTCCCGAGATTATAACAAGTCTTAGGTAATAATATGGCAACTTAGCATTGAGTAACACTACGAAAAAGGAGCATTGAATGTATTTGAAAGTACTTTAAATAGTTTTCTTTCTTAAGGAGGCTGAAAAAGGGTGTTGGATTTTGGTGTAAATCCACATTTGGCACAACGCTGGGCTGTTAATTAACAGATCTTGGAGTCACTGCAAAACTGTTCATGAGCCTTCCTGGATTTGTAACCTTTAGCGAGTAAATGCATCTAGTAGTTGTGCCAAGACTGTAGTTTTCAGCGTCCTGGAATCTGAGCAGAGATCACAGTCAGTAACCCAAGCATATTGATCAGTGTTGATCATCTTAAGGTCCATTTTCTCGCTTTTTATCCCCCCATTTTTCTCTCTGCATCACTCCCTTTCTCTGGCAAATGCGACCACGGTGACTAACTTTTTTATTTAAATCTTAACTAATGAAGAGTACGTTCCTCACGAGGAACATCTCGCTCTATGTTCACATTTTCTACAGTTCGGCTGATTTCTGTGCTGTCTCCAGTTACTCCTGAGAAGGTCATTCAAACTCACAGCTTTGCAGTTCCACTGAAAAAACTCTCAAAAGACTCAAACATGTGGCAGAGCTGGTGTCACACCACACCTCATAGTTTAGCTTTTGACCACCTGCTCCTGCCCTCAGGGACCCCCAGGGACAAAACCACCCGCTCAAACAGGATTTGTGTCCCTTTGGAATCCCAAAAAAATGCAGTCCTCTATCTTTATGTTACATTACTGCTAGAAACAACATCTGCCTTTCAATATGATCATAATTCAAATGGTAGTCAGATAAAGGAGTCAAAGGAGGCCCCTACAAGTGTCAGAGCTTGCAGCAACTTGCTCCGTAGCACAACGAAACATAGAAAAGCATGTAATAGCATAACAGCAAGAATAACAACCATGCAATATGTTCTGGCTCTTTTTACTTGTATTATCATTATTATTTTTAATTTAAAACCACAGTGACATTCCTCTGAACAGGGCAAAGACCATGTACGTTTCTAATTGTTAAAAACAAAGAAATAGCATGTTAGCTGGCAGCCTGAGGGAACTACTCCTACAACTTGGGCTAATTTGAATTCTGAATGGAGGCTGTGTTAGCACTGCTAGCAGAGAGTTAACCTCTTTAGTATTCAGCTTCAAGCAGCTGACCCTCAGGTTTCCCTTTAGAGGACATCCTGTTTCATACCCTCCCTTAGCCTAGCATTATTTCTTTATAACACTGCTTTAAAAGGAACAAAAAAAACAACAACAACAAAGAATTATCTTGGCTAAAGCTTGAAGAATAGTGGGGGAAGATGAGACAAATGTGTAGTTGTAAAGGTCAGTTAAAACCTCTTGCACCTTCACGATATGGATCAACCTAAAAGGGATTAGAAGGTTTTGTGTCGATGCCTCTCAAGCAGGCATGACTTTATATTTAAATGATATATAAAACGGAAGTCCTATTGAACTCTTGACCTTCGTCCCGACCAGCAGGTACGAGGTGATGGACCAAGCGGACCTCATGTTGTCACCGACACACAGCAGAGTGTAAACACACAGAGCTGATTAGCTGGAGACTGGAGAGGTTTAGTGGATTGGGTTTGAGAAACACAGACGGAAGTGTGGGGATAAAGAGGAATGTCACTTCAGCTACAATGCAGTCCTCATCAGCGACGAGCAAGGCAGAGAGAGTAAATGAAGCAGGGAGAAAAGAAAACAGCGGTTCCTATGGCGACGGCAAGCTTTTGTCTCATTGGTCAAGAGGCTACGCTTGTGCTCACCCATCCAAGCCGGCTGAGGGCACTGGGCACACTGGGCGGAAGATGAGCAAGGCCATAGGTATTCGTGTGAGCATTGTGGTTGGGGGTAGGTTTGAGATAGGGCACAAAAGAGGAAAGAGGGGGTTACTCTGAGAAAAAGAAAAAAAAAAAGACTGCCAACCACCAAGGTTGCCATGGCAATGTCGACACACAAATCATGCTTTGAAAACAGCAGTGGAAGGCATGCAGCAGACGTGTTAAGACCATTCCACTCCACTGGAAGTACAATCCTATGTTAAAGGAAAAAAAAAAAAAAGGTTTAGTCTATGTAACCCATTCCTGCAAAAATAAGTGAAATATCTATCACCGGTGTCAATCAGCGATCACATTTCTGGATGTTTCTGCTGAGCATCGTCTCCCAGCCCCCACAAGGACCACATTGGATAGACTGGCAGTAAACAGGCAAATAATCCCTGGCTAAAGCAGGTAAACATGCACTGAACATAACCCAGGATGCTTCAGATCATTTTAAAAAAATGCATTTCAAACTAAATGCAGTGTGGAGTTCAGAGGCCAAATGAATGGGATCATGTACAGCAGTAAGTATGTGAACCCCTTGGAAACTGCTGAATGTCTGCATTAAATGACAAGAAATTTTCCATTTGAAAGATGATCCCTCAAATACTGTCAATGTTTAATGGGTTCAATGAAGACCATTTTCAAGTTATCATCTCCACGCTTAAATTCTATCATTCCAGGGTTTGCTAGTTGCTTTTCCACAAGCGATAGAGGCTTGGCGAAATATGCGTAGTATATATAGTAAATCTACAAGAAATCCAACACATTCTTCTTACTTGAAGTTCCTTGTTCACGCTCATGTTCACCAAATACAGCAATAAACGCCCAAAGCATCAGAAACCAATCAATGACAACAAACACAGAAGAGTGAATCATAGAAAAAGAAAACTAATCTTGCTGAGGAAGTGCAATAAAATATCTACTGATAACGAATGAAACAAAAACTCTGTTATACCCCAACGATAGTAGAATAGACAACAGAAGAGACAGAAGATCAAAAGGTCATCCATACACAATTTGCAAACCCTATTTGAATGAAATTAGCATTACTTCTAGTCTATATAACATGCTGGTATGTATAGCTTTTAAAAGAGGAAGACCAAGTAATCACAAAGCACTACCATCCTACCTTTGTTACCCAAAAACCTGAAGTTTGCAACTTTGCTCTCTGACATGAAACCCAGCTTTTTAAAGGTTTGTATGAGCATTCAGAGCCCGCATAGTTAATATTTAATCCACCTAACTTGTGGTCTGAGAGTTCACAGGCCTGTAAGAAGATTGCTCCAGTGGGCACGACGGTGGTCATACAGATCTAATATGAGCTAATGGGGCTGTCCCACCGGGCTGTCCGTGTGTTTAAAGAGTCTACATCATAAGCTCAGCCTGCGCCATGCCTGCTGTGTAAACACTCAAGAGAACCCTTATCACTTCAGTTTAATATGCTGGCAGGTACAGTACACTCTTATCTTTATGGAGACTGGCCAAAGTACAGGCCGTGATTGACATTGGACTTTATCTGTCTGTGATGGATGAGTTATAAGGTGGCTACAGAAACATGGTTGGGTCACTTACTTTGCTATTTCAGGGTCAACTACAGTTAAATATACAACATTAAGCAAATTTTGGCCTCTATTTTTAGAATGATGACCTATTACTGCGTCTGCCAATTTTAGATGCTTGATTTTGATTTCAAATAAACTCATAAAATGTTGAATTGACATTTTTCTAGTCTCTCTACTGAGAGTCCCGATTCAGACACTAAGGGCCAATTCCAAATCCTCCCTTAACCCTCAATCTCAACCCTCGCCCTTAACCTTCAATCCTGACCCTCCAAAGTAAGTGTCAGGGCTATCTTGTGCCTTAGAAATGACACCCCTTGAGTGCAGTTACGTCTTCAGACTGTGGGTAGCAACCTTACGCCAAGGCTACGTCCAGTCTGTCAAGAAGACGACGACAACAAAGAACAAGAATAAGATAATATTTGTAGACATTTGTAGCTAGCTTTTTTCGTCGCCATCCTTTTCAAAGATGTCTTGGTGAAAATACGCAATGCCTTCTGGGTAGCCCTTACTTCCAAGGGTGGTGCCAGAGAATCTAAATATTGAGGGCGATACAGCCCTCAAACTTGTCCTAGCAACTGGGCAACCCCCCCCCCGCCACGCTCAGCAACCCGGAGGAGCCTCCATCAGCTAAAGCTCCCTCCTCCAGCTGCAGAAACAACGCAAACTCCATTAGCAACTGGCAAATGAGGCCAACGCTGCCGTGATTGTAACCTAGGGATGGAGCGGTTACCGGTATTAGGGTAAACCACGCTAATTTTTTATGCGATAACGATTACCATTTATGTATGACTTCATCCTATTATCGTGGTTGATTACCGGGATATGTAATATCAGCCTCATTCAAGTCTGCGAGGTATTGTAACGTGAGCACGGTGGAAAGTGGTGATAGCACGCAGGACATTTACCAACCCACTAAAATGACGAAATCCAAGGTCTGGGCATATTCTGTTTTTTTTTTTGTTGTTGTTGTTGTTTTTTAAGAATGCAGAGGGACAACTGGTGGAGGACAATTATCCTGTCTGCAGAGCACTTGTTTACATTTTACTGTAATTTGTACAAGCAACTTGAAGGAGCTAAGCCTAATGCTTCAAGCTACTGAGATGTTTGACCAAGAGTAACCTGGTTGACGCGCTTTGCTAACTCACATTTCGTAAACGTTACTGTTGCGTGTTGATCGAAAAATGCCCGTAAAAATGTTCTTCTGATGCAGTTAAAATATTTATTTATTCCATTAACTGATCCGACAACCATAACGCCGGCAGTTAGCGCCACAGCGGTCAAAAACCTTTTGACCCTTCCGGATCAAACAGCTAACCAATAACAGGCAGCTACCTTTATACCTGACCCTCAGGTAACAACACAGTGACACCCACAGACACACAGAGTGAACTACAATTCAGAACAACATATTTGGCTCCTTTACAACTGTTTCTTTATTTGCAAATTTATGCTTATTAAAGGTTCAGCTTTAATTTAAATCATTTAAAATAAAACCTCTTTCTGTGCCAGTTGTTTTCCCTTTTAATGTGAAAGTTTCATTTTGATAAGATTTTGGACATCTGATGTTTTAGTATGACAAGAAAATCACAAGATTTTGTGAAATTATTTAAATGTATGTGTTTTTTTGGACATTTGTACAGCAGTTAAGAATACTGCGATAATATTGCAAACCATGATAATTTGGTCACTATAATCGATAATCAAATTTTCCATATTGTTACATTCCTAGTGTAACCTATGAGGATAACCAGGAAGACACTAAAAGCAGCCAGGGGCCATAATGCTTTGTGAAAAGCACAGACTGGAGCGAGAATACTGCAACTTTTTTGGATCGCTGTGAATGCACGGCTGGAGAGTGGAGGCAGAATGAATCGGGGATCTTTAGTTTATCTTTACAGCTCAATCACAGTGTAAGTGGCTTATCATACCATCATGTGTTTGTTTTCAAAACCTTATCTTTTAAAAAAGTATTTCTAATCAAAACATCCTTTTTTCTATTTTTGTGCTGCATTTATGCTGTTTTCTGGTAATCTGATTTGAAATACACATCATAAGCTTTTAGATTGACGGGTGCATAACTTGCAGTCTTCCCCTTGTTTTTAATGCATTATAAGATATGACCAAAAAGTGACTCATTCAAGTGGTTGAATGAGTTTTAGCAGAGCTGCTGGACTCTCCCTCGGTAGGATGAGAAGTTCAGTCATCCAAGAAGCACTCAGAGTAGAGTCCCTGCTCCTCCACACGGAGAGGAGCTAACGTAAGTGATTCCCATTTCATCGGAGCACCTCAATTACTTTTCATCCTCGCTTCCTTTGTTTAAAGACTGACTTTCAATAATACATCCAAACACGATTTGTGCTAAATGGCCTACATCATGAAAGTCAAGCTCTCCGTTCCTCTATATGGTTGTCAAATAGATCTACCGCCGCGCAAATCCAAGAGCATGTTTCAACTGTAATATGTTATTTCAAGTGTTACTCAAGAGGAGTCGCCGATTTTTCTGTCAGCACGAACTGTGTTGAGAAATAAACAGCAAGTTACAAAAACCCCAGCGGACCCTGAGCTCAGCACTGGCAACCCGTCCGCTGTCAAAATAAGAATTAAGCATTCTAACACGCTCGCAAGCAGATGGTGGGGGAGGCCAAACAATCCGAGCGGGCTGCATGAGGAGAAGGTGCAATATGACAGCGTATCATGTCACATCAAAGGTCTGTGTCTGTGGTGACCTGGCCCCCTGCACCGGCTGTTTATAGCACACCAATGTGGGTCGGAAAATTCGCCTGCATGTTTTGAGGACTCGAAACAGGTAGACGAAGACCTGTGGTTACTTTTAGCAGGAGAGTAAAACCTTTTTTTTTTTTTTGAAGCCAAGATGAAGGTGATTGTTGTGGTTATCAACTCTGGGAGAACAGGTCCCTCCACACATGCAGAAAAACAGACTCAGACACAAACATGCCACGATTTCATCTGTGCTCAGAACCTCAGGTATCCTTTTAATGTTAACACCTGCAATACTTTTTTTTAATTTTATTTTTTTACCTCAGACATATTCTGCCATTTAATTTTCTGAGGTCTTCATAAAGTACCAGAGATGCATTTGGGTCAAAATACCACAGAGAGACAGTACAACAGTTCCCTTATCAACCATATGCGGCAAGTTTTTTTTTTTTAAAGAGTAGAGTCAGACACTTCACTTGACTCCTCCCCTATTCTGTCAGGTGTGTGCTTTTTTGAAAATGGTGTTACAGGTAATCCACTTCTGAGGAAGAGGAAATGCCGCTTAGCGTGAAGCTCTGGGTGGAGTTACAGATGCTGCAATAATTCTGCTTTGATCCAAATCAGTGCAGACTCCTGGGCTCCTAGGTTATTGTAGTGAAAGAGAGCGCTAAAGATACAGTATGTGCAAAGGCTATTTTGGTGCTCAGCCACAGCAAATCAGCATCGATTTTCACAGAGCAGATGGAGATGGAGAGGAAGTCGGAGACAAGGCTGGCGGAGGGATTCGTGTCCATCTGCACATGTCATTTGATACCGCTCCTGTCCTTTTTATATGTATTATAGCAATAAATAAAAAAAAACGGAAAAGACATGGCAAGAAATACGTCTTTAAATGAGCAGTTTACCCTGCGATTCCCTCGCTACCTCCAGAACTCCAGGTGAACTCTGAAGTGCTTCAGGTGGGAACCTGGAGGATCGAGCAAGACCTCCGTACAGCCATGACGCTTCTGCTCCCAGTGGGGCACCCAGGCTTTAATGACATCAGGCCCAGGCTCCTCAAAACCAGGCAGTGGGGTTGTAACCCGAGTTTTTCACTTGGTAGCCACTTCAAACACCCAAATCTACGCCCTCGAGCACAGAGGCAGTAGTCCTTTAAATCAAGTTCAGCTGCAGCAGGCCTCTACCTGGTTAGCTCTGGAGGTGCACTTGCAAACCTTTCCAGCCATTTTATTCAAATGTGTGGTTTATGGCATGAGTACATATTGTAGATTTATTTGATAAACATCACAAATGTTTTACTACAAGTATCAAATGAATATACGGCAGCTATTTCTTAAAGAACCAAAAAGACAGAGAGATCATAGGCTCAGACGATGAGAAACAAGCCTTTTTTTTTTTTAAACATTCACTCACAATAAATCCGTTTCATGAGCTTGGGGGGGAAATAATATGAGGAATATTCAATCAGGTAATTAAGATTAGTAGAAGTTGTTATAAATTATAACTTGGTTGGTTTCATGGACAAATGCCACAACTGGCTGTGCGAACCTGACCTCCAGCACAGTCACATGACCTCCAGGATGGTCACAGCTTAACCGGGTACCTCAGTGGGTATCAACACCTGAGTTCAGTGGCCGTTTTGACCCCCGTTGTTCCAGGACGTCTAAATTGCCAGAAGCTAAAACACTATCCTTAAGCAACATTTCAGTTCTGTGCCAAGCGCTGGATGCTGGCCGCTGCTTTACAGTCCTTTCCAAAAAGAAAAAGAAAAGAAATCAGTCACAAGGATTGGACAGGCCACCATTTCCAAACCTTGTTGCACTTTATCCCTACAATAAATTTCAAAGTGAGGAAACTACTGCAATATTTTCCAGCTGTTTCTATCACTTGACAGATGTAGGGCTGGGGTAAAAAGAGGGCAGCGAGAGCTGCAAATGTCTAGCAAGGCATACAGTTCATTGCCTTGCTTATTCAGCTGTACTACCTATTGAATATTCAAGGAACTTTATCTTTAACTCATTACCAGTTACTGGTATTAACAATGATCCTTTCCACAAATATATGAAAAAAAAAAAAGTCACAGTGTACAAATTATTGAGCCGGATGGCAGATCTGTGCAAGTAAGACTTATGTAAAAATGCACGTTTTCTGTGTATGCGATGCTAAGCACATAATCAAACTGTAGGGAAAAGGAATAAGCGTTTATATGTGTATGAGAAGCAAACCTTTTCATTCAGGCTTCATTTTGGTTACAAGGATGCTCATGAAGTTTCTAAAACGGTTCACTGAACGTGTAATGCGGTAAACGCAAGTTACACACTGCAAGGTCAGTCCCCAAAACACATCCCGTTTATGAAAAATGACGCGTGGTCTTCCTCACTTTAAAGCCACGAGGAGCTTGAATTCTGCATTGTTTTAATCAAACATCTCTATCCTGTCTAAATGTCCTTTTAAAGGACGTTCTCCCAGTGCTGAATAACCACCGAGTCTCTGAGTGAATCAACGATCACTAAATCTAAGACAACATCATAAAGCTGAGAGATTTTCTATTTTTAGCAGCAGCATGAGTCCCCTGTTTCTGGCGGCCATTCCAGTCTATGTGTGGAGGTGTGCAGCAAATAGGCTCGGCGACAGAACAATTACATTTCCCACAGGAGTGGCGGTAACCAAGTACCATGCAAAAGTCCCGAGCATAAGAAGGAGCTGCTGTTAACAGATGCTCTAAGAAGTATCCGTCATCCAAGGGAAGTTTCTTTGACTCAGCAGTGAACTGTGATTTATAACTGACTTCAATGAAATCACAGTGAAAAGGTTTAAAAAATAGATGTGTTTGGCTCAAGCATATAATTAGAATCTGAATTTAGACAGCGCCACGGATGGATCGCTATCGATTTTAGCATCAGACCCTCCTGCCTTCACTTCAAGTTGAACTTTTGGCCAACGTGCCCGTCGTCAAAGGTGAAGAGGAAACAGGCATAAAGACAACAGCAGACCAGAAAGACGAGGAAACCATTCAAATCCTGCCCGAGTCCCTGCTTGTTGAGATTCAGCTGACATACAGCATCCCTCCCCGATCATTAGCCCAGACAATCTCCTGTCCAGAGCTGCTTACAGTAAGTCTGCCTGGAGGGCCCCAATCCTATTCAACTCTGCAGGTCTTTACAATACGAAGGGCTCAAGGGGAACAGACCTGGGTCAGATGAAGGTCGAAGCTGGCCCATTTAGGGCACAAGTTGGAAAAACAAAAAGATCAGCAAGGTGGCTACAAGTGGTGAGACTGTTATGTTAATACTTGTGCATTCGGTACTACAGACCAAAAAAGTAATATCTGAAAATCTAATCCAGGAGGAGCCTTCAATGGCTTATCCTGTGCCAATCCATTGCTCATTCATTAAAGGGGAGATTTTACATCTTTGGAAAGTAATCAGAGCAGAAATCATTTATCTTCCTTATTCAAGAGTAGGAGCTGAATATTAGATGGAAGCGGTTTCTATTAAAAACCGCCCATTAAGAAGTCATCGATTACACCAGATATTATTCCACGTTGTGGAAGTCATGCTCCAGTTCACTTTTCTTTGCCAAAGCTACTAAATGAGAAAGAAGTATTTGTTGGATGCTATCGTGGGTAAAGCTCCTTGGCCCGTTCCATGCTGAGATTTTGGCCCCTGCACATGCACGTTTGGCAAGATTGACCATATTAATTTCAAGCAGGCGTGAGGATGTTCAAGACATTTGTGAACATAGATCTCCTTTGTGTTTAAGTGCATCTCAAGACCAATTTGCCAGCAAGGAAAGAAAATCCTAAATGTCAGGGTCTTAGGCGGTGACTTGACCTGCTTTCTCGCCATCTGTGATGAGTGAACTTGGGAAATACGGTAAGTTGAAAAAGAATGTGCACCCTCTTTCAAATTTAAAGTTTTACCAATCAGGACATAATTTAAAAAAATTTTTAAAAAATCCCTGGTCCTTACGAGCTCGCAGAAGTAGGTCAACAACCTCAGATGAACAACAACATAGAAGATATCACACCGCGTCATTAAATGTTTTACAAGAACTTTAAGGTCCCATCAAATCATATAAATGGAGCTGAGGTACGGACTTTGACTCGGTTGTTACAACACCTTGATCCTTTTCTCTTCCAGCCATTTTATTGTAGATTTGCCAGTGTGCTTGGAATCACTGTCCACTTAAATGACCCAAGACAGATGGCCTCATATTTGCCTCTAGCATGCTCGGGTATACAAAGCATGATCGATCACGTTTACATGATATTAGAAAAAATTCAATTCAACTTCATTTATATAGCGTCTATTAAAATACAAGTTGTCTCTATTTGCTTTTCAGAAACCCAAAGGACGACCCTTGAGCAAATGCTGTTGAATATTAAGTAATATTATTAAATATTAAGTAAAGAAACAGTAGGAAGCAAAATCTCCCTTAGCGGGGAAAAATGTTTAACGCCAAGGAAACCCATACAGAGCAACGTAAAAAATTTAATTTTTTAATTTTAATTTAAATTAAAAGCATCCTGAAAGCGTCCTCATCGACAGCCTCCATAGACCTTGAAGAGGGTGATGTCAAGCATTGCCAAACTGAATTGTGGGTTCTGTGCGTCGCAGTGGCAATGTAGCTTCTGTCAAAAGTTGGGGAACTTTCCTGCTTAAACACGAGCATCAGTCAATCAAACTGCAGAAATCATACATGGGGGCAGGACTGTTTTAAAGCTTATTTGTGTAGGAGGCAGGAAGGAACTTGACTGGTTGTTCTCGGTGTGACAAAGGCACATCAGAAGCACCACTCCAGAGTGGTGAGTCTGTCCAGTTCAACTTTTGTCTTTTTTCCCAATTGGCTGAAACCAGCTAAACCCAAAATGTATCTCTTGTTTTGGTGTGTGGTGTCATAGGTGAGCTAGAACAGCTCAATTTTAACAAGCTAAAAACGTGCACGATTGCCAGTGTCTGACATACTTTAGTGGATAAATTCTTGCAGTCAGCGTTGATCTGTTCCTTGCCGAACTGATGGGATCATAGCCTAGAATAGCCTGTGAGGTTCAGCACGTTGATATTCTTCCCCATTTTGTCCTTACCCTCGCGCTAAATCAGCGACTTCTCAATCAGTGGGAGTTCGCATTAGTTGCTTTCAAAACCGGAGGTTTTACTGTATTGTACAGTATTACGCAAAAGCCCCGAAATGCAGCAGTAACGACCGGTTTAGACTGGTGCTGCCACCCAGTGGACACTATTTTCACAGTACTTGGGTTTCCCCTAGTAAATGGCCTTATTGATCAAACTGCACACATGAAGTGAATGACTACTAAGTACCAAGGTCCTGTATCTTTACAAACAAAAAGCCCCAATCATCATCCCGTCACCACCGTGTTCACAGGTAGTGTGAGATGTCTGTACCGATATTCTGCATTTGGTTTTTGCTAAACTTGGTGCTGTGCATTATGGTCAAACATTTCCACTTTGCTCTTGATTGTCTAAGTGGTATTGTTCTAAAAGTTTTCTAATTTTTCTTCAGATGCAGTTTTGAATAGTTGTGCTTCTGTGTTCTTTTAAGACAGAAAATGCTTCCTCCTGGCAACCCTTCCAAACAAGCCATACTGCATCAGTCTGTTTCTCTTTGCACAGTCATGAAATTGAACATTTAACATGCTAATTGAGGCCTTGTAGATTCTCAGACATAGCTCTTGGGGTTTTGGCATTTGGGACGGTCTGACCTTGTGATGAATTTACTGGGAAGTCCACTTCTGGGAAGACTGGCAAGTGCCCTGGAAACTTCTCACTGTAAAGAGATGGGACTCAAAATTGTTTGCAAACTGCCTTATAACTCTGATTGATGGGATGCTTCTCTGAGATCACTGCTGAAGCCTTTTCGGTATTCTGTAAACGCACACTTGAATCTTCCAGTAAAGCAAACAGACAAAACTCCAGCTTTTATAGATGTTCTTACATTAGATCAATTTATCAAGTGCATTTGGTTAGCAGGACTGGCCTGCTCCTTATACTCCTAATTTATATGGAAGCTGCAGTTGTTTGAATAATGCTTCATTATGTTCACATAATCCTTCTTGATTTTGGCTTGGCTTCATCCTGATGATGGTGAGAGCTGGTAAGGATCACAGATGATTTATTTTGATGTCCAAATACTTAAAACTGTACAACTGAGACAGGGTGTACTTTCTCTTTTTGCATACATTTACATTTTATACATAACAGACTGTAGCTGTTATGTTTGTGGGTCATCCTACAGAGCTGTGGTTTCACGTTACATTGGACATGTGGCAGATTGCGTGACTTTAACATCCCACCACACACACAAGGAGCCAAGACTTAACTTTTAACCCACGGGATATTGGCACTTGCACTTATTTCTTCCATTAAAAAAAAAAGCATAAAAATTAGATATCTATGGATGTTTTTGGAAACTATCACGTCACATAAATGGTACGCAGCTTTGTAGAACGACTGCTCTTATTGCAACACTAGCTTACTTGTCTTTAAAAGGCCCACGACAGAGACAAATGATCAAGTCTTTAGAATGTTCAGTTAGAGAGAAAACCTGAAAGTCCTGTTAGACGAGCTGAGTTTAGACAGTTTTGAGAAACGCTCTGTCTACCTGTCTCCCCAGGCTCTAGACGCAGCAAGACAGCAGCTGAATCCAGGTTTCAGGTACCCGGGGCCAAAGCTGTCCCGAGCAGAGCAGCTCAACCACACACAAACTAACAATGCGGCAAGAGAAACAGTTGCAGGACAAGTTCCCAAGGGCCAAGATAAAGAAAGATAAATGTTTGTCTGAGCAGGGGCAGAGGTCAGAGAGGTCACTGGTAAAGTCTTTGGGATTTTTTTTAGCACTGTGCAAGAGAGACATGACTCATGAACAGGACTGTGACTATCACACTGGGTTTAGTTCATGACAATGAGAAGATGAATTTGATGCAGCTGCACCACATCTGGGTATCCAACACCTGCATGTTAAATGTTTGCCATTGCCTAAATGAAACAGGTGGAACTCAAAAAACTAAAGCAAGAGGTTTCAAATGAACATTTTCATAATTCCCGGCCTGGTACAATAACACAACCTGCTAAATGTTCACCTAAGCATGAGTATTTGCACACGCTATTTGATCTGGGTTTGCTGTGAGCTTTTGTAAAATTCTAAGTCTGTGAGGTTGTTTGTTCTTCTACCAATCGACAACCAAATACTAGATATTGCTTTACTCTGTCAATGAATAAAAAAGGCGCTGTTACATTGATGAATTACACAACTGTAAATGGCCTTTTCAACAACTGCTATCAGAGCTAAGGGGTGTAAAAAAAACTATCAGAGAAAAAGACCTTTGAACCCCAGGTACACGTGACTCCACTGTGGAAGCTGGCTTTACTTTAGGAGTTAGCAAACACTGTAGGACCGAGGTGAGAGCCTAACATGCAGAGATCACAGTGCAATCTGCCTGTTCAGAAACAGACTTCAGAATGGAACAGTCTCCCTTTTTGGCAAAGAGTCAGCAAAAAACCTTTGAGTAACACGCACAATTCTCAGGTCATGAGCAGAAGTTTAAGTCTTCTGCATTTAAAACGCTAATACACATTCAATCATCATATTCCAACAAAGGTAGGCAGACTAAACAACTTAAATCTGATTTTCTATTCTGCCTATTTCACTGAGAGGTGGATAATGTGAGGATAATTGTAGTCCGCCCAGCCATGTCCACTCACTCCTGTGAATGGACACGGCCACCTCAATGTTGCTGCCCACATCTGTTTATATAGTCATCTTTGTAGTTCATGTACTAACAATGTATCAGTCAGAATACAAGTTTTCTTAGTTCTCCAGTTAATGGACAATTATCATTAATACATTTTGTCTAATATAGTATTGCCAGGATGCACGACCTCTCTCTGTTCTATCAAGAGCTGAGCGATTTTATCGATTCTGCTATATATCGATATTTTATCGAGTATCGATTTTTCAGCTCCGAGTATCGATATTCTAAGCTTCTTTCAAAACCCCTGTGCCTGTGTTTAAAAGTTTGCAAGCAACAATTTGCACTGTTTAAATAAATGAAACTGTTTTTCTCAACACATCTTTTATTCATTTTGTCCAGCATTTGCAAACTGCCTGTCAGCCATATAATGTGTAATTGATGCTTTCAGTTCAATCAATTCAAACAAAGTCATTGGAACACTCACAAGATGTCACCAAAATCACTTTGTCCCTTTAAAATCTTCCGTAAAATGATGTAAATGTTTGTAAGATGAATATCAATATATATCGTATCGTAAGCTAAATATCGTGTATCGTATCACGAGATTAGTGTATCGCTACAGCCCTAGTCCTAATCTCCCTCCTCTTTTCTCTCTTTACCTGGCTGGCCTTCGGCAGGAGGGTTCCCCCTTATGATCCAGGTCCTGCTCGAGGTTTCTTCCTCTTAAACTGGAGTTTTTCCTTTGCCACTGTTTTAAAAAATATTTTTTTTCTCTTGCTACAGGAGGTTTTTTTTTTACTTGCCATTTTTCCTTGATTAGGATTTAATATTATAATTTTAGTAAATGATATTTTCTCAGGTGTCATGCTCTGAGACTGTGTAAAGTGCCTAGAGACAACTTGCATAGTAATAGAGGTTATAGGCGTGGCTACGCCGTCACTTTGACGCAGAAGCAAAAATCAGCCTTCAGACTTGACTGACTTTTAGTGCAAAACCTACAAACAGCACTCCTGCTCTACTACATGCCTTGTCATTGATACTAGTGTGATTGTTAGTGTGCCTATGTCACGTGCGTGGTTTCTCTAATTGGTTTGTAAGTTTATCCAGTGGTGTTTCCCCTGCGCTCGTTGTTACTGTCCCCCTGGAAATCAAAGGCAAATCCAGAGGAACCAGAATAATTCTTTGTTTCAAAGAGGAAAAAAATTAGGATGGCCATCCAGGCTAGTTGTTGCTAATCATCTAAACCTGAAACATTGATTTTTTTTTTTTTAACCTAACTACATTCGAAACACTTCTTTCAGTTCTTCTAGTAGCTTTGTAGCTTTGAGTCACTCTGGCAGAAAGAGAAACAAGTCGGTTACTGTCAGGGTTATGAAGAAGACTTGAGTTGTAAAAAGTTTGAACACCAGTCATAAGTGATGACATTCGCTCCTTGTCACTTTTTACTTTTTATTTATCGTTTGTGTAACTGTGGAAATTAACTGGAAGCATGATACTAATAATGGAGTTCCAAAATGAGATAAAGATGACAGGAAGAAGTTACCGTAAGTGAAGGTCAGCCAGTTAAATCTGACTCATTTCATCGATATTGTTTGGAGAATTCCCCTCTCATATAGGCCGACTTTTTGTCGTGACCTTGGGTAGACAGCTGTGTTTTTGCCAACTATGTCCTAATCTGTGTCATGCACTACCACCATGTTTTTACCCGTCACAGTGCCCCAACACCAGATTTATCAAGCAGAGCAGCTGCTCTGGTTTCAGTTTGTTTTCTTGGTTCATTTATTTTAGCCTCCATTATGCGCAAAGCATTTTTCTGCTGTTGCTATTTTGAAGTTTCGACAAGATTAAGCCATGAGTGACTGGACAATGTGCTTTGATCGGGGAGTGAAATGTTGAGTGGCAGCTGGTAGAACAAGATGCAAGAAGAAGGCGGGCTGCAGACTGATCTGTGAGCTTAAAGGAGGCTAAAAGTGGCAAAAAAAATACTAATTTCTATGATTGGGTATCTAAGATGAATAGCAACTGTGACATCACAGATCCAGATCAGAGAACAGTTATCTGGTCACCTAAACTTTATCTCCACTGAACTTTACATCATGCTGCATTTGCAGTAACTTGTAAGTATGCAGAGCATAGATGCATCACCATTAGGGATACATATTTTGGATTTTTTTTATGACCGTTTACCGACACGCTTTAACGATTAATAACCGTTAACCGGTAAGTCGGGGAGGGTTGGCTGCCGCGATGTTGCGTGCGTTGTCGTAGACGCATGCGGACATTTCCCCGTGTATACTCTCGCGGCAATGTGTCGCCGTCAGCTTGTCGCAGAGATGCCACCGTCACTTTAGATTTATACTAGCGCGGTCTCCGCTATGTTATTCCACGCCACAACGCAAGAGGGACAATCACGAACTAGCTAAACTTACTAAATCAATCTTGACAAATCAGAGGCCTGTTGCACCTGTCGACACACCCCCATGAGTTGATTGAATTACGTAGCTTAAAAACAAAATTGATCGTTAGTATTAATCGGTTAGAGTTACTGTTATTGTTTAACGGTTAAACGGTTAACCACGTGCATCCCTAATCACCATAGTCAAAAAATATATACACCTCGTTAAACAGTAAGTTACTCTATACTAGTAAATGGGGTGTCATTAACAGAGGTGAAAGTTGTGGTTAAAAGGAGTGCTTTTGTACAGTATTCTTGTAATATTCTAAACAAACTATGTCATGGACATGTCATTAATGCCTTACCAAATTAGGTCAACTTGTGGAAGAACTAAGTGAAATTTGTGGGACCTTTAAAGAAGACAAGTTGTGACTTTTTTCCAAAAACAGATGCAATTTCCTGAGGTCTTCATGAAAAGGAATGGAATACAAAAGCTCAAATTTTCTTTACTGTTCAGTTCATCCCACCCCCCCACCCCCACCCCCTTTTCTATCTGTGTGTTTGCAGGTCAGAGTTTCCTGAGTTGCATGCTGACTTGCAGTTCCCTCCCAGCGTTTACGTCCACCTGTGTGTGTAGATGTGTTCAGGGTACCAGCTGGCGTGGTAACCGGTGATCTAGTCCTCTGACCATCTCACCTCAGTGCTGCTACCTGCATCTGTTTATATAGTCATTTCATTCAGTTATTTGTGTCTCTCCTCTCTCTGTCCTGTCTCCTCTCTCTTTTTCTTTCTTTACCCAGCTGGCCTTCAGCAGGAAGCCCCCCCCCCATATATATGAGCCAGTCTTGCTCAAGGCTTAAGGGTTTTTTTCTCCCACTGTGGGAGTTTCATATTTGCCATTATCCTTGATTTTGATTTAATATTATAATTTTAGTTAATGATATTTGCTCGGGGGTCATGATCTGGGTCTCTGTAAAGCACCTAGAGACAATTGACAGTGTAACAGACGCTATACAAATAAGACTGATTTAACTGAAACTGAATATCAGCCAGTTTTAGAGGGGTGAAGTAAACCATTCAAGTTCTTTCCACCCTCATCTTACACATCATGCACCTTCTTTGAAAGCGGTAGTAAAGCTTTGTGCTGCCACCTTCAGAGGCACAGTTATTTCTTTCTGCTCTGATCTGGGTCCGTGATCTCACACTGCCAAATCTGAATGAAAAATTTTTAGACTTTAAACACCCCAAACAGAGGCCATGTTCACATCGCCACCCTACACCCGGTTTTCAGAAAACCCATCGTCCAGATGGATTTGTTTATAGCCTGAAGAGCCAAAAAAAAAAAAAAAAAAAAGGAAAAACCAGAGTAAAACTGAAATTTGACTCAGACCACATACAGAGGTGGTTTCTGTTTTCTGTTTTCACAGATGCATCTCAGTCTGAACAGCCTGGTCGCTAAAATGGGATTTCAAATAGTCTTTTGCATTTTTCACAACATGATACAAGCGACAATGATGTCTACCAGAGTGATAGAAATCACAAGTTCAGAATAGAATTAAAATATATGTACTCTTTTATCAGAAAAATATCCCAGTTTTAGACAGTTGATACTTATTAGAGGTCATGTTGCCCAGCTCTGGCTCTAGTGTCTAGCAGTCATATGGATTAGTGAACATCAGAAAGAACACACATGTAATATATAATGTAAACACTCAGTCGGGAAGAGGTTTATTCTGATCACATGTGTCTAAAAACTGGATTTAGGCTGCAATGTGAACATGGCCGAAGTGACATGGTTCTGTTACCATGCAGTTTTTGAATGGATGGTGACTTCAAACACCCAAATAAATGCCCTCAAGCACAGAAAATTGTTTTTTTACTCTTAATCTGTCTCTTTCAAGATTGAAGTACATTGTGATGGACGGATCAGCTTTCACTATCTTGCATCCCGGACAGTGCTGACTCTTTCCACACTGTCAGCTGGTCATGTGCAGGTGCTGTGAAGGTGTTTCCAGCTAAAGAAGCACCTGCAACTCTTATGCTTCAGTCCTGCCTTCAAATACAGTTCTAATTTTTTTAAAGCATATTTATATTATATTGGTTTTACTTCATTCTGCTACACAGATCTTTTAAATACTGTTTTCACATCCTGACCACAGACCTGCACAATAAACACTGACAGCAGGAAATCCACAACTTCTTCACAGCCACAATTAAAGTAAAAAAGTATACAAACAACGAACAACCTTGGTGCATGGTGTTTGGCTCTCTAGTGAGCAGCTTACATCACAGAAACATGTTCCTATTGATGAGCAAGCTGCGCAGGCGTGCAAACCGAGCCATTCAATGTACAAAAACAATGAACCTTTGCAATGTTATTGCAAACGATAAACTTGCACATTGTGGGTGGATCAATTACAGAACTGCAGCACATGTGCTGCTGGAAGCTGCAAACCCCTCTATGCACCATATCCCCCCCCCCCCCCCACCACCCCACCACCACCACCAGCAGCAGCAGATGGACAGCCTCAGCTGCTGCAGGAAGTTCACTTCTTGAATTAAAGGCTAAATGAAGACATGTACCTCAGAGCAGACAGTGCAGTCCGAAGCAGCCATGTCGTCGGGAAGGACGGCGAGCCACTGAGGGGGGAGAGAAAATAGTCCCTGACGCCGATCACGTCCCCGTCCGCTGCCCCGCCGCGCCGCTGCCGCTGTCAGAAATCCCCCACCACGTCCAAACACAGCAGAGCCATGGTGTTCACACCCGCAGGAAGCGACGTCATGACTGACGGCTGGCGGAGGGAGACGCCACGCCCCCACAGACACACCTATAGTTTCAGCGAATAGAAAGCGAGCAGCCGTTTCCCTTGTGAAGGACGCCCCCTAACCCCGGACAGGAACTGGAGAGCCTCTTCCTCCACAAAGAGCCGTGTGTCAAACGCAGAGACGGACTGAATTCATGTGAAATAGCAGCATGTTTACACATCTATGGACACCAACCTCATATGACCACTATCCTCCATTTTCCATTCATTTTTCCATTTCAGTGCTTTCAAATTATATACATGTGTTGGAAAGCAAACTGAAGGCAGAAAGTCAAATGATACGATTGAGATGGAAAGAAGAGAGAAAATGAATAAAATATTTGTCAAGAGGGGTTTTCTGCATTCTTTCCTGGTGTCTCTCCTCTGATAGTGAGGGTTTAGGTCCCAGGTGTGTGATGCAAAACCATTCAGGTGAGGCAGAGTTGTGTATTAAAAGTGAATAAATGACACAAACTGACTCCTGAGAAACAGCATTCAAATTCAAATATACTTTATTGATCCCACAAGGGGGAAATTCAATATCACTGACTTAAAGGAGACATATAGTCATGTGCAAAAAAAAAAAAAAAACAACAAACATCGTCTTAGTATTTGTTGAAACCACTTTAGACAAACATATAACTTTTTTCGCTCTTATTTATTTGACAAAAGTGAAACAAACAAAAAAAAAAATCATATGGGCAATGCTAAGTACCCCCCCATGATCAGCAGCTTGCAGATCCACCTTGAGCAGCAATAACTATAAGTATCCATTTCAGTCTTTCACATTGTTGGTTCAGTCTTCTTTACATCATTGCATCACTTATTTGGGTTTTTGAGCATTTTCATATGCAAATGATACTCTTCATTCATGCATCGCAATGGGTGGTGGGGGGCGAATGCACTAGGATGGCCTTCGTCTCGCCCCAGAGGGTTGCGACTGATGCTCCAGGTGGAATTTGAGTCCAGCAAATCCTGTAGCACCTCTGTCGTCAAAGGCCTTATAACAAACGAATGGTTCCACATCAGTGGCGAACCAATCCCAACAATCCTGGAGAAGCCATTCAAGAGTCTTGTGCAGTGGTATCGTACACATCACAAAACCTCTAAGCAACTGCAGCAAGTTTGAAAGACTCAGTCAGAAACAAAACACTGCTTTACCAGGTACGTTGGCATTTTGGTGCTTTCAGTTTGGGTTGCTGCCTCAGCTCATGTGGTCTATAACCAGGTAAGCGGTCCCATCATGTCATGGACTTTCGACTGGAGAGGCTGTTGATCTATCAAGTGAGAAGTGCTTGTTCTACCAAGGCGCCTCAGGAGTGTCAGACTTTACAGCAATGGAGTCCTTTCACTGCCAATTTCGTGCCTGGTTGAAGAATTCAAGCGTGCCAAAGTAACGCTGGATATGTCCCTCCAAGAATGTTGGGACCCCGTCATCAGTGGATCTGCACCCACCCTGCCCTCCACCCCTGAGATAGAGAAGGCAACATCCAGCAAGGCAGACTGGGTCTTAGTCTGGAAAACACCTGGCAAAAGGTAACCATTGCTGAATGCAGTGATAGGGGAGGTGTTCTGTCAGAAATAAGAGGCCAGCCCAATCCGGACAGGGTTGTGAATGAGATGGGAGAGCATATATATGAGGAAACTCACATGGACTAAGTTTTATCATCAAAGTATGGAACCAAAGTGCTTCCCCTGCTCAGTTCCAGCAACCCTTTACCACAGCTTTGTCGGCTGAAAGACCAGCCTCACCCTTGATACACCTGGCAACTCAATCAGGTGCTTGTTAGCCGAGCTCAAGAGGATATCAGCCAATAACTGCCCAATCAATAATCAGGAAGTGCGCCAACAACCCCCATCCTTCATCTTAGAACAGGACAAGGCCACAGACAACCCCTCACCACCCGACTAAGCGTCACTGAACGGAGCCAGGGGCTTGGAAATGTAAGTGGATGTAGGTCAGAGGCTCATTTTCCCTCCAGAGATCCCAACAACCGACATGAGACCAGACCCATGGTCCTCTGGTCCAACTCATGTCAGCACGATTACATCATCACGCTGACAGTCCACTGGGAGGATGTGTATAAAGCTGCAGTACTCGGATCGAGCGGTCAAGGCAGAGGACAGAGGCTGCAGGGTGAAAGGGAGGCCAGTGGAGGTGGGGTGAAGTAGACACCGGGGGCCAGGTCGTCTAGCTTCTTCCTCTCACTGGCTGTGATGCTGCTGCATCTGTATCTCCTACGTAGAGGAGTCAGAGCAGACGGGAGCACACCTGGGACGTCATTGCTAATAAGCCTTTTTGAGGTGTTGTGAGTTAATCATTGAAACACTGTTGAAGGAGGATGACCCCACCAGATGACCCCGGTGACCCCCTCTACCCCCTTTTCTCCTCGGCTGTACCTTCCTGTTCTTCTCTCCCTGTGTGCCCACATCACCTGGCTGCTGCCTTTAGGTATCCCCTGCAAAAGAACGAAAAACAAAATATAGATTTAGTTTTCCTCCATAGTTTTACTATGATTATTCAAACATATGAGTCTCTTCAAAAGGACAGAAATCTGAGGAGAATCTGGAAAGAATCAGACTTTTAATTTCTTCATATGTCATTCAGAAAGTGTCCCCGGCTTTGTTCCAGATCTGCCTCTGCTTGAAAAACCTAACATTATCTACTTATTTATGCCCTCCAGACAGGATTTTAAACATATAAATATGCTTCGCTTTGTCTAGTGACGTCAATCCAACATTTGCTTTTGAATAAGAAATCTAGTTAATCCCGACATTTTGCATCTTCTTATCTGTCTCTGAAAAATATGAAACTGAGAAGGCTGCTAAGACTTTAAAAGGCCCTTATTACACTGCTGTTGATTAAATATTAGCCTTGAAATAAGAAGCAAGCTAATAAAATCATGCTCATAAGCAAACTTGTGATTAATTTGAGCACAGAGAAACTTTCCTCCACCAGAGGATAAACAGCCTTTTGGAGACTTTTCTTAATCTCATAATCAGCTCAGACTCCACCAAAATTTCCAGGTGGCTTGGCAGCATGTTGATATTTATGAATTGTTGACCAGAATGCAGCGCTGCTAATTGTGCTCAAGTAAATACAGAAATCATATGGCAGCTGGAGAAGTCATCATGCTCCACATTGAGACCAGGCCAAGTTGTGAAGAGTTCCAAGCCTGACTGTTGCAATGAACTGCCCCTTGATGCAGCGGCTCCGATTTCTCGGCTCATGCCAGATGCTGAGTGTGCACCTCTGCCTGTCAGTTGCATCTATCTGCGCTCGTGTTTCCTCACTTCACCCCCCTGTCCCAGCTCCTTGCTGCTATTCTGTGCAATGAGGGTGTTCCTCTGCAGCTCGGCTCAAGACCATGGAGCGGACATGATCATCTGGCATGACCGCAACGAACCCCCACAACTTCCATGCGCAACCCGATTGAAAGGCGCATGCACGAGGATGGAAGATTCTGACTAAATCCCAACTTCTCCAGATGCAAGTTCATCTCAGGACACACAGACAGTGGATATGTGGGCTGTGATCAGATAAATCCTATGTTTCAAATTGCTTTTGGGAAAAATAGACACTGGGTTTTACGTGCCAAAGATGAGAGAGACCATCTCGGTTCTTACGGGTCTTGGGGTTCATAAGTGTCCGTGGCAGGGACAACTCCCATTTCTGTGCCACTGATGCAGAGGCATATATGTATTGGAATTTTGGATAGACATGTGCCACTATTAAGTTCACATCTTTTCCCGGGAGGTCCACGATTATTTTTCGTAGGACAATACCAGACAGACACCAGTCTGCAGAAGCTTCATAGACACAGAGTTTTGTGTTCGACGTACCTGTTTGCAGTCCAGATCTGTCTTCTGCTGAAAATATGTTGTGCATCATGACGAGGAGAATCAGATCACAAATGCCACCCACTTTCTGTTGAAGCTGAAATCTGGTATCTGTTTACCAAAAATGGACACATAAAGTTTACTGTTTGAAATATTTTTTATTTATAATTTCTAAATAGAGCATGGTTGGTCCGTCAAGATACCAAGTTTTTGTCATCTTTTCTCCGTTCTCTGCGTAACACACACAGACGACCTGATTTCTGAGCATAAACCAGGCTTAACGCTACCTTACCTTCATTCTGATCGAATCTATCCATCGATCATAACTTCAGATGTCGCCAACAAAACGACCTCCTAAACGAGCACCGGTGGAGCTGAAATGAGGATCTCACAGCTTCCAGGACGGTCAGAGCTGGTCACAATGGTCTGTTAGAGACCTTAAAAGCTCAACAAGCTTTATAACCTTTAAATTAAGAACGATTATGCACGATTAGGTCTTTAATCACAACTCAGAAGTCAAGTTTACCAAGCGTGCCAAGTGGCTAAAGTGACAGCTAGGCATTTGGCGGCTGCCTGTTAGGCCCCGACATGACAGCTCGCCGTTAACACGATTTTAACACCACAGACGTCAAAATAGTAGTAGTGACTTGATTTAATTTTAACAAGGTCGGTAAAAATTCACCCCCTGTACAGTCATGATGGATGTGAATACCAGCTATTCACCAAAAGCCTTTCTTTTTTTTAATCTACTTTAAAGTTGGACACTTTAACATGGGGATCAACAGAGATTGACTTGCTTTTGGAGTCAGCCCCCGGTGATCATTTGATGAACTGCAACTTTCTCTATTTCCAAAAGCTCTAAAAAAAAAAAAAAAAGGATGTTACTCCTTGGTTTAAACTACAGACAGTATGGCTACAAATGGAATAAGTATGAATAAAACTGTCTGTACTGTACTTTACTGCACTTGGCTTAATGTGCGGTCACGCAGATGAAGCTGAGAGAGAAACCGTATCCAGATCTAAGATAAATATAACGCCAGTCAAGGTAAAAACCTGAATCTAATGCGCACCCACAGAGATATCAGCTGCAGGGCACCGAGCTACTTCATTGCCTTTTGTAATTTCTCCATTTGAGGAGGTTATGGAGAAATATTAGACTCTAGATACGGCTCGTTGCAACACGACAGCCCTCAGGCCAAAGTAATGGTCTATGGTCAAGACGCTCTGTCTGGACAGCAGCTGGTTTCACAATTAAGGGGAGATTCTGAACACTTTCCACATCTAGAAGATATGAGGACATCTGCCCTATTTTCTTGCAACATGTCTGTCCTTGAACTGAACCTCTCTGTATTAAAAAAAACTGTGAAGCCCGAGGAGGTACTTTGTGGTTATAAAAGGGACACACTGAACCTCTCAGATATGCTTTGAACTGCTGTTTCAGAGACATACAGTTGACCCCCCCCCCCCCTTTTTTTTTTTTTTTTTTTTTTTACTCTTTATAAGAATTTCAGCAAGAACGATAATCTGATCAGGCCATTATCTATAGACTTTTGGATGTCAACAGTATAAATGCATCTTGATTGCATGTGATGTTTGATCCAATAGTTTTTACTCTAAAATATGGCAAATCAAAATAAAAAAGGGAAGCTTTTCTTAACCTCTTTGTCCTGAAAGTATATTTTGGGAACTCGCTTGTGTCTTTGATAGACATTAATAAGATGACCCAGTGGAGAGCAGAGCAGTGCAGCATCTAAGTGGGTCACTGTGGAAGCTGAGCAGCAGGCTGACCTCTTCTGCCACCTGCTGGTGGGAAACGGTTACTGCAGCTGGGTCGCTCGATTTTAGCACACGACGGTCTCCACAATGCAGTCCACTGAAACTCATTAAACCGTGGACAGATTGCCCAAAGACATGATGCAAATTGGATCTCGAATTAAGTAATACATTTTGCACTTTTGTGCAAAGGTGGTTTGATTTTATTTGAGCTGCCAACATGACGGATCCACCACAGTCAGAGGAGGGGGGTCACTGTGCAGCAGCATCAGATACTGCATCAGGAGTCAAGTGATTCACTGGGTGTCTGACATTATTAAAAAAAAAAAAAAAAAAAAAAAGACTCAATCAATTAATCATTCACGGCACTTATGTTAAAACATGAAAGACTAAAATGCTTAAACACAGGTCACTTAAATCAGCTTCTGAGATGTGTCAGAACAAATTGTGAAAAAAACAAAAATTAGTTTTTCTGTTCAAAGTATCTATTTGAGTGTTTGAAGTCACTGCCAAGTCAAAAACGCTGACATAACACAAACCTCTCACTTTGTTTGGGGCCGCTTAAGTTTGAAGACAGCTGTCCTGTGACATCAAAGGCTCAGATCAAAGCTGTATTACCCAGTTTCCCCATCTTTATGTTCACCTGACACCTCATAATGCTGCATTTGTTGTCTCTCTGAAATGGGTTCCGTAATACTTTAATGCAGGTTTCAAAAGAGACTCATCCTGTGAAAGAGAGGGAGGCGGAGTCTCTGAGTGTGTGACTCCGCCCCCTACAACCAGCTGCTGTGACCACAGCCTTAAAGACACGAGTTTTCCTGCTACATCTGTGTTGTTTTGACCAAAGTATGTTGCGGGCAATTCATCAAGGCTGAATTTTAGAAAAATGGTCACAACTTTTTTCCTTTAAAATGAATCTGATTAAAAGCACAAGCTTGAGAGTGAAATTAAATTAGGATGCATTGCTTTTTCAGGGTGACTTTCCAGCCTGACGGGCACTTTTTATTAACTGATCTCACAAGCAAAGTATACCTTCGATATACTTCTCATTCTCTTATATTTGGATAAATCTGTGACTATGTATGAATGAATAATGGGTGCATAAAGGTGGACAAACTCGTGGATTTTAGGTAAACTTGATGTTGTTTTCCACTGTTCAGTATCAATAAAAAAAAACGGATTCAGAAATCAATCAGCAGATTAGCTAATAATATTTATAAGATGCATCCCTAAAACTCTGAAGAAACAGCAGTGTAAATTCAAATAGAGAAACAGACAAAACGTTTGACAAACTGCACATAGTTTATGTGCTTTAACAAGCGTCCACTAGGTGGCGCTTTTGCCATATCTATAACCACGTGAAACCTGGAAACCGCTTCTATTTCAAATGTAATCGTGGTTAAGTTTAACAAATGGCTTTGTTTCCTTTCTCTCTCTTTTTTTTTTTTTGGTGCCAAAATTCTTCATGTGAATGCTGACAAAGTGTAATCCCTGAAGAAAAAAGTGATTTCATTTCTTGGCCCTACATGTCAAGACGAATGTTTCACTTTCTAATCAGAATGGCACGGATTAATGCGGCTAAATCTGTTTCAAACCATGCTCAGTTTATCTTCATTTGAGCAAATGCAAACTGCTCTGTGGATTATTTAAGGGCCCTGCCCACACATAGGCTTCACTTACATTCAATCAATCGCGGTGGCATTTATACAGCTCTGACATCATGCAAAGGCTTAGAAAAGCACCGTTGTATTCTATTCTTTTCAAGTTCCAGGCAACCCGAGATAAAAAAAAAAGTATGTTATTAAATTGCGACTTGTACATTTCATACTGAGTCTCGAATGCATTTCATTACTTCTTTACTGTACAAAGAAAAAAAAAAGTAAAAAAAAAAAAACATCCCAGGGTGGATTTCAAAGCCTGTCAAAGTGTTTTCTGAGAATTGGCGAGGCAGGAGGAGATGACGGATGGAGGATGGCCTTTACAGATGCAACCCCGGAGACAGCATGCACACAGAGCCATTGTCTGACCTGGCTTGGCATTCAGCCCCCTCCGCTCTATCACCATGTCTAAGGCTCAAATCGATTCAGTATGGTGTGGCTGGCAGGGGACAGCTACACAGTGGGTGCTGCACACTTACAAATACGGCCTACACTGGTCTAGACACAGAGCAGTGTCAAACTTCATCCTGCATTACAATGTCACAGCTCGGTGCTCCGCTGCCCCGGTGATGCGCTGTCGAATAACTCACCTCATTATCTCTGAGCCACAAGGCGAATGTGGAGCTGGCTCAACATGTTCATTAATGACTGCTTTACCCAAACCGAGATGTACAAAGTACAAATGAGGGGGAATTGATGCAGCAAAAGTGTTCACCGTGGAGTTCGAGTTCATCCATGAATGTAGATTCATGCCCAAATCTTTAACTTCTGTTTCTGTGTACATGTCATAAGGTGTGCAACAGTACAGGGTCCTCGCTGTCACGGGTCAGCCGGTCCAGTATCCGGATCCTCTGCTTCCTCGTTTGGGTTTGTTTTTCTAATGTTTGCAGAATGTGGTTTTGTGTTGTCTTGTTTAAAAATGCACGGACGTCCCTGGAATAGATGTGATCTCAAAGGCTGCACACAACCTCTGTAGGTTCTCTGCTTTCCCGCTGCCGCAACAGAAATGTTGTGTTCCTTCCTTAACCCTCAATCTCAACCCTCAATCTCTAAAATGTGCGCTCCCGCTAAGTGCAAGTGCTGTCCAGATTCTAAGAACGTCAAGTTGAGGGACAAGATCGCCCTCAATATTGAGAATCTCCAGCACCACCCTTGGGAGTTAAGGGCTACCCAGAAGGCATTGCGTATTTTCGCCAAGACATCTTCGAAAAGGATAGCGATGAAAAAAGCTAGCTACAAATGTAAATATTCTCGTAGTTAATAAAGATATAAATGTTATGAAACCATCTTATTGTCTTCGTTATATATATATATATATTTTTTTTTTATCTTATTCTTCTTCTTTGTCGTCTTCTTGACAGACTGGACGTAGCTTTAGCGTAAGGCCGCCCCCCCACAGTATGAAGACGTAACTGCACTCAAGGGGTGTCCCATTTCTAAGTCACAAGATAACCCTGACACTTACTTTCGAGGGTCAAGATTGAGGGTGAAAGATTGAGGGTTAAGGGAGGAATAGGAATTGGCCCGTTGTCTGCTTTTACCTACGACACACCATCACAGGGCTGTCATGGCCGACCAGGCCATGACAGCCCTGTGTGTATATCTGTGTCAAGTTGGCGTCTCTCCCTGTCTTTAGTGATTCCTGTTTTACTTTGAAAGGTCTGTCTTGTCATCATTGTGTTCTGCTTTGCTTCCTCCCTCTTGTTACCCTGATTCCCTGCACCTGCCTCTCGTTTGTTCCTCTGTGTATATTAGTCTTGTCATTTTCCCCTGTTCTCTGTGGCTCCATTTTGTCTTCGTGGCATGTATGAGTTTGGTGTTCAGCCTGTTCCCCTTCCCTCGTGGTCCTCCTGGAAGTTAAGTTAAGTTTCTATTTTGGCATGTTAGTATTTTTGGATTCTTGTGTTTTTGAACTTTATTGTTTTGGCTTTTTGGATTCTTGATTTTAGTGTTTTTGTTAATAAACCCTTTTTGTTTGTGCTCCTGGGTCCTTCCTCCTAACACAGCAGAACATGACACAGACCCTGGCTTTTGGACTGTTGTTGATGATAAAAGTCATGATGGTCCTCTTCTTTGTCAGCCCAGAACAGACGATGACCATTTCTAAAAAGTATATCTACATTTCTGACCCTAGATCTGCCAGTGGCAGATCAAGAGTTTTTCTAAAGGGACCCTCATGAGGTCAGATTTGTACAAACTCCACTTTTTGGTAAGCTGTCAGTATTTCACCAGTCAGACCGTCTTCACACACTTGACGCATTAAAAGAAAAAACAGTAAAACTCACCTGCCAGCGATCGCTAACCTTCATGCCTAAACACAAGTAAGTTAGTGTTAGTTAATAGCTGGCTGCTGCTTCCTCATTTAAAGGTGAGTCGCAGCTGAAATTAAAAACTCTTTCATACGTGGATGACAACCAACATAAGGATTTTTGACTTACCAAAAAACTCCACAGATTATTCACTGCCATTCATCAGTTTTCTGTGAATTCAGTCAAACGTACAGCAGGCTATTCTCCAGTCCTCCTTCAGTATAATTGGCCCTTTTCAAAACCCCATGGTGTAATCCAGGGGTCTCCAAAGTCGGTCCTTGAGCGCCGGTGTCCTGCAGGTTTTAGATGTTTCCCTCCTTCTACACACCCTGATACAAGTGGCTGTGTCATTAACAGACATGTGCTGACCTTGATGACAAGAAGATGACAGCCATTAATTAGGATCAGGTGTGCTGAAGCAGGGAAACATGCAGAACCTGCAGGACACCGGCCCTCCAGGACCCACTTTGGAGACCCCTGCTATGTTCTATCTGTACTTTTGTCAAAATGAAGCACATGGTATCCAGTAAGCGGACAGCTACACAATCCGCAGCATGCGAGAAGTACCTGGTTTGCTACTTCCAGCAGAATAGCCGGTGTGCACCTGAACGGTCCACTTCGTGTATGCACGAACGGACGATGCTCCGACAGAAGCAGTCGCAAGAATGGCTTCCAGTCGTGACGCAGCAGAGCTGCTTTGATGGTGGTGTGCTAGCAGCTATCAGTCACCAGTATGCCGTACAGACTGGGCCTCTATAAAGAAATGTGAACAGAATAGATGTTTATTTTTCCCAGTTCCGAGCTTTCCGCAGGTATGAATCATACTCCACCCCCCGCCCACATGTAGCGCTTGCGTATATGAGGAGCGTGCATAACTATGGCTGTCTGTCCCTTACTTCATAATACTACAGATACTACCTTTAACGCACATTTTCAACGTGACAAAAAAAGTGAAATATAACAAATTTATCTTAACTGATTGGCGTTTTGCAGATCTAAGCTTCAGGTTGTGTGTCTTATTCAGTGTTGATTAACTGGGCGTGATCTGCTGACGGACACCCGTGCAACGACGGTGTCCGTTGGTGCACGGCCGCACCAACGAAGCCGTGGTGTGTTTTTAATGGAGCTCTCTCAGGTGATAGAGCAAACGCAGACATTCACACCAGAGGACTTTCGTTGATTTCAGGAAATGTGTCTCTTTTTCTACTTTTTTTTTGCATCCGTCATCATATCGAACCAATTTCGCTTCACTTCTTAAATGTTTTGCTGGACGGAAGACACCACAGTAAATGTCTGCTTGAAGCCCTGGCACTTGCCAGCTGCCTCCTTGGCTGGATTCGTGAGATTGCAAGTTCACCCGAATGATTTTGAGATCATGTGACAATCGCGCGACAGCCTGCACTTTTACGCCCGCTTATATGGCGCTTCCTGGGCAGGGTTTATGCTAATTAATGAGCCCAACCTGAGATCAGTTGGAATTCACTCACATACACACATAACAAACAAAGCTGACGTTTTTCAAATCCCTATTTTAACTGAAGAGAGCTGGGATAGGGTCCAGCAGATCCCCATGAACCCTACATAGAATTAAGTGCGCGTAGATAATGAATGGATGGATGGATGAATCCCTAATGGGTTTTAAGCAAATCTACCCACAGATTTATGAAGACTTTCTGAAGGAGGCCTACTGTATACTACACAGTGAGTGTTGAATACAGTTTTGAAAATGGTCATTCAAGAATTACTCATCTGTAAGACGTATTGACATCGGACCTTTCTCATAAGTGCATCAGTGCCACTAATTGTCTGGGTGTGGAAACGCATCGAATGATAATCTGATCACTGTTCTCGAACAGAGGACAGTTGTGTGACAGGAGCGGGGCACTTCAGGACGTCAATCCAGTTTCAGCTGTGGCCAATACCCCCGTCGCCCCTCCCCTTTAAGTCACCCATGCTTCGAGCCCAGAGGCGTCGACGTCGGCCCCGGACGAGGTTACCATGAGGCTTCAGAAGTCTTCATGTGATCTACGGAGGAACGACAGCTCCCGACGCAGATCGGAGACATGTGCGTCCCACTTCTGCCTTTGCTCTTCACACCCCAGAATTTACATCAGATTTGTTGAATTTTTTAAAAATATTCGCTGTGGCAGGAGGAACAAGCACTTCCCTTTCAATCTCTCTTTGAGAAACATGACTTTCTCACAAATCCGCCGGCGAAGTGGAGATCCTCTTTGACTCAGCCTGAACAAATGAAATGAACATTATAAACACCGGGTCCATACTGTCAGAAACGACACACAAGTCAGGTTTTTATTATTTCTATCTTCCACATCATCACAACTTTTTCAGATTTTTTATTTATTTTTTTTCTTCAGCTACAAGCAGCCGTCTCTGACACAGAAAGCGGTCGGCTTATGTGACCGGTGAGTGAGGACAGAGGGGTGAGCGAGGGCTCCCGCTCTGAGCCTGACCTTGATATGAGATACAGGACTGCGGTCTCAGACAGCGAGGCAGGTCTGATGCCCAAGTTGGCCGAACACCGTCTGGCGCTCGCCTCGTTATCTGCCTGTGTGAGTGTTTATTTATGTAAGCCGCCTGCCAGAGGGAGAGATGAAATACTGCAACCATCATCTGTTGTCATATGAATCATGCTCGAGCCCAAAAGGTGAGACTGTGCCATGACTCCCCTTTCCATCTGCTCTGCTCTGAGGGGTTTAGGACACGTCTTAGCTGCTGATTGATCGCCAGGCTGGATGAAAGTACTCAAGTCCTTTCTTTGGCAAAAAAAAAAAAAGTATGCTTTGCTTCTTTGTAAGTACATCTCACTTTCATTCGGCTGATTTATTAAAGTTCAGGCACAAACACTGTCTCCTGTTCCTTCCCATTTATTCTTCTTGTCTTTTGTTCCCCAACTCTATTATCAAGTCTGGCTGCTTTCAGTTTTCTGTCCCGACACGTCAACACATCAGTTGATCTGTATTTCCTCCTCTGAGACACAGATGACTGAGAAACAACCAACATCGCTTTCCCCAGACTGTTAAATTACCTTTTTTGAAGGTAACAGCTTCCTCACTGAAGCCATGTCTCCTGTCAATCATTCAGGTGTGACAGCTCAGTCAGGTCAAAATGCTTTCTCTTTTAATTGCACACTCGTTTTCGTGTCAGGACTCGTGCAGGTATTCATTTTAGAAATGAATCCACTTCTATCCTACTCCGTATTGTTTTTTCCTCAACTTGAGCTGGAAAAACAAAAAAAAAAAACCCAAAAAATACTACACTAGTTTTTAAAGCTATGCGACTTTATGGACCAGCCCCGATCGCTCTCGTGAGAACGCGAGTCGCGTCACGGCGGCGGGTCACGCCAACAGAAACGCCTCCTCTGCTAGTCGGCTCAGCAGAGGTGCCGAAGAAATCCAATAAACAAGAAGAAATGGGTTGTGGTTCCATTCTCACTTTGTCAAGTCTGCATACTTGTTTTTTGGACTTGTTTTGTGATGCGATTATGATTGGTGTGTTCCGCTTTATGCTACAACACAGAAAACTATGCTACAGCGTTGAACGCCAGGATTTCACCACCTGTTGCTTTGGTTGACGATGACTTTTTTTCCCCTCTACGGTAGATTTCGCATCTCTTTGCCGGTTATGCTCGGCGTCAGCCGGTAGACAACTGTGAGTTGGGCTCATTTTGTGATTGTGGGTCACACGTACTACTTTGAGTACATATTAGAAAGCCAGAATGTTGAGCTCTTAAATAAAATCATTTTGTTTCAAATGTGTGGTTTTTTTTATTTTTCTACAAAATAAGCAGCTTTAGCCACGGTTGCAGCAGGCCAGCTAGCCACTTTAATTCCTTTCACCTCGATACAAAGAACGAGTCTGCTTCCTTTGGATTTGACTTTGATTTCCAGGCTGCAGCACCAATGGACACACAAGAAACTTCCTCTAAACGCCATTGGTTGAACATGCAACCAATGAGTGCCGATGTCACAGAGCGACAACCAAATGAGTAACAAGACATCTAAAATGGCGTGCAGTGGAGAAGAAACGCTGGTAAATGACTGTTGTTGATTTTGCAGTTAAAACTCATTGATCCAAGCAATTCTGCTATCTTGGTTGTTCTGAGTGTGATGGTGGTTTTAAGTAGTGACTTTGGTATAAAGGCTGATTTATATTTCTGCTTGTAGCCCGACATGCACCTCTCTCCAAATGTAACTGTACGTCGTGTCGACAAAAAATGGGACTGGTACATTTATTCTTCTTCCTCTTTAAATTACCCAGTGCTACTTCTTCTTTGTCGTTTTTACGTGAGCAGAACGCTAAGTTTGATACAATGTTCGTGAAAAACATAAAATATACTTTGTTTGCTCCGTTGATATGTCTGAGCTACAAATCGAAAGGAAACGAGCTACAGCGCTGCAGAAAATAATCCACACTGCCGCCTAGTGGTTGGTGGTGCAATTACAAAGCGACGCAAACGATAACGCACAAGTATAAATGCCAGAGAGGTCCTAAGGGCCGTGTGTAGGCTACACCTGTAGGCACAGAAGCATAGATCAGCCTTAAGTCTGAGATAAAGTCGCCTCTGCGATTGGTTTGGTACGTTCTGTACCAATGAAAGTGGTTGTGAATGAACCCTAAACACATTAGACAAGAGGTTATTTTCATGACTTGAAAGGGGATGATGGAAGATGATCAGCCCTCCGTTCGTGTCCTCGGCTGAACCTTTACCTCCCCCACATGAGAGCAGGCACTCGTGCTGCACAGCTCTTAGTCCTTCACACGAATGAGAGGACTGTTTTCCACCAATAATAAGAAACAGTGAATGGAAGAAGAAATCAAAGCACAGGACATCAAAGATTTATCTCCTTGTTATTATCATTTTCTTTTTTATTAATCTTTTTGTCTGAAGCAGAAAATCCAAATCAAAGACAAATCCAACAATTCAAAGACTTTACCTGCAGCTTTTCTCTGCGTTTATAGTGCGACTGGCCGTGGAAGCCTGTTTTCCTAGTAAAAGGTGGAGGATCAGGGCCAGACGGTTGAGCTGGTTTGGCCTGTTGATTTTGGGGAGTTTTTCAGACGCGTCCTGATGTCTGTATGGTGTAGTATTGCTGCCCTTCGGGGAAGGCAGTAGGTTGTATAGTTATCTCCTGATTGGGTAAAATCACTACCCTGAAACCACACAACCTACTACCTCACCCCGTACGAACATCAGAAAGCTCTCACAGTGAATATTTGCAAGCTTGGGAACATTACAATGAAATATCGTCCAAAACAATGCACATTTTCTTACAGCGAGAACCCTCACTCATACACATGCACTACACACATGCAGAGAAAAAAAAAACACAATAGTGTGAGCAAAGCTTTAATTTCTCCAATTTATATATAATATGTATAAAAAAGCACTTGAATGGCAAAAAAATGAAATCAAAGAAGAAATATGAATAAATATTCATGCTACTGTTTGTGAAGGAAAGCAAAGAGAGAACAGGCAAAATAACAGTGAACAGCAAAAGAAAACATATCAACCAAAAAACAATGACAATCATGACTTAAAGCAGCTCCAAACCTTAACGCCGCCGCCGTCCAGTCAGTGAGTACGTGCTTTCCAGTGTTGATCTGAATCCAGTGGCTCAGAGAAAGGCATCTGACGACATTACAGCCACTTCAGGAAAGACAGTAAGTTGTATAGTTATCTGACAGGAAGGGTGTGACCCTAAAACTATACAACCTACTACCTCACCCCAAAGGACAGTCTTTAAAAAACAAAAGCCCTTCAGGTCCCCGCTCACGCCTGTAATCCGCTTTGACACACCTCAGTGAATGCAAAACAGCGGTTATGATTCACAGAAACACAAATACACAGGCCACTCTCCTCTGGGACACCTCGCCGCTGTGAAAGGAGTCTGTGTGTTCAGTACACAATGTGACAACTGGGTCTCTGAGTTCATGGCTTGAACCGAAAAGGAATTCAAATGATCCAACCAGGCGCCCATGTCCCAAGCAAATTGCACAGCCAAGATATTTCCATATTCAAATCTGACCTATAGGTAATTTATATGGCGCAGTCACAAGAATTTAACAGGAAAAAAAAAAAAGCTTTCAAAATGTGGTGTTACTTTCACTAAATATGTTTAGTGTTTGAGCAATTTGGAACTTAGCAGATGTCGGCACTCCGAGCCTCAAGATCGCCGATCGAAACGACAGGAGATAAAATGAAGATCGAAACAGAATGATCTACATGACGCTCTGTCCAGCTTTTTTCATGCTGTTTTTTTTTTTTTTTTCCTCCTGCGGCTCTAAAAACCAGACCGTTAACAATACTGACCAGTGTTGAGAAGGGGTGAGCTCACTCTCGGACTCACATCCTGGCCCACATGTGCGGAGCAGAGGGCCGCAGCTGCTGCCTCTGGTAATGCTTCTCACCTGCTCTGGAGCATGCAAGCAAAGGGTTCGGGCTTGGGCCGGGGGGAGGGGTGGTGGGGGGATGGTTCGGGGGGGGGGCTCTCGTCATCCCCTCTCCATCAGGGTTTCAGCACCACGTCAAGGAGCCTTCGTCTGAAAACACAGAGAGGCGAGATCTGTTACTTGTGCAAGAACATGGAGAAACGCGTCAACGTGTCTGACTGTTAGCGTTGACGTTCGTGAGATCAGTTCCAAACACCCCAGAGGCTGGCATTCTGTGCAAGGACAGAAGTGGATTTTTGGCTGAAAACGTATCGTCTGGGTTTGCTCTGAAACTCAGAGTGGAGTTTGGTTTATTTAGTGTGCTTGCATTCGACCGTGTGCGGCTTGCATCGATCCAATCGCACCACTTTGCATGTTTACCTGCTCTGCAAACATGCAAACATTAGTACCATATCTTTAAATCACAGGACTTCTTTTTATTTAAGTAAACACCTAAAGAAAAAAAAAAGATTTGGGCAACACTAAGTACCCCCCCTCACTGCTTCCACAGGATTTAAGACGGTTGTAACCAGGTGTCAGGAGGGTAAGTTGATATTTAAAAAGGGATATTTTGGAAACTTTCTGATCTGATAGCATCCAGATGCTTGTTAAAACAACGCCAAAAGGGAAATAGATAATCAAGTCAATCGAGTTCAACAGTGAGAGAGATTATTCACAAGTGCAGCGCATTCAAGGTGGTTGCCTATCATCCCAGAACAAGGTCAGGTCATGCAATGCTCAGAGAAAACAAAAAAAAAAGCCAAGAGCTATATTTCAGACCCTACAATGTAGAAAAAGACTGAACGTATGGTTTAGAAGGGTTGCCATGAAGTCTTCTGCCCAAAAAGCACGGCTAAGGTTTGCAAAACTGCATCTAAACAAAGCAGAAGACTTCTGGAACAACGTCTAATGGACAGATGACACCAAACTTTGGACGTTTATTCGTAATTCCCTGAGCCATTTTTTTTAGCAAAAACCACAGCATTTCCACAAACACCTCATACCCACTGTCAAGCACGGCGGTGGAGGGGTGATGATTTGGGGCTGTTTTGCAGCTACTCTACTTGATCATCTTCTCATTGACCATAAAGTTGACGCTAGAATACCAGCGTATTCTTAGAGACAAATGTGAAGCTATGTCTGACAGATGTAGCGCTGTTGAAACTGAGTCATGCAACAGAACAATGATCCCAAACACGGCGGCGTATTTACATCAGAATCCATACCTGGACCCAACTGAAGTGCTTCTGTGGGACCTTAAGAGAGTTGCAAAATAAAAAAAAAAAAAGCACTGCTTATAAGACCCGAAAAGCTAAATGAACTGAAGAGTGAGCCAAAATTCCTCCACAACCATTGTGGAACTGATGAAGTCACACAGGAAACAAATACTTTCTTTCTCTGAAAGTTATTGATCCTTAAGGTGCCTATACATTTTTTTTCCTAATGCTCTTTTTATTTTGTCAAATAAATATTGGCACCGTGAAAAAAAAAACATAATTTGTTGTTAGTATCAGGCATCCTCAGATTAACACTGACAATGACCAAATTAGTTTAAAAAAAAATTAAAAGAGGGGGTCTAACTTTTTCACATGACTTTACAATCTGCTGACCAAAAGTCATATGAGGGCAATCTATGTCAGCATGTGCTTCTAGGGTCATAGTACGCGTATGTGAGGGCACAAAGGTAGCGCACAGCACATTATAAAACGGTATGTCTTGAGCTGAGAGGCCCCTTTGTGTCGGCTCAGTGGCGAGTCTGAGGCTCTCTGCATTATTTAACACTTACTTACATCATAGTGCTGTGGATTGTAAGTACGTGCAAGCACACACTTGTACAGGGCAACAGACTCAAAGAGAACACACTGACACACTTTAGACAGATGACCTGACAGAAGATAAATGTGCATCTAAGGTGTACACACACCTAAAGTAAGTAAAGCCAGTAGAACTACATGGAGATGGTAATATCTCATAGCTCAGTCTTCTAGTCATCTAATCTTAATCTCTGGTACTTCTAGAGTAGCTTTGCACCCAGTTTAATGCAAAAAAAGAGGAATTATTTCAGAACAACAAAGACTGAAAACAACAAGGACAGACCCTTTTTTGCAAACAAACAAATCTGGTTGAAGTATTTACTGATTGAAGTCGTGGAGGCTTGCCAATGGGTGGAGCTAATGGCTCATGGAGGCCTGTCAAGACACGCTTTTTTAACATATTAACACTACGTGGTCGAGATTTTGCAGTAAATGGCCTAAACACCTCAGATACTTTTATACATGTTCAAGCCAGAATTGGATTCGGAACACAAAACTAGATTACAGCTGCACATCCGCGTTTGGTGGAAAATGTCAACTGAGTCAAAAAAAAATGTCTGTAGCCAGGAAACGGAAAAGCTAACGATGCTGTTGTCAAACTACTTCCCACACAACTCCATAGTTGCCAACAATCAAGGAAGTCTTGGTGTGATAACAAGTAAAACGAATTGCTTTTTTGTGTGAGATGCATCGAAGTGAATTTATTTTCTTGCTAGCTTGAAACAGACTATGTAAGTGTAAGTGTAAGACTAAAGCTTGATATATGCTTCTGTGTAGTAGCTACGCATAAAGGCTATGTCTGGACCCAACGCCATCTCCGGTGTTTGTACTAGTGCATTATGGTTTACGTCGGCCTGTAATTACACAACCAACCACTAGATGACAGTATGGCCTCTTTTCTGTTGTGCTGTAGCTCACAGTGCCATGTTTCCTTTTGTTCACATCCTGTATGTAGCTAAGACATAGCAATGGAGCAAATAAAGTATATTTTTCATTCTCAGTTCCAAGTATGCAAAGTCTGGACTTGTGTGTTTCGAAGTATGTGCTCCCGAGCTGTACTGGAACAGCTGTGTACCTGATAGCATCCCAGCTTAGCTAGCAGGCTAACACATATTTATAAACATCTACAATATTATTTCACATGAAATAAACCCTTTGAAGACTAATGTGACGCTGAACATACCATCGACTCTGTTATTTTATGTAATGTGTTTCCAATAGGTCTTATGTTTTTGTATTTCGGCCACATTATAAATAAAGTTTGGTGAAAGTAAAAAGAAAAAAGTTTCCTCCACCATTACTGCATTCTGGGGTACTTTGCCGGCTCATGACTATGTAAGTCAACACTGGCTGTATCCTCAATAAAATAGGGCCCTATGAAATCCGTTTTATTTTTTCTCAAATTCCGTTTTAATTTTTTTCATTTTCTGTGTTTTTCGGTTTTTAATTTTTAAGAATTCCGTTTTTAAGCATTTTATGCAAATTTAACCCCAAAACAGTATATAAAGTAATGAAATATAGACAATTTATGCAATTATAACTGTAAACTTTAATGTTTTTATACTTTTAAACATATTGTGTCCAACAAAACATTGGTTTTTTTTTTAACAAAAAAAAATCTAGTTTTTTCTATGTAATAAATAAGAAAAAAATAATTCAAATAGGTAAAATCAATTTAGTGCAAAAAAGAAAAATTGCAACAGCAGTACACTAATCATTTTAGTTTGTTTGATTTATTCTGTTATCAGACAGTTTGTCATAACATACATGATATTTTTCAGGTATGTCATGACAAACTATGTGTCTGATAACAGAAAAAACTATATTAACTACAGCTGATGTAGATGCTATGAAATCCAAAGCAGTGAACAGTGAACACTGGTTGTGTGTATGAGTGTGTGCCCGGGTGTTTTTTTTTTCCCTTTAGGTGTTCCATCTATTACAGACAGCCGTTTAAATACATAATTATTAGCCTCTTTGTGTTTAGCTCGTTGAGTGACTCTCGCCTTTTTACGTTTATGGTTTTCACTCATTAAATGATATTCGTTGGAAGACCACGGGGCAGACCAGGATCCGCTGGAGAGATGATATCTCTCAGCTGGTCTGGTGGAAGCGGCCGGGGGGAGGGAGGTCTGGGTCTCAGCTGGAGCTGTTGCCCCCGCGAGCCGACTACGGCCCAAGCGGGAGCTAATGGATGGATGGAACTGATCCTTGCACGTATATTTTTGTGTCCATTCAATCGCGTGCTGGCAAAACTTGCAGAATTTAAAATTGCCAGACACATAATAATCTCGGATAAACTGCTCTGCCCTGTACCTGAGAGTAAACCGCTAGTTCCTTTGCTTCTTCGCCGGTTCTCGGGTGCCGCTTCGACGTGTTTTTTTTTCTATGATGAGGAGAGCGGAGGCAGAGAAGCTAGAATGTCCCCACCTTTTCGTGAACCCTCTTGGAACATTTTCTCGAAAGAAAAGTTCCTTTTAGTCCGGGAGAAAAAAAAGAGAAAACTTTTACGCAAATTGCCGTTCAGTTCTTTTATATTGCGTATTAAAAGTGAATTCCGTTTTTAATCTCCAATTCCGTGATTCCGTCCGCGATTCCGTGATCGCGGATTCCATAGGGCTCTAATAAAATATGTGGGCCGAGAATGAATTCTGGGATTTCTACCGTACTTGCCTAGTCGTGGACTTGAGAATTGGAAAAGTGCTTCGGCTGAGACTGATGACACAACTGCACAAGAACACAAGTACAGACATGTGCGCAAAAACGGCCCATATTTCTTGCGGTCAGTTGACGTGATGCGCAGTTATACTTGGAGAGAGGTGCTCATCAAGCTACGCCTTAGCCTACAGCGTGAGGCTCACACCTACATCGTAGCATTGACGCACAAGTATAAATCAGCCTTTCTCAAGTACAATCGCTGTACCCACAGTGCCTGCAGTATAATGCGCACACAAGCTGGTTGCCAACACAACACAGACAGTTTTACTTACCACTGTGGTCAGTGTGACTCATGAGCTCAAAGTGTTGGAATAGCCCCAACTTTCATCTTTGGTCTTTCAGCATATCCAGCAGGATACCTGGCCTTATTCATAAAACAATTCGGCATGAGGTGTTGCAAAAAAGACATTATTCACACCTTTGCTGGCCCAGAATAACAAACTGCAGCCACTGAGCCGTGGTCACCAAATTTTCCCTTACAACCAAAAGCATTTCTTTGAAGAAATCTGATAAAAAAAAATAAATTAGCAAAACAATTAGGAATTAACGTTGGAAGGACCGTTGATCAGGCCCTCGCACCCAATGCTACCGCCCCCAAGGTGCACCCCCCACCTTGCCACACCAGTCAGGAATAAAGACAACACACAGTTAATTCTATTTGGCATTAAACTTAAAAGTAAAAGTTGCTTCCCAGCTTGAATCCAGAGGTGTGAAGACAAAAACAGGTTAGGGATTTACTCAGATCTGAATTGTGAGTTGCCACATCAAGGTTGTAACTAAAACAGCTTTTCATCACATCAAGCAAAGAAGAAGAGCCAGAGATCTGATGTTCAGAGCAGACTTACAGAAGCTCATCCTGTCTTCATCTCCAGCAGACTTGACTACTGTAACAGTCTTTTGTCTGATTAGACGGTTCAGCCCATTCAGAACGCTGCTGCCAGAGACAAGAACCAAGAAAACTGAGCACCTTACTTCTATTCTGAGATCCTTACACTGATCCTTAGACTTGAAATTATCATCCCCTCTCAGGGACCAATGTGTGATTTTTAACTTATCTGGCAGAACCACCCACTTCCTGTTTCACAGTGAATAACGCAGGCGGTGTTGAATGTTTATCCACGAAATTTTATATGGCTCACAAGGACATTTATGAGTACATTCTGTGATCCGTGATTTCTGATCAACCACTGACAAGATACACTACATCATGTAAAATCCTCTTTCTTTGACCAGAACATGGCGTAGAGTTGAGCCTCCTCAAACGTATGAATCTTGGGGCAGATAGGACGACGCATGTGCAATTTAGAATAACTTTTTTTGATCATAGCGAGAAATCAATATTCACTGCACTCTCATAGTGATGCCCTTTGATAGAAAGCTAGTTTAATTGTGCGTGTTCCTTCAACCTCCCCGACCTTGGACAAACAAGTGGTTTTCAATGATTTTTTTTCCTTTGGCGTGAGACAAAACCCCCCCTTTCCTGTTTCATGGTGAATAACGCAGACAGCGCTGGACGTCCACACACAAAACCTCATATGGTGCATTAGGGCACTTTTTCCTTCAACCAGAAGGTGGCGCAGTGGAGTCCATCCAAGAAAGACATACACGCTTGTTCAGAGTGGATGAATCCATACCTTTAAGGATTCTTTCACTCTGAACAAGTGTATACGACATTCTTGGATGGATTTTGGGCCACACTGGAGGACATGTGTGCAAGTTAGAAGAACTGTTCCATTCATGGCCAGACATCAAACTACTCTCATGTTCATACTCTCTCTTTTTACTGTCAGTCATCTTCAATGTCTTTACTGATTTGAGCCGGTTTGAGGTGTGTCTGCTCGTCTCACTAGGGAACCAGGGATGCCTAATGCAAAACATGTTGCCAATAGGGGGCACTACAACTGTTTCTGAATATTACAGGTTCTCTGTGTTCAGGATGGGACTACAATCATACTCAGCAGGTTTGGACCAGATTGAACAATCCATGGCTGAGTCACAGTCGATTTCTCCTTTTTGACGAGTCTTCGAAATGACATCAGATTTCACCGCGTTACTACGGTCACACCGTTTGGTAAAAAATTACAAGCTTCGCAAATTAGCATTGGTCATGTGCCGAGAACAAAAAAAGTTTTGTGTCAATCTGACCAAATCTCCAGGAGGAATTTGTTCAAGTATGAGGCCTGGAAATGGCCAAAAATACTGGAAAAACTGCATATTCCATTCAAAATGGCGGACTTATTGTGGGAGTTAGAGCATGGGTCCAAGATACTTTTGTAGGTATGAGGCTGATACATCAGCCACACAACTTTCATCTATCTAGGTGAGAGCGATAAACCTGAAGCAGGTGGTCCTCTTGAGCCCATTTTTTGTATGCCCATGTCCAGTACCCATAAAATACGTCATTTTCATACGCACCTGATGCGTGTGAGTTTCGAAAAGGCGATTAATGTAGGATAATTTATGATGATAATATTAATAATGCCAATAAACATTTGAAATACATTTGAGTCCTCAGACCCTCGGTGCTCAGGCCCTAATAAGTACCAGTAGATCCACCAGGATGGAAAACATCACTGATCCTTGCTGCTCCATCATAAAGTTCTGCTTTTAAAATTACAGAAAAACTCTTGCGCACATGGACTTGCGATTCCTGGAGAATATGACCATACAAGGAGATTCTACCTTCTATGATGTCAGCAAGAGCCAAGTTTTCAGCACCCTGAAAATTGAGTATTTTGTGCATCAGAACATACGTTTACCTCAGTTTTTTTTGAGTTTCCACTCATATCTAAGTTGATAAATCATCATAATAAACACTGTGGGTGATTCAGAAAACATGGAAAAGCATAATGTGGTCACTTTAAGCCCAAAGCGAGCCATGATTAAGCTCTTATTGGGTAATGCATTTTGTTGTTGGACAGAAACATCTTATTAAAAAAACCTGTTCGTTGGAGTATGTACATCAAAGTTCTTTGTGCAATCTTGCAAAACCGTTCAGTGACATGAGGCTCTGACTTCATAAGGTAGGGTCGAGGCATTCTGTCCTCTCAGTCTGCTGACTGGGCATACTTCAGCGTAATATTGTATTTTGGGATCCTGACCAACAAGTGTGCGTCCAGGATAGCTATTGCTTTCAAGTGAAGCCAGGTCCTATCATTCAGTGACAGGGACCTATTTACACTCACACACACTTATATATAAATGTATATATATATATATACATTTACACAAAGACAGAGAGTCTTTACTACAGTGCACACATTGGGGTTTTTATGCGGTTATGCAATCTAAAAACACCTACTTTGCAGAGGTTGACCATGTTAAAGTTCAGCCTTCAAAAAAAAAAAAAAAGGCCAAACTCAGCACACATTCCTTCACTTGAAAGCACAGTGTCTCTAAGCGTAAGCCTGTAAGTCTGTAAGTGATACGCTGCTCCAGCCTCGCACCTCCATTAGCTATTTAGAGGGGCTGCGGTGCAAAATCCCGCTTTCCACACCTCGTCGTCCCATAATGTCACACACGCACGTATGAACGGCGTGGTGGCATAAACAGACGTGCACGCGCACAGAGACGCGAGGACAGGGTTTCAAAGACGCGCACAGACGTGGACCCTCCCGAGTCAAAACATGATATACGTTTACGTCGTCTCATTTTCACGGCGGCTTCACAGCAGAGGCCCGCGCTTCTTGAAAGTCACCTGATTTCTATTGCACTTGCGTCTAAGTGCTACAGCAGTTTCATCAATCGATACTGAACCGGAGTTTGTCCGCAGCGTTGGTCATGTGGGGTGCCGTATGCCTGCAACCTGATCTTGGGGGCTCTGGTGGCCTGTGGTCAGTCAGACGGTGGATGCTTCGGGAAAAAAAAGACGCTTTCACACGATCTGCAACCTCAAATCTTTCTTCCTGTGCATTTTCCGTCATCCGTCAATCCATGACTGAAACCAGCCTTATTGTATCATTTTGTGTAGTGTTGCACATGATCCATGCAGAGGTACCGGTCTCAAACTGGGAACCAGAACCAGGGTTTGTACATTCAGCATTAATGTAGTCATTATTTTTGTGATCTCAATCTGCTGGGACCAGGACGTTTCTTGTACATTCCCGATCCTCTAAGGGATTTTCCAGCACCCATCACTCAGACTCTCTATGAAAACATTTAGGCAGAGAAACTTGTGACGGATTAGAAAAAATGTCAAGTATCTAACGTGTGTAATGCTGAGCTGATAACAAATTTTCAACGGTTTTAAAACGTCGCAGGCAAATTTCTACAGTCAGAAGAAAAACATGAAGGGTCTTGCTTGAGTTGACTCGTGATCGTCAGGTGGCAATAAGGTGACAACTGAAACAAATCTTGGCCTGACATCTAAATCAAACATGTTTGATGCTATTGCAAGTCTTCTGTCATATCTCTTGCAAACTGCGTGAATCCATGATGTAATTAATACCAACGACTAAGTCTTTAGTCTAGTGACTTAGATCTCTGGCTTTATAGTCATTAGTTTTTCTAGTCTTCTAGGGTGCAACAGGCATCATTTCTATTTTTAATATGGAATCTTGCTTGTCTACGCAGAATAAGACAGTTCTCTATCGTGAGCTTCAGCCTCATCTTAATTCATGGTCCTGAAAAACATGCAACGGAAAACTTTAGAAAAACTGCATATTTAAAGGTAATCCTCAAGTGCTGACTGCGATATTTTTACCTCAGCGGTAACCTATAAAAATGTGGGAATATTCACGGCAGACCGTTGCTCGTTCTTCCTCTCCGTCGTCTAGCGTGATGTCTTTCGGCCTGTCCTACACGGATGCTTCTTTGGCATCGCATGACGACGAGGATGCTTGTCGCTGCTTTTTGCAGGCGTGTCTCTGGCACGGCTAATGGGCTCATAATTAGCGCCCATATGTGGCCTCCCCTAATATCGGGGATTTTGTTTCTCTCTGGTCTATATCTACATGAGTGCCCTGCCACAAGAGAAGAGGAGTCTGGGTGCAGACAGGCAGAATCCAGATACCACCCCCTCCACACACACACTCTGGCCCACGACACCCATCTATTTATACCAGGGCCAAGGGGCAGGCATGAGGAGGAGGGGGTGTGGGGGGGGACAGGAGCAGGGGAAGAAGAGAGCCTGCGTGGGTAGGTCCTGTTACACATGCCAGGGGGAATGGCTGGGGCAAGCCACAGGGGGATTCTGCTCAAAGTCAGACAGGCTGACCTCCCCGTCACCTCTGCATGAGGCAGATATTAGGCTTGCAAACATGTGCAAGCGCATGTGTGTGTGCGTGTGTGTTCAGAGAGTTAAGAAACGCTGAATTTACGGGTGCGTGCATACGTGCCGGAGTGAGCGCGGCGCTCCTCCTTTGCGTCGACGCACTCGTGTGCACGCAGATCAACATGTGTGCATACATGTGTGATGGAGCGTGAATCCACACACACGCCGAAGTTCACGACGCTGTTTGTGTGTTTGCCTGTCAGGCTGCGAGATAAACTGACCTCGGTGACTCCCCCCCCACCATCCATCCCCCAGCAGAGCCATAAACATGCCAGGAGAAGAGGGCTGGATTAGGCAGACTTAGCTGATCCCAGTGCGGCCTTGCGGCCCCATCTTTGAATGTAAAAAGTGACCCTAATCATGATAATGACAGGGCACGCAGCGGGGGTTGACCAGACCACTCAGCCCAACCTCGCCAGCTGCTTCTCATCTCTCACACGCGGTACATGCTCACACGTACACAGGAACACGCATTTGCACGCAAACACAAGCACAGGTCTGCACTGAAACAACTTGTTTGCATCTTTTTTTTTTTTTTTTTTTTTTCTTACAACTGCACCTCAGGACACCTTGACCGTGACAACTTCTGTGCCAATCTGCCTCTGCGCCGTAACGAAACACAAATTTATGCAGCCGAGCCACAACGCAGGTTCTCCCGCTTCCTTCAGCGGCGAGAAGGTTTGTCTTTGATAAGGTCACGATCAGCCGCACATGAGAGTATAATCAATTCTGCTAACACCACCAAAAAATAACTACTTTTTTGACAGCGCAAACTGTGATAGTTTCCCACAATGCACTACTCCACCATCAGAGTTACCATTTCTACATTCTGTTAACGCTTTAGCTCCGATTTAGAGCATTATTTCCATGTTTTCATATGGATCAGTTTAATTGTGTTAAATTAACACGAGCACTGCACACGCTCGTGCAGCAGAACCCCTCATTTGGATTTCTCTCTCTCTCTCTCTCTGTTTTTTTGTTTTTTTTTTACATTGAGCCCAGTTGCAGATCATGTTTCATAAACAGCATTAATAATGCATATAAACTGCAAGGGTTTTACATAAACACCCCATATCCACAGTTTGCTGTTAATATTAACATTTTAGAACAAAACATTTGGTTTGAAATCGCTTTACATGGATGACCACTCTGTATTTGGAAGCCAGCATTTATCGATGCCTATTATATAAGCATATATATGTAAAAAAAGAAAACAACACAGTTCCATCATATGCATTTCGACATGTGCATTTATTTACACGAGCGTCTGGATGCGTCCTCTGAACACGAGTAATGTCAGCAGCGGTTATCTTTGAAATGTCACATTTTTCATTAAGAACTCAGTATTCATTTTAGATTCTTTAGTTAATATTTAATAATACTACTAAGAGTGAGTGATATTTGCTCAGGAGTCGTGCTCTGGGTCTCTCGGAGACAACCTGTATTGCAACAGATGCCATGTAAATGAAGCTGAATTGAAAATATATCATATTTGACAACAGAGTTCACAAAGTCAGAGTTTGTGCCAACAGAAGCTGGTGAAACGCGCCCCGCGACGCGGCTGCCGGTGACCCCGGCCGGTCCTCCGTCTATGAGGAGAGGTGTCCAGTCCTGACAAGCCTGCATGCCCAGCTCTGCTCTGGCCCGCCCGCAGGGCCCCCCTTTCAGCTCGGGCAGTGCCCCACCGTGCTTCATCTGTCACCAGTTATATTTAGAAGGTGGGACAAATACCTTTCTGCCTGGATATGAACTTCAGCTGACAGACAGAGAGCTAGTTTGTTACTTTCAGGCCGTAGCTGAGTGCAGTCGGACTTGGCACTGCGGGCAGCAGTTAAAGCTACAAGCTAAGGCTATAAATAGAGCACGGTTAGCATCGAAAGGCTCGATTTGGCAGCAGATTTTAACGCCAGTATCTACGGTTCCATGAGAGCTGCCAGAAGAAAAAAAAAAAAAAAAGGAGGGAATATGCAGCAAAAACCCTTTGATAAGAAAGACTTAATACTTTTCCCCAAGTGAATTACGGGAGAATAACGGTGCATGTCTGCGGTTTCCTTTCAAATAGGGCTACATTTCTGCAAGGGAGCGTTTGCGTCTGCGTGCTCGTGCGTGGGTGCATGTGTGGCAGTGCTCGTGATGCAGCCTGTGAGTGATATGTGACCATGTTGCAGGGCCATCTGCTCTGTATAACCGTAAACAAACGCAGGCGGGCCAGCTTCGCGGTGTCAGTTCCAGGAGGTCTGAGGCTCGGGTGAATGCATTCGTGTTTTGGTCTCTGGGTAGAAGGTGGAACGCCCCCTCCGCCCCCCGCCCCCACCCAAAAAAAAAACCGCTCACGGCTCATGCAGCGGGGTTCGGAATTCATTCCGCAAACACGGCGCGGACGCCACTCTGTCCCCGTAAGCGAACACGTGGCCAGATTAAGGAGCGAGTCGCCAACGGGGACGGAGTCCGTTTCTGAAGTGCTAGCAAAGTCCCCGACTGCCTGCCTGTCTCCGCGACAACTCGTCTGTGACGGGGCCTAAATAGGCCAGCTTTCACTGCTGGAGGGACCTCTGCTATATTTTCCACCTCGAGTCTAAAATCGGACTCGCGGCGGCGAAGGTACAGTCTGAAACAGCGAGGGGACGCCTCGGTGTTTTGAGCCTGAAGCACATACTGTACATCCAGACATTTGTTTGTTCGCAGGCAGTCTGGGAGGACCCTCCTCACAGATAAGCTGCGCTTAAGTTGGCTGTATGGCGAGATGACTGCGGTTTCCTCCGTGACGCGACTTTAAATGTAATTTGGTTTGAAGCAGGGCCGTGTGAAGTTCTCATGAGTAGGTCTTATGAGTGCCCTATCTGCAGCAGACAGATCACAGCAGAAATGCTCAACTAGGCTACAAGCTACCCAGAATGACACCCACATGGGCTGGGGGGGGGGGGGTTTCATCTCAAACAACTACAACCTCACATATTTAAAAGTGGTTTGATTAAAAGCCATGATGTGGAATTTTGTGTATGTAACTTTTGAATTAGGCGTGCCACACAGACCGGGTCCAGGCCACGTGGGTTTCTCTGAAAGGTAGGATTTTTCACCTGGAGTTGTTCTGGATAATAAAACCTTTTCCTCCTCTACAGCACTTGTTCTGAGGTCACTGTGACCAGTGTCTACCACAGGTAGGGTTAGCTTTTAACCACTCATAAGAACACACAAACCCCATCCAAAAGAAAAAAAAAACAGAAAAAAGAGAAGGCGAGCAACAGTAAGTAAAATCGCGACAAATAATTCCCCGTAACAAAATGTGGGTCAAATGACAAAAACCACAGAAGAAGTCATCTTACCTTTTCCAAATAATGCTTGCTACATTACTTTGTGTGACTCTATCGGCCACATTTAGCATTTAGGAGGAAAGCAGCATCAGACCCTCACTGAAAGCCTGATACACTATCTGTAGTCTTAGGACCGAGAGGAGGATCTTTATAACATCTGCACATGTAATCAAATGCCTGGCGCATGCAGAGTTCCAGCTAGTTACTGTAGCTGGAGGCTGCAGGGTGGGGCCTGGGGTTACTAAGTGCACATGATGCAGGCACATTTGGAGCCGGAGGCACGGCCCCGGCCGTGCACGGCGCTCGGGCTGCAGACAGGTATAAAAGCGGAGGGTAAAATGTTTCATCACACGCGCCGCCTCGGGAAAACTCTCAGCAGACGGGTCGTGTTGGGAGAACAGAGGGGGCCGGCGGAGGGTGGAGGGGGATGAGCCTTTGCCCTCTGCCAACACATTTGCCCCATATGATAAAGAACTGTTTACAGAGTTCGCCTAAAGCCAAGTTTTCAGAGAAAATGAGGTGTTCCTGTAGTCGGCCAGAAAACAGTCAAACATCTGTCCATGTGAAAAAAAAAAAAAGACACGCTGAGCGCTCTTCTGTACATTAAAAAAAAAAAAAACTGCTCTCCAATTCTTGTTCCTCCTCTCAGTTTATTTTAATTTGCTCCTCGGCCCAGCGTCCAGTTGCACCCACTTTTCTCTCTCCCGCTTTACTCTGCCCCTCTCATCCTGCTACCTGACTACTTTGGCAGCGATTCACAAAATGGCGGCGGGGAGCTGAGAGCTGGAAGGCACAGAGTGGAAGCCATTTTCTAACAGATCCAGGACCCGGCACAGGAAGAGTCAGGACTTCCGCTGCGCCCACTGGACAAGGCGAGCCCGTGTGCACGCGCACTTGAAGATTATGCTTGTTTTTGTCTCTTAATGTGCCATTGGGACCACTCTGCCTTTTATATATAAAGATCCAGGCATTATGATTTAATCTAACGCATGTTCACGTGATAATAAATCCCCAAAACAGAGAAACAGAATAAATGCAGACAAAGCAGTTACAGGCCATGCATGGAACAAATTAAACTCGTACATTATCTCATAACTATCGCTGTCTCATTAAATGTTATACAAGACGTAGTAATGGTATTATGTTTTATCTTTGTGTTTAAAAAAAGAAGAAGTGAATGAACAATAAATCACACTACTTACAATGCTGCTGCGATCGCAGATCTTTCGATCCGAGTTTGTGACGCTCGCTGAGACGTGTCGGTGCCTGCAAGAGGGACAGAGCTGTTGAGACTGGGAACTGTGGAGTCAGTTTATAGTAAGCAAAAGAAGAAGAGAAAAGAATGAAGAGGAGCAGAAACACTGGAGCGTGAACAATTCGAGATCCCCCCAGCAGCAGCGGAGGGTCTGCGGGGTCTCCCCTTCGTAGCCTGTTTGCTAATAAGACCGCCCTGCAGCTTCGCGTGGCCGAGGGGATTCATTAGCGGAACACGCAACGCGCCGCACCCCGTCTGCCGGCCAGCGCATCGGCCAAACCCTCGCCAACCCCGCGCTCACCCAACACCAACGCACGGGCTCCGCCGCGGCCTCGGCCGTGCCCAGGATCGCCCACTCTCGCACACACTGCTTTGGCACGCCGCACCAGCGAGAGCCCACGGTGTCATGTGCGTGGGCAAAGTGGAGCATCTGCGCTGTGCTTGCGAGCATAACGAGCGACTTTCCGCACAGTATGCTCGGTTCACACGCGAGGGCACGCGCAGGCTGTGCAGCGTTGACGTACGAGGTGGCTTTTAACACGGCGCTATCTGGTGCCAGCGCGGGCGCGCGGGTCCGGTGCAATCATGCGGAGGTGGATCGGCAGAAGAGGCAGCGGAGACGGTTGAATCCAGTCGAATCTCCGGCTGGAGCAAAATGGAACGAGAAACAGGACGAAAAGAGGCGCGAGGGCTGTCTCGCAGCGGGGCAGAACAGGACACTGCCGATTAAAGGGCTCCACTCGTTGTGATTAAGCGTGATAACCTTGTACCGGGATGCTAATTGCAGTGCGGGGCATGTTTTTGCGAGGAAGGGTCTTTTATATTTTCTTCCTAACATTTGTAATTACAGTGCAGTGCGCTGGACGGCTGCCAGCGCATGTTTATGGGCCCATGAGTAACCCAACTCCCCCGGTCCATGGAGAGAGATTCATGTCCAAGCTGTGCACTCGCTACCCTCCGTGCGCGAGTGTGGGTGTGCTGTTTGTGTGCGTGTGCATGTTGATGACTCACGGAGCCTGGGTGAGAATGTGCAGAAGGGTTCGTCCGCAGTATGTGAGATTATACAACGTGGATGGCTGCAAATACAGCAGGAGAGGCCGGTATCTGCACTTCAACACGATTTAAAGGTGCTTTTCTTTTTTTTTTCAAAAGTTTCCTGGGGTCTGAATCAAACATTGGTGACATGCTTTGGAGAAAACGTCACGAGGAGACAACGATGCTCTGCTCATGGCGTAACTCTTGAAATCGGAGTTAAAGATCTGGAGGAAAAGATGGCGGGGGTTGGTGAATCATTTTGGGCAGAGCTGGGTCTGTGATGTCACAGCGCCCCGCGGATCCGAATGACCCGCTGAAAGAGCGACTGGGTCGTGTTACGTCGTCGTTGTGACCATGGATTGACTACAAACACCCAAATAAACTGCCTCAAGAACAGTTTTTGGTTTTTCCCCCCATGTCCCCTTTAAATGAACTGATCTCTATTTTCAGGTCAGAGTTGTTGAAGACTTCTATCGATCAGGTGTCGCGTTTGACTCAAAAACCCTTTCGTCGGTACAAGGAGGTGCACGAACATTACGAGAGAGCTGTATTACACGGTGAAAATCAAATCAATAGAAACCCACATGAAAAAATAAGCTTAAATAGATGGATGTAGCCAACTAATTTGCCGTTGGACAGCCAGAGAGTGATGGAAGTGAACCGAGGGAAGGGACCGACTGTGTTTGGATAGTTGGAGAGCTACAGGCGAGCCTTTTCAACACTTCCAATTTTACCTCCAAGTGGAAATATGTTGCTGATGCTGCAGTTTCTCCCTGACTAAATAGCCTTGGCGACAACGGAGGCCAAAAAGCTGAGGAAATATATGAGCGCTGGAAAAGAAAAGCCGAGCGGCTGCAGTTCACTGTTATCTGGAATATCGCTCTGCCTGGCAGGTAGATAAAACAAGCATCTGTCCTGACGATGTGTCCTGAGCGCAACTCGCACGTGACGCCGCGCGGACCACGCATTGCGCGCCGAGCGGTCGGGAGGCGGGGAAAATATTGGGTTGCGTTTTAACGACTTCAAAGGTTAATCTGCCCGGCCGTCCGTCAAAACCCCGACGATCCCCTCTCGAGGAGGACGCTTAATTGCTCTTTTTTTTTTTTTTCAGCGGTTCGTCTCAGCTGGCGCGTAACAGAATCGTCGTCGGACAAATAAACGTGACAGAAAAAGAAAACACCTCGACTTTCGGTCAAAAGGGCCCGTGATGTAAAGCAGCCGCGTGAAAGTCACACAGGTCTCGTTTCAGAGCGTCTGGAGGGGGAGAGGGATAGGTATAGGGAAGGAAAATCTACATCATCTGTCTCCCCCAGAAACTTTCCCCCGGTCCAATATTATGTCATTATGTCTGTGCTTATAGTCTCTGTGGAGTTACTGTGGTTTTGAGGATAAATTACATTTGACACTCCCAGCTGAAATCCTGATTAACACAGGGAGAATAAAACGTCCAGCCCTCAGTAGTCAGCAGGGTAATAGACTAATGGCTTCCATGGATGGTGGGGGTGGGGGAGGAGGGGGGGGGGGGGGGGCAGGCTTAGGGTGTTGTGCTCATTTGGACGATGCACATGCAAACACATCACCGTGTGAGGCTGCGATAATGGTGTCTACTGGGCTTCGGAGCAATAACCTCAGCACTTCCGCAGACGACTGCAACGCCAGAAATGCAAGTCCCGTGCGAGCGCGTGTGTGAGCGCGAGAGTGCGTGTGGAGGTCTCGGCCTCTTTGTCCGGCCTCTCTCTCTCTTTATTCAAGCCTGGCCTACTTTCAATTGTGCTGTGGGGCCGATCCCGTACGAGGGAGCAGCGGCCTGTAGTGGCCACTGGTGGTCCACTCATCAGCTCCTTCACATTCACGGCACAGGAGGGGCGACGGGGAGGCCGGTTAGCTTCTACCACAGAAACCCGATCGCGCCGGACTGGCCTGAAAGAGATTTGAAGCGTTGGTTTTTTTTTTTCAGCAGATGGAACAGTCGTCAGAAAAGCTGAAAACAGATGCCGCGGTGATTCGGTACAGTGGAATATAAGTGCATCACACGGTTTTTGGGAGACTGCAGTGACCTTCAGAGGCGCTAGGCTGCCAAAGCTTCATCTCTTTCCAGCTTGTGCTAATCTGCCCTTTGGTCTAACTTGGCGCCACTTTGTTTGGTCTGCCAGTTTAAAAAAAACAAAAAAAACAGGACCTAAGATACATTTTCATTTCGAATTTAATTTGCTACGATCTTTCCAGTGATTACTCATTTATTGGAAGTTGGAGAATATAGTTTCTGATCCCGGTAGTTTATCTAGTGATTATATTGTCCTGTGACCAGAAAAGAAATATATTAATTTGACTTAAATGCAACTTAGATGGTCAGCGAGGAATGCACGCTGCGTCATTTCCACTCAATAAATACATAGTAAATAAAAAGACGGCGAGAGGATCAAATTTACAGCACAACATGCTTTTTTTTTCTTTTTAAACTGGCAACAGCAGTGGTATGGCCAGTTAGATTTCCCGACAGCATGCTGGGTTTCTCATTTAGTTCACTTAAAAAGCCACCCTGAGGGTGCTTCGGTGGTCAAAATAAAAGCGGGCTTCATTTAAAAGACAGACAAAAAAAAAAAAAAGTATTAAGAGTGAGTGCTGACTTGCTTGGCCCCAACTCACAACTCCAATCTGGATTTCATGTTAGCCAGGAGGAAACTGGATGGAGTTCCCAACATCACAGCAAACTCTTATAAATACAAAAAAAAAAGAAAAAAAAATCTAGAATACCAATTTATCCACTAAACAAACAGGAGTGCACTGGTGGCTTACGGTTGTGTTGCGTTTGTGGATGACTCATTTTCACTGCTGCACAAGTTACAACACACTGAGCACTGGCACATGCCCTAAACCACACAGCCAGTGCTTCAGCAGCATCCTGCTCAGACTGTCCAGGCACGTACAGTACCTCCGTACAGTACGGCTCTGAAACCTGCAACAGGAACAAAAAAATCCCAAGGAATCGGGACCATCGCTTGTCTGCTCTGCGTTGTTCCCTCCTTGAAGTTAAACGCATTACTCTCGTCTGAAATAGGGTTTTATAAATTAATTATGATTGATTTAGATAAGACAGGATGCCTCAGGGTGGCAGTTTGCAAGAAGAGGCTGCTTTTATTTATCTGGAAGGAGAGATTTATTTTTATTTTTTTGTGCTTGTAACATTATTGGAAATCACAAAACTGTGAAAAATTAGGATTTGAAACAAATGCCCCGTAAACTAATCTGAAGGAGCCAAGTGTGAGAGGAAAAAATAAATTATCACGTTCAGAGATTAAAACACCTGCAAAAGACTAAAAATGAGCTTATGTGATGAAAAAAATAAAAGTAAATATATTATCCCGTAGCAAGAGTGCATGTGCATTGTTTTAGTGCAACCACACACTCACACACACACATTTATTTATTCTCCACGTCAAATTAAATGCTGTAAAAACAAATACATCTGTCACAGTGATTCTTCTAAAGGCTCCTTGTGATTGTTTGTTCTGTGCTGAAACTTTCCTGCCGAATTTTTAAAGTCACAAAAAAATAAATAAATAAATAAAATAAATCTTTATAGCAAAGAAAAGTGGATTAGTTATTTTTTCCAACATTTTATCTTTTCCTTGCTGTATACTATATTTGAAACCAGAAAAAAATAGTAATTTATTTTTTTTAAAGGTTTAAATCGCAGAAACCTACAATTGTACAATAAAACACACTTCAATGCGAACAATAAAAAAACTACATTATATTTAATTCTTCTAGTGCTTTATATTATGCTTTGTGAATTCTTTGTGGTGCATTAATTAAAAGCAATTCAAATTAAAAGGTTTTCTTTTATTATGTCGTCTGTATAATTTTTTTTTCAACCTTAAGAAAAACATGTTGCACCTAAAGTTAGAAAATGTGTTCTTTAAAAAAGAGAGAGAGAAAAAAAAAACTAAACAAAGAAACTAAAAAAGAAGCAACTTTTCCTTTAAATGCAGATTTTCTCATTCAGGCTCAAGTTCAAGTTCAAGGCCACGGTCATGTTCAGGTTTAACTTCCTCTTCTCACTACTGCTTCTTTTCTTTTTTTTTTTTTTTTTTGCTCTAGTTCTGTCCCACAGTCAGCAATCGCTGCCCTGTCTGTGAAGTGGGAAAAAAACATATCAACTGAAATCGGATGAAATGTATGCAGTGATTTAATCCGTTTTGACGTCCTCTGGCCGTTGCATGGGTTTAATCAAACAGGCGTCTGCACTTGTGCCGGCCGTCTCATAAAACCCAGAACGACGCTCTGAAAGGACACAAACGGGAGTAGGTGCCGTTCAAGAAGTCACAACTCACATTCGGGAGAATGAAAAATATTCGTCCCTGTGCGTGTGTGTTTTCCATTATTGGCCTTTGCGGTAGCTGCAGGAAAGCACAGGGTTGCGCAGAACATGCTAGCGTGGGCTGCAGCAGGCCGCTGCCGTGCTCAGGTGTGCGCTCACAGACAGAGAACAGTGGAAGAAGCCTCGCCACCCTGCCATCTGCCCCCCAACATGCAACCATCCCCTGGACTCTTGCCATCCTCTGCCAAAAAGGCCTTGGGGTTGGTGGGGGGGGGGGGGGGGGGGTTGCATGATACTCTGCCAGCCAAAACCATGTGTCCACAGCAGCTTACTGTAAGCAGAGCTCAGGCACATATGCATGAAAAATCAAAGCCTTGAATGTGAGTGGCATCAGTCTGACTTTGTTCCTGCAAAAATAACCTCTCAAACACACAAGCAACTGGGGGGACACGAGCACGTTATTCCAATGACACCACAAAGGAGACTTGGGGTTTTAAAAAGCCACATCAGAGCCTCATGTGCACCTCTGGTTTTTATGCTTTAAAAAAAAAAAAGAAAAAAAGGGATTTCAAGTAAAAGCCAGATGCTTTTTTTAAAGTCAAATTTAGAGTAAAAGCATTTATTCAACTTTTTTTTTTTTTTTGGAGCCTGAATTTGTTCTGAACTGAGCCAGACTTCAGGTTCAGGCTAATTCTTCCTCCGTGTGATAACGAGAGACGCGTTCATCTGGATCAACTCAATCAAAGTTCCCTTCTTCAGAGCACGTTTCATGCACTTGCTGCAAAACGTTGCTATGCAGAACATGAATCCCATAAAACCCTGCAGTCAAACGCACAGGTTCACACACACACACTCGCACACACACTCTGTAAAGTTTGATATTTATTCCCTGCTACTGCAACGCTCCAGAATTAAAATACACGCGCGCCGAACACTTTTTGCAAAATTACATTTAGCGCAGCGCCAAACGGCGGCAGATATTGTGGAAACGGAGGTCCGGCGAACACCAAAGCGACCGGTGCGATCGGTTCATCTCGTACTTTCCTTCGTACTGTACGGTGCGCGCTCAGGCCGCGGCCACATCGCTCATGTAAAATTCCTCCACGACCGTGGCCCTCCACTCATCGGCCGGTTACCGTGAAGCGGGACTGTCTCGACACCGAACAAACTGCTGCCTGTGAGTCTGGTTCGTGCATTGCTGAAATCACGAGCAGAATTTTTTTCCGGAGGAATGCGCACAGTCACGGAGAAATGCTCTTCGGAGGAACAGACGCTCAGAACCAGGCCAGTATTCACACATTAGAAACGTATTTACTCACCGATGCCTTCGAGACGGGAAATGTTCCTGGTCGGGACGCGACCTCCAGCAGCTCTCCCTCCGCTCTGATCCGCATCTCTGTTGAGAAGAAGAGAGAGGCAGTAAACACCCGCTCGGTGCTCCTTTCGAGCTCTCGGATGGGTCTGGGCTCCGGGCTTGCCGCCTCTTCCCGCCGCGGTCTCGGGCCTAAGCTCGGCGCTGCGCGGCTCGCCCGCCTCCGGCAAGCTCCGGGCCTGGCGAGGCCTGAGACAATGGGAGGCTCTCTGCAAGGCTCCGGCTAAGCCTGTCTGCTGGTTAACAAGTCTCTGAATGAGGAATGTTAGCAAACAGACAAACACCATGTCTGATGCATGCAAATAGCACAAGCGGTTCAGTCACAGTCTTGGCTGAGCACATGAATAATTCAGCGGTCTATATGCTGCTCTTCCACATCAGTCCCTGCGTCTCCCCTAAATCAGATGCCTCCACTGCAATCAGAGAGTCAGAGCATTCAAACCTCCGTCTCCCCCGACGGCTTCGGTCATGAAATTAGTTTTTATTACTTCATAGCAACGTGCGACAGCAGCACAAACTGCTCAAGCAGGGGGGGGGTCGGCGTTGTGGGGATGCTCAGTAACGTTCTGCCGCAACAAGGAGAAATTCAGCAATTAGAACATTTCTTCTCTTGTCGCCTTTAAATGTCTTTTGTTTGGAGTTGGCACCTGTCCCAGACAGGGCTCCGGCTCAGCACACCACTCATTCCACTGCTGGGAGAGCGAGACGGTGTGAAACAGAGAACAAGGGTGAGCGAGAGGCACAGAGAGACGGAGAAAGGCAAGACACGGAGAGGAAATACAAGACGAAAACAGACAAAGTGCGGTATTTCACGCACCAGCCGGAGGCACCGCTCATCACGGACGTTTCACCTAAAGCACATTTGTGTACCACGCTGGGACTCTGGCCACGTTATCTAATTGCCATCCAGAGCGGCCGTCGGCGCCACGAGCAGGTCACCCGTCAGCGCCCATCCAGGTGGAACAGGGCCCGCGCCCCAGAGAAACACCGCCTCGACCAAACGTCCAAGAAACCAAGATGAATATTACGAGAAAAACCCGTCAGCGGAGAGAAAAAGCAAGAAGATTTTTTTTTTTTTTTAAAAAGTGAAAAAAAAACTGAAGAAACGGCACCAAAATCCAAACTGATGCAAAAAAAAAAAAAAAAACTGCGCGCCAAAAGTATGAAAAGGCCACAAAAAGCAACTTGTTGCCAGGTTTTGCAGAGCTGCTGTGCAGCTAGTTGGAGGCAGAGGGTTAAAATCCAGCAAGTAGTGAGAGAAGAAAAAAAAAAAAACGCTCCATCTATGGAAGGGCGGGCTGTGGGGAGGCCCTGACTGTAGAAATAGCGGCAGACTTTTTTTTTTCTTTTTTTTTTTTCCCTCGCAGAGCTTAAGTCTCCCCCTTGCGTGTGGCTGGAGCAGAAAGAGGGGAGCAACCCGAAACGGGTAGAGAAAAAGAAGGGAAGGAGAGAGGAGCGAGGAGAGGAAGAGGAGGAGGAGGAGGAGCGCAAAGTGAGAGGGAGAAAAGCTCCGCTGGTGATAAAATAGGAGGTGCGGCGGAGCGCGCGAACCGGTCACTTTTTCATCACGTCCAACACGGCAAGGAACTGTATTCGTGCTGAGAACGCGAGAGGAGAAGGAAGGGAGGAAGGGAGGGAGCATAAGATGGCCGGGAGACGTACACACAGAAAGGAAGAGAGGGAGAGAGAGAGAGAGAGTGGGAGGGGTGGAAAGCTACGACATGTGGGAGGGGTGGAGGACTGAGAATGGCACAGATATCCACTCCTCCAGCCGCGCGCAGCCGCAGTCGCTAGCGCTCACACGCCATACTGGGACACATACAGTACCGCGGCCCTACTGTATACCAGCTCCGGGGGGGGGGGGGCAGAGCGGGTTTCACGCTGGAAGACCCCCAAAACCTGCAGAACTTCTGAGAGCTTTTTCAACCGTTGAGCTCGTCTCTTACTGTACCCCCCCCCCCACACACACACACACACTCAGCGGCGTCGCATTAACTCTTTGGTATGCCGTGAGGAGGACCGTCGAACGCACGGAAAAGAGCAGCGCACACACACTCACAGGGCTAAGGCGAGCGCCGAGAGCGTTAAATGCAGCAACATGTGGCGAGGAACACACCGATAGGACAGCCCCCTATCACAACCCCCCCCCCCCCCCCCCCTCCCCGTCAGAAAGCTTGCCGAGGCAGAACCCTTGTTGCCGTTTTGGCCCAAAGTCAAAAGATTGATAAGCATTTTTGATTTGTTTTCCTTGTTTTGAGGGGGCGACACTCCAGTTGCTTTTCCTCCAGGAAAAAAAGAAAAAAAAAACGTGATGCCACTCGCCCGTTTTTATTGTTTTTTGACGTTCAGAAGTTTGGGGCGACTTCACTGAAACCGCCTTGAGAAGCGCCTGAATTGTCCCGTTTCAGAAAAAAAAAAAAAAAACGCACAGAAGAGGGGCGGGAGGGCAGAAACGTACAGGTCCGCCGGTCCTGCCCGGGTCTGCACGGGTTCAGCACAAGACAGAGGCGGAGGGCTGCCTCCTCCATCTTAGACCGTATTGATTATTCTCTGCTCTCGCACATGCTGCCTCTCTGTCTCCCCCCTCCTGTCCCTCCCTCCCTCCCTCCGTCTGTCTGTTCTGCCACCTTCTCCACTCGGCGATCAGCGTTTGGCTTTTTCCATTTGTGGCAGATTACTGTAACGCTATTGTACGACAACTTCCTGCCTCTTTTGGCTGGGGTTCTTGAAGCTGCAAAGGCTAGAGCTCGCGGCTTAAACTTTCCTCCCATCGGCCCCCGAACTAGAGGAGCTCTGTATGGCAAGAAAAGAAGGAAGGGGATATGTAATGTATCTGTTGCAGAGGAACTATTCTGATTTCATTTCTGCTTTGTAAACTGCTGAGATTTAAAGAGACTACATGCCTAGCAGAGACAATGGGAAGGAAAAAAAAAAAGAAAGGTGGGGGTTAAACTTTTCTTACTTTTACACTGTGAAAACTTTCTGTCGATGTCGGCGGGCGCTGAGTTTTTAGTCGGGGGGGGGGCTCAAGCTCAGCTAGATTTTGTCTAACATGGCTGCTTCTGCTACAGCTCGGCCACCACCCCGTTCTCTCTCCGGCTTTCTCACCGTGGAGTCACAGAGACCCGACTCTCCGTAAGAACTGCTCTTCCCTCCGAACACCGCTTTTTCTTCGACCGGTTTCAGTGTGTGTGTGTGTGTGTGGGGGGGATAAAATAAAAAAGGTGGCTAAAGACAATGTGAGAGAAAGATGGCAGAATTATTGTGCTGCAGCTTATTTGTTCCTGCTCTCTTCCCTTAAATGAGACACGATCCGGGTTCAGGGCATATAGGTGCGTATTAGAAGGAGCGCAGCACGTCACATCTCGCCATGCGTTTTCGACCAATCGAAACACCCATGACTTCATTACGCCGTGAATGTATAAAGCTGTCATGTGTATATGTTGAGTGACCTTATTTGGGGAAAACCTGGATCGGAGCACACGCTCAAACTCCAAGGATTAAACGCAGCAGCTTCAGAGAGGCTGTGAGTTTTTTTTTTTTTTTTTGCTTCGTGTGCATATGCTGCACTTTGCAGTGGCGTAAAGTTCATTTGAGGATACGGCTTTGGCTTTGGGAGTCCTGCCAGCTCTCCTTCGGCGTGCTCCTCCACATTCTTCTTCTGTCGCACGCACCAATTATTTACCAAGTCTTAATTATTCAGTCACACTCGGTCACGTCTTAAGAGACGAAAGCAGACTTATTAAAGTGACGACTAATTAAAAGTTTCTGACCAAGTTTGCAGTGTTTTCGCAGCTTATTGATGATTTTTCTTTTTTTGTCTTAAACTCGACTGATAAATCAGATTATACTTTCTATGTTCGTAGAATCTTGACTGTGGTAAAAACAAATATACTGAATGCTCTTTAATATATTTGTTTAAAGAAAATAGGAGGAGAAAATAAACTTTTTTCTGGGCTACATAGCTGCTATGATGTGACACACACACACACGCAAAAATCAGTTTATAAAGCAAAGTATTAAAGAAATGCAGATAAAGCCACGCAATTACACTTGACTGTAGTGATTTAGAACAAAAAAAATGAACAAAAACTTTTTTTTTTTTGCTGCTTTGGTGAAAAGCACAAGGCGACTGTTAATTCAGATTTGCTTTAAATACAAGAAGCATTTCAACAACGTGAGCGTGCACGAAAGAAGTTAAAATAAGAACAACAGAACTGCAACATAATTATCCAGCATTTGCACTTTTGAAAAAGTAAATTTCTATTTAAAAAAAAAAAAAAGATTTGATGGAAATAGACACTTTCGATAAACTTTAAGCCGCACTCTTTATAATTTTCCAAACCTCACAGTACATACATTGCGGTCGTCTGCAGTCCGAAGATCACATCAAAAGCATGTTAAAGTTATTTAAAAGACATTTGTCAGCTGTGGGTACGCAGGCAGATAAGTGGACGGGATGTGGCCGTGATTTCAACGGTTTTCCTTTAAGTGATGCAGGAAAGAAGGAGGAGAGACGGCTGAAACGCTCCCACTGCAGAGGGCCGGGGATCCACAAAGACAAACAGCGTTTGCACTCCGGTATTGGCAAACAGCGTGGAGGCCCGGAGGTTGGCGGCCACAGACTATGCCCGCGTCCGAGGGATGATACGCGGGGCGCGCGGGACACGCGGACGTTTTAGGGGGATAAAAGCAGAACCGGCGCGGGTCGACCTTCTGATACGTGGGACGACGTTATGCTCTCGAGGAGCAGGAGCGGAGTCTAAGAGGTGGTCTCGGCTAAGCCCTGCACGTGTCTAAACAACTTCTCTATTACACCCGGGACCTCTGAGGGCACTCCCCATCGAGCGGGGAACAAAGGCCACGACCCCGAGGTCAAACGTGTTACATGGGAGGCCAAGCGGGCCCATTGAGTCTTCAACTGCTGTTTGCTTTGAGAAGGTAAAGATTACTAACACATTAACTAATACCGATTAGGGGGGTCATCCCTCATGGGACCGGGGTCCCAGGGCGGCACATCGCATCTGATTAACACGGGCCGACCTACGACCCCGCCAGTCACCCCGAGCAGCCGACTGTGGCCACCACTTTCTGCTCTCCGTCTGACGTTCACACACTCGCAGGAGGGACGGGGAGCGTCCCTGCAAGGTGCAGGGCCAGCTGAAACATCCTCACTGCTGTCCGAAACAAACACGAGTGACAACCCCCCCCACCGCAGACTGCTGCACAGTATAGGGAACGAAGGAGTCGCATTAGCAGGCTGTGCATCATCCGTGCTCGCACGTTATCCAACGCGAACACAGCGTCCCGCTCAAACGTGATCAATTGATCAACTTCTTTCTTTTTCTTTTTTTTAATTCATCCATGTGAAACAATGCAGCCAAGTTCATAAAATGGCCGCACGCGTAGTGAAGCTCTCGGCACAAAATGGAGGACGCAAAGGCATGCGCAGGAGCGGCGCTCCACGTACGTCCAGGGACGACGGTCGGCGATAACCTTATGTGATAAAAAGTCAAGAGAGAGGAGCAACCCCCTCGTGAAAGTTTTCTCCCACAAAGCGTTACTCTTGTGGAGCAGCAGAGCCGTGCGGAGCTCGAACTGAGCTGCTTAACCCTCCGTGTCCAGAGGGACTGACGGCCGTCCACACTTTTAATGTTTCCTGCTCGTGATGTGACGTTTCGGAGCTACTTTGTGTCGTAAAATAACACGGTGATATCAGCTCAGTGGATTCGCAGAGATCATGTTCATGCTCACTGTTTGCTTTTCTGTCCTTTTTTTAAATCTATTTATTTCTCCCCATAATTAAATTTCACATGTGAAAAGATTTTACAGCCGAGGATTTATTTTAAGAATAATTTAACGACCGAGTCATCTGAAAAGAAAATACCTACATGTTAGATTTTAACAGCTGTGTAAGACAATAAGCTTCTGAAGTTGTGACTGGCTTTAAAAAAAAAAAAAAAAAAAATTAAGAGGCCAGAAAGTTTTGTCCTCGCATATCGTGTCATAAAGAAAATAATACAATAAAGAGAAATCTATAAATCTAATTAAATGTTGTTTAATGTTTTTTTTTTCTTTGTGAGATTTTTGTGAGGTGTGAGAGGGAATTTATTACATAAAAAAAATCTATTTGTTCTGTTGAAGAAAATAAAGCTGTGAAATGTGTTTAAAATATAAATAATATTTTTTTCTTTATCGAATAAAATCTGTGTTTTTAGGAAATAAAACACACATGCATCTTTTAAAAAAATTACTTGATTCTAGAAATAGAAATAAAAAGTAATAAAAATATGATTTTTTTAATTAATATGTAAAATAAAAAGTTGAACACTAAGCTTAACACAGTTACCAGGCAGCATAAACTCTTAAAAATAAAGAAGCTTTTGACATTAATAACAAAGAGTGAATTTTAATTAACATACTTTTATTTAATCTACTCCGCTCCTTTGTTTCTGTCTTTCACATTTCAAAATAGGACTCGTTTTAAAAATCACCTCGTTTCTCGAGAGCAAAAGTGACAAATTCATCTATATTGGTATTTTATTTATTTGGAAAATGACGCGCGACGGACGGTCGTGTGAGAAGTGGAGCCGGACGCCCGGACGCAGCTCTCGTTCCCACACGAGCCAAACACCTTTCAGTCAGCTTTTCCATCCGTCTCCTCCACGTTGAACGAGCACCGAAATGTTTTCGATCGTGGCCAACGGACCGGCAGACTGATCGCGTACGATCGATCGATCGATTCGGTGAACCTTATAGACGGGAGAGCAGTGAGGGCTTCCTGTAAAGCAAGATTTAACTCACCTTGCTGTTTCTCATAGGATTCTGAAAGAACGCAACGAGGAGGAAGAGACAGGGAGAGAAAAAGAGCAGGGGAGAGCTCCTCCTGGGAATGAGCTGGAAATTATGGACCTATTTGATATCAGACCTCGGATGGACGACCTATCCTAGGAGGGACGCGCCCTGACTGCAGCTAACAACTACTTCTGGCAGCCCGTCAGCAGCCAGGCATATTGTCCCGGATCTGGGCCTCTTTCATCTGTCAGCACTGAACTGGAGTCATTCAGGCAACAAGTACACGTTCGATTACAAAATCAGCAGCACTGCGTATCAAAACTTTCACAGCAACGCCTTAAAATGTTCACACAAGCATTTTTGAACGACCCTTGTCTGTCGAAATTCAAGACAAACAAAGAAAGACACTTTCTAAAGGGCGCGGGCTGGGGAAGAAATTTTTTTTTAATCAAACAATATTGTTATTTCAATCTTTCTAGGTATGGTTTTAATGGAAAACAAACACTCAAACAGCTTGGTGTGCTCATAAAAGTTCAGTCGGGGGTGGGGGGGGCTGACAAAGCTGAGAGACAAGTTTAAATGATTTAAAGGAATTTATGAATGTAATTAAAAACTGGTTCACGCCAGACTAATTTTTTACATCGCAACAAAACGTTTCTGCGCACGAAAAAAAGCCCTTCAAAGATTTTACCCGCGGCATACGGTTGTGATCTGGTGTAAATGTCGGCCTGGGCTGCTGGAGTTGACCGAGATGCAAAGAAATGTTTCGAAAATATGTCGAATGATTAAAAAACAATATATAGAAACATCTTCTCTGCACTCTTGTGTTCAATTGTGTCAGGCTTCAACGTACCTGAAGTCTCCCTGTTGCAGGAGTTAATTCCACCTTTAATCAGCCTTACCCACTTTGGTTTTATTCTCCTTCATCGCTGAGCCAAGAGAGCGCGATCCTGGCTCTTTACGGGGCCATGTCATGGCGCCTGAGACGGCGCGAGTCACGCAGCGGGAACACATGCACCCGGTGGATTTCCGTCTCAGCTAACATTTTGTCATTTCACATACGAGCTCACCAGCTTCCCCAGCTCCCAAGAAGAGCAGAACGCCCGTCACGACCACGACTGTCTCCGAACAAAAGAGCAGCAGGGCCATCAGGCCGCAAATCACCTCGCTGGACTCTCTCTTCCCCGACTGCCCCAGATGGATCGGCGCAGTCGGGAACGACGGGAACGCTCGAGAAGACGAGCAAGTCCTTGGTTTGAGCCGTGCGCCGGGATGCATTCGGTATCAGACTCTCGACTTCCTGCGGAACGAAAACAGGCCGTTAGAAGCCTGACGGTGACGTAAGAGTGGCACAGCTGAAAAAAAAAAAAAAAAAAAAAAAAAAAAAAAAAGGTCAGATTAGGTGAACTCCACCTTAGTTGACAGGCTGTAAATGATGTGTGTAATGTTGTTAGCGAAGGGATATTTATCTGTGTGGGAGAAAAGCAGCATTTCACAGCACAGCTGTATAAACAGAGATTATACTCCACGGACTATTTCTGCAAAATGTCTCTTCCAGCCCCCCAGTTCTTGCAATGTACATAAAAAAATGCACACATTTTATACATATATGTATATATATATATATATATATATATATATATATTATATATATATATATATATATATATATATATATATATATATATATATATATATATATATATATATAAATATGTGCGTGCACTCTCTTGTTTTTTAAGGTGCTATGTCGTTTGCGTTTAAGACATGCTTCACATTACACGTCTAGAGCCAGCTCTGTGGGCGTTTAAAACTTTTATTTATTTTTTTTGCACACAATTTTATTTCAGCACATCTGTTGCTTATCACTCCAAGTGTTTTTTCTTGGTGTGGTTATCCATATTTCAGAGCAAGACATATTGCTTAATATTACACAAAGAAAAAAAAACCCCAACAAAAGCATGTATGGTGGCGCTGCAGCGCATGAGGTTAATTTCCTGGGTTCTGAGACAATCATTGTCCAGTGACTTGAAGTGGGCAAATTAAGTTTGTGGAGATCTAATAACTGGGTTCATTGCTCCATATTATCTTTTTGCTCGTTAGTGGGGCTCGTGCACAGAGTAAGGAGCTGGTCATCTCGGCACATTAACTTTGCATGAACAGCTTCTGCTGTACCGCGATGTTCCTCGGACCGTCCGGTGTGATGGCAAGCATTTGGTCCGAGTATTTCATAAATATGTCAGTCTGACGACGTGAAGCTTAGTTTATCTACGTTCTTTTGGTCTCTTGCCGTGCAACCTGGACACTGAAAGCCATTTGAGTTGCATTTCATGTCCCCCGTTTGATAAAATCTATTGTAATCTTAATGTCATGCGATTTTATTCACACACACACACACACACCGAAAAAGGCTAAACACGACCTGAGCTGTACCGGCGTCCCTCTGCGTAGATTACGAGGAGGCCTTACGGTCTACTGTGCTGACGCCGGGGGTGTGTAATATGCCCTGGTCCAGCTGAAACCACCATCACGATGGGGCTAAAGGTGTCGACAGCATGTGGGAAACTGCGGCGTGACAGCCCTGACCTCTCACACCAGCCCAGAGAGGCAGAGGGTCATGCAGAGGACATGGCGGTGGAAGGAGAACCCAATCTTATCCTTCCGTTCCGCCGTAGGCCTGCGTGCAGCGACAGCAAGATGAGCTCGAGGGCTTTCCAAAATCCACACACGTTTGGCCGGGAGCAAGACATCGGGGCCGTGTGTGTTTCAAAGGAAACGCTGAGGAAGGCGTTTTTCTGTGTGACAGCAGCTCCTGTACTTGACAGTGTGTATCAGCCTGCCTCTATGTCTTTTCTCCGTCCCGGCCTCGACTCGGCACCCCCCCTGCACCAATATCTGTCATCTTTAGTGGCCAAAATGGAGCGCGGCCCACTTGCGTCCCCGCGGTGGAGAATTCTACCTTTTCTCATTTTGATATGGCTCTCGTGTACGCGGACAATTTTTTGTCATTATCTCCGTGCATTACGAATACCTCTGGCTCTGCGGAGCAGCGTGGGGGCCGGGAGGTTAAAAGGCAGGAGGCGGTGAAAGCGAGAGAGGGAGAGAGAAGCCTCCGCTCTCAAACTGCTCTCAGTTGAGCCCGCGCCTGGGTAATGGGGAGGTGATAACCTGGCACCGGACCAACCGCTAATGCCCCTTAAATGTCAGAGACTCCAAAAAGGAAGGGAGACGACAAAAATGGGAGTGCATTCATATTTCAGCACGGCAGATGCTAAAATGCATCGATGCCTCACGGTGAAGGCACTAAAGGGCCCTAAAAGGGAGATAAAGGGAAGGTAGAAATGATGAAGGGTGATGAAAAAAAAAAAAAAGGGATTTTGCTGCTTTGGTGGAAGCAGCTAAATCTGATAGTTGTCTCTATTCGATAAAGTTCAGTGTAGGTCTAACTCACTTTCTCTCTACGTCTCTGCAGACGAAAAAAAAAAAAAAAACGGGCGGGGTGGGGGTCGGGGACAGGGTTGAGTCTAGTGTTGGGGGTGGGGTTGGACTGCTGGAGAGAGTGATCTTTTTTTCCAGCGGGGTGAAAGGCGGACGGTCATGTGTGCAGAGCTCATGACAAAAGGCCCTTTTATGTGCAGCGTATGCAGATAGAGGAGGCTCCTTTGTGCACAGATGGAGATCCCATGCCTGGGTCTGCCTGCGGCGGAGAGGGAAGGGAGGGCGGAGAGGAGAGAAGAGCGTTGGTGAAGAGAAGAGAGGGGAGGGAGGGGTGTATCTGGCACTGAGTGCCATCACTGTGTCTGGTGGGGGATGGGGCACGGAAAAGGAGAACCAAGCCGGCCTGGTCCTACCAGGTTCGTGCATTCGGGAGGAGGGGCCACAGCCCTTTTAATGAGGATACAAAAAACTGGTAACCCAATAGTGAAATCACGGAGATAGCCTCGCGCCTAACAAGTGGGTTCAGGGTCAAATATTACATGCAAGTAATCTTTCCTGTTTGTTTTGAGCAGCTCGGGGAAATGTGGTTGGCCACATATAGTGCCAGAGAGCATGTAAAACCAATCTGACACTAACCTGAGGATTATAAGATTAAAAAAGCTTAACCTACTTTTAAATGCCAACTATTACATACTCCTAACAAGGTTAAAGCTCAAAATTAAGCATCAATTAACCACGGATGCACTTTTTTTCTACAGCTTAAAAAAAAAAAGAGGCAAACTGTTCGTATTAGTCATCAAAATCCCAAATGAAGTTTCCAAACAAACCCCAGACAGGTGCCTCCTGTCTCCTGCACTATCTCAGCGCTGTTTCTGGGGTCGCTGGTTCTGTTCGTTACACTTGTAATCTATCGGTTTCTGGAGGAGAAAGTTACATGTCTGAAGTGTCGCATCCTGGTACCACCTCAGCCCTCGGAGGTCAGGTGACCCCCCCCCCTCGCGTCCCATCGACTGCAAAGATGTCCCATCCATGAAGCAGCCGGGTCATCGTTGGACTCAGGGAAGGCTCGCAGAGATAACTCAGAGAGAGAGCTGGCTCACTAGTTTGAAACTTAAGTTAGCTAAAATATTAGCTTGCTACCGAGCATATGAACTACGAGCAAAAAGTGAGGAAATTTGTGTTTAGTAGATTACCTCTTTGCTGTAATAATGTAATAATGGCAATAAACCATACACTGTCAGAAAGCCTGTTTGTTTCTCCGTTTAAATGGTGCCACATTTGTCAGAAACAGGCATTTATGGGACGAGCAGCAGAGCTGAATATCTGGATTGCGCTCTGCCAATGCTAACAGCTTTTTTTTTTTTTTTCTCCTTGCTGGTGTTGTTTGGTGGGGTTTGGGTGGTTGAAGCCAGAAGAAACAAGACATATTGGCAATTTAACAATCTGAATGTATTCATTTAACAAACAGGAGCCTCAGCAGCGTGTGGGAAAACCATAGACAGCCACAACAGCCTGGCACCTCCTCCTCCTCCTGCTGGTCACCAGCTTGGTGTGATGGCATCCCGTTCTTCAACCAGCATTTGTATGAAGTCAGCCAACGTATTTGTGTTGGTCACTCTGGTATGAACAGGTATGAACCACTCCACTCCCAAATTCTGGAGGTAGACTCTGATGACGCCCCGTATCATCACACTGCCTCCACCAAAAGATGCTACTCTGTCGGCGCAGGAATCACCAAAGCCACATCTTCTCCACACTTGGACCCTGCGATCCAAGTGACGTAGGCAGAATCTGGACTCATTCGGTGAACATAATGTTCTCCCGTATGTTCAAGTTCCAGCGCACCTGTTGCTGACACCAGCGCTAACAGGCCTGATGGTGAAGGGCAGTCATGGCGGGTCTCCTGGCAGCCCTATGAGACCGGAGACTGGCTGCGTGCGGTCTGTTCCAGACTGTCTGGGCAGAGAGGTGTCAAGCGTATCGTTCTGTAAACCTTGTCTGCAAATCTGTAGCAGACTGCGGTTCTTAATTCCTGACAGGAAGAGGAAACAGTCTTCTTGAGGTGGGGTACCTGGGGGTATCACATGCACAAAACAGGAGCCAATAGCAATAGCAAAAACAAGAAGCTGTTTGGCACTGGCAGCGTAGACTTGGCTAATCTTTTATGGGTGCAGCCCAGACACTCAGCTCTGCTTCTCATCAAATGGGGCACCATTTACCAGGGAAATATTCTGACTTTTTAAAGTGTAAGATTTATGACCAAGAAGCATTGTTATGTGATTCGTTTCTTTATTAGGGGTATATAACTACTCGGGCTGTCAGTTGATTACATTTTTTAATCGCGATTAATCGAAAGATTTTCATTGTCAACTCGCAATTAATCGCACAGATAATTTTTTTAATGTTCTGTTTATCCATCCATCCATCCATCAGCTATACTAGGGTTTCTCAACGGGGGCGTTCTGAACCTTTAGGGGGGCGCTGGAAACATCAGGGCTGAGAGGGGGGCGCTCAGGCACAAATGAGGGGCGCCACGCCTTAAGAACTCTATTTTAAACTTCCATGGTTTCTCAAGGTTTTTTTTGCAGTTCAAATCTACTTAATTTTCAATAAAATGTTGTGCTCAGATTTCCTTTCCAAAAATAAAGCTGCTTTCTGAGACCAAACCCCGAGTCTGCCGCTTCCATGACCCGGTAAAATCTTCTTTTCTCTCTACGTCACAACGAGACGAGACGAGCGGGATCAGTCGCCATAGTAACGCCCATAAACACACAGCATCGGAGAAACTCCTTTCCAACACATTCATTCAACAACCGATGAAAACATACACAATCAAGACTACGTAATCGCGTTTAATCAGTAATATTTACAGTACAATCAAAAATGGCCTATAGCTGGCGCTCTATCAGTGGCTCCATTCAGTATCTGCCGATCATATATGGTCGGCAGATACCGGGGATTCGCCACTTTATTAAAGCACCGTGTTTCCCAGGTTCTGACAGTACACTGCATTTTGCACCGTCACAACTTGGTAGCTAAAAAAAATGTCCCCATCACTCAATGAGTCCCTGAATGTGGCAGTCAAGGCCATTAACAAAATAAAGGCCCATGCGCTCAGTGATCAGCTCTTCAGACAGCTGTGTGGGGAAAATGATGACATCAGTCACTGTTGACAATTAATTCATTTTCTGCAGTCGGCAAAGGTAGGCTTCAATTATATTATTATAAAGGCCTGTTCACACACAAATAAATGTGTAGCTAATTATTACATTTTTATAGTAGCCTAGAGGTCAGCTATTTCACCTGTCTCTTCTTCGATGTGGCGCTTTCAGTAAATCCTCCTTCTCCGCAGCTTCAGTCCTTCTCCTAAATCAGCGCAAAAAAATTCCTCCGCAAATTATCTCCGCTAAAAAGGGGAATCCTACAGGGGAATCCGTAGCGCGCATTATGTCATGGAACAAATACGCGCTGTATGAGGAACTCCAAGGGGGAAAAAAGGGGACCTCCTGCTCTACACTGGCCACTTAATATTATACTTATAAATAATATAATACTACTACTAATAATACTAATAATACTATAATACTAAAGTATTATATTATTATAGTATTATTTCCATGTAATTTCCATTACTTCTATTTCCACAAATTAATATCCATGCTTACACAGATACGCACATTTTTTTTTTCCGGGGAGAGCGGGGGGCGGAGTTAAGGGGGACATTTGTTCAAAAAAGTTTGAGAACCACTGATCTAAACCCATTTTGTCCTATACAGGGTCACGGGGATCTGTTTTATTTATTTTTTTAAGCCTTTAGTTTGAAAACCGGAGGTCCACCAATGCTACCATACTTTTTGGAGGCTTAATTCATCAGCTACTTAGTGTATTTTGTGTAATGTATTCATTAACGCATTATTAACGCATTAACTTTGACAGCCCTAATTACTACTATTACCTTTTAATGCAAATAAATAAAATTCAGTGACAGTTACATGGACCCTGACTTTTACTACTTTTTACGTACAGAAGAAACCAAAGATATATATTTTTGTATTTTCTGACCTCACTGCTTTGCAAATGTATGTCCATATTTTCGTGTCACGCCAGCAACACATCCCTAAAAAAACCAATTCAGTGCTAATAAATGTGATGTCAGCAGGTGATTGTGATGATGATTTTGCTCAAAAGCAGTATCCGTGAAAAGCTGAGTCTTTGAGGAGCACTGACGGGCAAACGATCACCACTCTGGGAGAATTTCAGCATGTGAAGGCCAAACTAGACACCAGTCCTCTTCTATCCCTCAGACAGGGGCTGCAACAACCACAGTCATTCATCAATGGCTCTAAGAACTAAGGAGGCGAGGGAATACTTTCAGAAACCCTAGTCAAGCACTAAAGTCAAGCGCTATATTTACAAATGCCACTGGAAACGTGCAAAAAAGAAGCCTATCGTAGTCTTGTCCACACGTGATGTCAATAGACTCTGAGGCATTCGGAATGGACAACCACAGCACGGAAACATATACTTTGGTCAGAATAATCAGTTTTTAACATAGTTAACATTTAAAACGGCATGAATTCTTCTAGCCACACCTGCACGTGAGCTTTGAAGGAACTCGCCTCGTGTGGATGGAGACGTCCCATGTTATCCCAGACAGACCTGATCATGTTGACAGCAGGGCACCATGGGAGTCGTACCACCACTTCCAGGGCTCGTTGTTGTTTTTTGAATGCTTGAGAGAGTTCCTGCGTTGGCTGTGTGTTAATCAGAAAGCTCCAATAAATAAATGCCTGTATTTCTCACCACTGAGGTCACCGTTGGTTCCTTATAATGACACTGTTGGACATCTTGTGATTTCAAGATTTCAGACTTCTTACTTTTTTTTTCTTTTGCAACCTCAAAAGCACATGAGCATCCTACCTTGTGTCCTGGTGCTTGGTTCAATCTCCTTGCTTTGGTGTATGGCCTGTGACTCAGCTTGGTAGCAGAGTTTGTCTGTTCCGGTTCGCCCGGTTTCAAGCCTCCTACACGCCTGCTTGTTTCAGTTCGTGACCCCGGTTCAACCTACACATGAAAGTGACGTTCATTAGCAGCTGTGAGGTATAACTGGCCAATCACACGCCTGACTGCAAACCAACAAAACCCTCCACTTAGTCTGCCTTGAAGAATTGATGCAGTTTTGAACCCAAGTGGTGGTCACATCAAATATTCATTAGATTTAGATTTTTTTTTTTCTGTTCTCTCACTTTTATAAACTTATTTAACATCAATTCAACTATATTTCTGAAAGCATTCATACTTTGCAGCATTTCCTCACACCTGCCTCTGACTTTGAGACAGTACCTCAGTCACACTACAGGTGGAGCGTCATTTTTTGGATCCTTTTCAGCCAAGTGCCTGTAATTTTCTACATTCCTTGACTTGTAGTCAATCAACCTTAATCAAATCTCAATTGTATTTGCTGTGCCTGCTTCCTGTGTTCCCTCCCACAACCAGATTACTAGAATGCCTCTCTTTCAGCCTTTTTTTTTATTCTTACATTACATCCAATAATTTACCAGATGCTTTTACCTGAATCAGCTAAAAGTAAAAGGACCAACCGGCACATTATAAGGAACAAAATCTTTTCAAATGACAGATTGCAAATAGAGCAGGAAAAAAAGGACCAAGCAAGAGAGAGCTAAGCACGTTAGTGGTTTAGTGGTGTAAGGAGAAGAGCTTTTCTCAGAAATTTGGTCGTGACATGATTCTTGAAGGTAGAGAAGGACGCCGCTGCTCTGATAGTATTTGGTGGCGTGTTCGTTTATGGCAGAACCACGACCAAGTTCTGTAAAGCAATAAAAAAAAGAAGAAAAAATCTGTGTAACATGAAAGAGGATCACTTGGCAGAAATGTAATATAAAGTACATAATTAGCTTTAACCTAATGAGGAATCATGTAAATGTGACACTGTTTGTTTTTGCTGCTTCGGAATAAATCATTTTTAGGCTATCTCAAGACGACACATACCTCACATATCGATCTCTCGTAGTAAAACAAACCAAATATTGGCTCCAGAATAATGTTTGTCATCTTAAGCAGATGCCAATGGCTGTTTTTTCCTTCGTGCTCGCAAGGAAAGAGCGAGACAGGATGTTTCCAATCTGCAACTCTGCTCCTAGATGCTACAAAATGTCCCAGGATATATTATTGTTTTAAGGATATCAAATAAATGAAAAATAAAGGGCAATTTAAAAAAAGAAAAAGGACAAGCAGACGACAACCAAAAGCAGTTGGACACAAGGATCCACTGAAAACATCGACAACTCAAGTTCACTCACGAGACTCTGTCTCTCTTTTTCACCCACTTCCCCTTAAATACCCGCATGCGAGCACATGCACGAGTGCACGCACGGATGCATGTAAATTTGACGAACCCAACGATGTAGGTTTAAAAGTTAATCAAGGTGATTGGTTGATTTCGCCTGAGTGCTGTCTCGGTTTTGCTGGCTCTGGCCTAACTCCCGCTCAGACCGCCAGCCAGGAAAACCTGGAATGAAAGGCTGGCACTTCCCACTTTCTCCTCCCTCTGATCTGCTGTTGCTACCACAGCTGCCAACAAAGGTATTTCTGCACTCAATCAACACAGGGCGACGTGGAAGAGCGTTTGTCTGCACTAAAAGTTAAATCGATAGTATCGGGGTTATATCATCTGCTATTTCTATTTTCTTTTCATATTAAATTCTGTCCTTTTGAGCCAAATGAGTGATAAGATTACCTTCTCTGTCTGATCTTAATGCAACCAATCAATGGTAACCTTCATCTAGACCCCCCTGACCTGATTAGATCCTGCAGAAACAATGACAATAGTCCAGATTTACATTAACTGAGTGAATCAAGAATCATAATCTAGAAAAAAATGATGAGAAACTGTGAAGCAGACAAAGAAATGATGGAAACTATCGCATCTGATATCCGCCTGTCTCAATTGACCTGTAAAATCCTTGAGACGGGAAGAAATGCAAATACCACTGACTTACTTGCACCGAGAACTGCTGAAGGCTTTTCAAGCTCACTCCCACAATGGTGGTGAGCCCGGAGCAGAGTGAATATATACGGTGTGGGCTCTGAATGGCACAATGTGTGAGAACCAAAAAAAAAAAGGGGAGCCACGAAGTGAAGGCTCAGGACCCTCCGGGCTGCCTACCACCGAGCAGAGCTCCGGCTGCTTCCACAGAACAAAGCTGACTGCCACAACTACAATCCTCTGTTCAGCCACGCAGACTTGCACTCCGCTTTACTGAAATCATGAATTACTTAAACCAGTGGTTCTGTTGTTGAAGCAGAAAATGGATGTGGAGTTGACATGAGCGGAGCCACACTCACGACGCATTCAGCAGTCGTAAATGCAACGTTTCTTCGTGGTTAACCAAACTTTCAGTCATGTTTTCTGTTTTAAAATTGCCAAAAAAATAAATAAATAAATAAATAAATCAATGCTAGGTTTTCTTAGCCTCTAAGCTAGGAAAGGTTTTGAAAGGAAAAAGCTGCAGCTGCCTTCCGTCTCCTTGCAGGTTTTCTATCAGGTACACGGCAAATCTGGCATCTAAAAAGTAAAAGCTTGTCTTCCAGCGACCTTCATCAGTCATGCAGCATATATGCTATTGACCAAGACCCTAGAAGCCCTGCATGTTTACTAATTTCTCAGTCATTTAACCCCTTTTTCAGATGAATTTGTTCTATACGTTTCATCCGCCCACATTATCAGCCTCATTTGCATATCCATAAGCCTTCAAAAAGGGGTCAAACCTACGGGAGCGCCAAGGATTGTTGCTCCTCTTATGTTTACTTTCAAACTTCACTTCCAGCTCCTGCAAAAAGAAAAAAAAAATTTTCGGAAGCGGTCAGAACGCTGGAAGGGACTTTCACTGGCAGCCAGGTTTCCCAGCATGCCTTGCGGCAGGGGCAGATTTGTTCACAAAGTTAACTGTGAAGTTGCTCTGCTCAGCGTGAGACATAACCCGGCCACAGTTGATCAGGTTTTATAAGAACATCTACTGCCAGAAGGACCACGGTTTCACTTGCAGTCTTTATTTGCAACTCTTACTTTTGCACGGTCTTTACACCAATTTTAAATATGCTCCCAAGAGTCCCTGACAGTTTTTGATGCAAATCTATTATCAAAGAGTTTGTGGTTAAGTTAAAAAAAAAAAAAAAACTTTCTTTCACTGGCGTGATACAAAGCTTCACATCACCTGCTTTCATCATCTCTCCAGAAACTAGAATTAAACCACTAGAATTAAAGACACGTCTAACAAATGGATCATCAAAGCTAGTCAATAGCTTAAAATGAGAGCTATTTTCTATTATGCTCAGCTTAATTATATTTGATCCGAACACCATGGAAACAGTTCCAACTCCACGCTTCAACGCAGATATTGCAGCTCCATTGGACGACATGCAAGGGACAGTGCAGGCTGCCTGCAGCATCTGGTGGACACCTGTAAGACTGCAAGTCACTGAAGGACATAAAAAATAAATTAATTAAATAAAGGAAGAGCTTTTGTGATTCTAAGTTTAAAAAAAAATAAATAAATAAAAATCTGGGCCCGAGCGAGTGCATTTATTTTCTGAGCGTTGGCACATTGCACTGCCATGTGGGGCATCTGACCTGTGTGTTCAGTCATGACACCAAAGGCAACATAAATCGCAGCGAGCGGACAACAAATGACAATAAAAATGTCAAGACCGACCTGCACAGCCAGATAAAACCAGGTTCTTTGTTGTGAACAGCAAACTGGATCCTGCCAACAATTCTAGTCATTTCTAACGTATGCGACACAAAGCGGACAAAGCCGGATGAGCCCTGCATTTATACCAAGACTTGTGAATTAAAGCGGCATTTGCACATGCTTGCACAGCTAACTGCATTACATATCGCATGTTATGTGTCATATTTGTCATGTAGAACAAACTGAAACAGTGTGCACTCACATTATCTTCCAACTCTTTAAAAAAAAAAAAACTGATGCATCTGCTTCTTTCTGGGTGACTTTCTTTCCATCTGTTTATAATGCAATCCTACTTTAACCTACTTCTTCCTCTTTGGGGTCACAGGGGTCCGCTGGACCCTGGACAGGTCTCCGGTCCATCTCACTAATAACTCTTTATTATTTGTAATGTTGTCCAGCAGGAAAGAAACAGATCAAAAACCATCTCAAAACCAACCACAAAGAGGATGGAAAAAAAATCCAACATTTCAAAAATCAGAAAGCATAATAAAAACGACATTGTATCACATGGTCTTTATATGTTACGTGCTTTTTCTCTTCATTTATTGTTCTATTAGGTAAAAAAAATATATCACACAGGGCAGGGCTTTTAACTGTTTCTGATCACGCGATCCTTAAATCTGAAAGGCAAAGCAAACTGATTGAAAATGCCGGCTAAACCTGAGCACTTTAGGACCGGAGTCTGCTGAGTGCTGTGAGCTCATTCACTTATGAGAGCTAATCACTGCAAGCGGACCTGATCACAAAGGGACAGTCACTGACACCAGAATAATTACGCTGTGCAAGTCTAATCCTTCGCACAGCACTTAGGATGGTTTTAAAGGCCACCGGGGCAATCTGCAGAGCTCCCTTAACTCTTAGGGTGAAGTCTGGTCCTTTTTTTTGCAGCCACTGGGGCACAAGCCTGATTGCTAAAACCGGGAAAGTAATCCCAGGAGTCGGGCCGCTAAACCTGCTCTAACCATGTAACCATGGCAGCAGACAGGTAGTGTCTGGGTCACCAGGCAAACATGGCCAGGCTACAGCACTGGCACCGTTGGTGGAACACTAACACTGGCGCAAACCTGCATCCGTCCATGCATTTACAGATATTAATGCGCACGCACGCACAAAGCCACGCGGCAGAGAACACCCACAGAAGTCCAGGTGAAAGTTGTGAGCGGAGTTCGAGAGCTGATGGGCGCACAGTTTCAGCTAATCAGCTCAGAAAGTGTATATTTCCAACCCAGTCTCTGGAGTAGAATCTTGGCATTTTATATTTTTGTAAACTACAGATAAGTATCTCAGTGTTACACGGCCAAAAAAAGCCTTCTGCACACTCAAGCCTTCACATAAGCCCTTTTTATACTGGTCCTAAAACGCCCCAGTAACATCTGTCTTTTCAGTGCAATGGGAAAATCTGCATTCAGTCCCACATCAAATGTCTCCAGAGCAGATTCAAGGTATTAACTTGGTCTGGCTCCAAGCGGCACTGATGGCAGCACAACACCCGAGTACAACTTTCTGTTGAGGTGCAGGTCTTGTTCGGCAGTGGAGGAGAAGCACTAGCTACATTTTTCTTGAAGGAGGCAAATGTTTTAACAACCGCAGAACTTCACGTGGAGGTTCTAAAAACTGACGGCAACAAATTACAGATTAAAGGAAAAGTGCCACGGATTGATTTTTCCTGTCTGCAGGACAGGCCGCAGCTCAGTCTCAGAACCAGCAGGGCGACGCTCGACGTCTGCTCACAAGACTCAAACTAGCCTCGTTCTCAGAGAAAGTCGTGGTTATCTGAAACTGTGCTGTGACAGTCTGCAGGGCACATCTATCCATACGTGTCATCCGTAAATGTGGATGCTGAGCATAACTCCAGCTTTGCGTGCACTGACCCCAGCCATCTACAGCTAGCAACCACCCCAGCTAGCAACAGGAAGGTATTTCATTAGCTCGATATATGTGAAATGCTTTTGTTTAAGCACGCCATGAATTAGATTTAAATTTATGGTTGTAAATGGTCGTGTTCCGCGCGGATCAAGAGTGTTTTCAGATCGGAAAGTTTAAAAGTGAAAAAGGTGAAATCTCATTCCGCCGCCCATTTTCCATTTATGTGTAAAAACACTGAACGCAAGGAACAAATGTTTGAGTAATCTTATAAAAAAAAAGAAACAGGTATAACACTTTCACAACAAAGAATTTGTTTCTTTTCTTGAATCAAAACATTTAATTTTGAAAAAAATAAATCAAAAAAGGGCAGCAGCCTAAAATGCAACAAAAGCGCAACAAAGAGGCACAAAACCTGCCGTGCTCCGACCTACTCAAAAAAACTTTTTTTATATTTCTTAAATTACCATAATTCAGATATCCTTAAAGATTTCTGAGGCTTTCCTACCATCGGCGACACCATGCTGGACGTATTGCCGTGTTCATACGGTGACCCTTTTTTTTTTTTTTACCACCTTGAAGAAAGCATCAATCACATATAAAACACATGAGGTGGTTAATGCTTCATTCACAGCATATGGGGTGATTTACGCTTCAACGTTGAGCCGACGACATCCATCCACTTCAGCTGCAGACCCTACAACCGTAACCTTTACCGTGCTCCGCGGTTATTTGGCGCAGACCGTCTCAACGGGGAAGCCAAAGCTCTCCCATACTGTTGACTTCTGCTCGAGGCTCCTGCTCCGTATGTTCACCACTACTGCTCACATCTAAGGCACTCACAATCCACGCTGCTGAGACAAACTTCTTCTTTTTTTTTTTTTTTTTTTGGGGGGGGGGGGGGGGGGGGGGGATTTGCGACATCCATGCGGATTGGAGACTGATCAATGCGGATCAGGGATCATCAGTGATCTGTTACAGCCCGATTTAAAATGCTAGAAGTGATGCTTTGTCATTAATGTGCAGAGTTTAAGCCAAACCAGGTGATCTCCTCCTAACCCTCAACAAGTCATCACGGTGCCTAAACTGAACCAAACTGTTGGGTTGAAACAAAACATTTGTGCATCCTGGCATGTTTCCTGACTGGCTCAAATGCTGCAGAGATGCACATGTCAGGGATCTAATGTGTTCCTTGAGACTAAGAAACATTATCATTACTTCCATACACAGTTATCACAAACGGAAACCATTTTTACTCCGGTGACTGGGTTGATATTCACAAATAATGACAGAGAATACGGAGTTTTAATGAAATGACATATACTATACATACACCTTACGTTTGCATGTTCAAACAGTTTCAGACACCAAGACAGGATGCAGCACGCAGATATTTGATGGCAGGAAACTTCAGAGAAGCAGAGGGGGAGGATATTTACTGTAAAGGATAAGTTGATTTTACAGTAAGCTGACTGACAGGAAATTACATGGAAACTATTCTTTAAATCGTTGATTTCATGGTTCCGGCGCCTCCAACATTGATAATCGCTGGTTCTCTCTGTTGGGTTTTGGTCTGTTTGAAGACGACGTGGGGTTGGTAGATATCTAAAAAAGGGTATTTTACTATTTTAGATAGGGATGCACGATAACTTTTTTAAACCGATACCGATAACTTTCAGCTCCTAAAGGTCGATACCGATAACCGATAACACACACATATACCTAATATCATTATACTATGATATTATACTATGAACAAAATCAAAAATAGTTTTGACTTTTTAAATGAACAGATATTTATTTTCCAAAGAAAAACTACTGGCAAGCCTCTCAAACATTTTCGTAAAGCTATCAAACAAACCTATTTGATATCTCACATCAACTTAAATAAGGTTCATTACTGACTGATATAAAAATAAAATAGAGGCTCCTTGAACTGATAGAAATACAGGCATCAGAATTACAAACTGAAAAAGATTAACATTTAAAGGATTTTGGCTTGTGGTTCCATTTAAATCAATACCTTTGATTAAAGTAAATAGGTTCAATAGTTTTTATTTTTCAATCTCATGGAAGCTTTAGATGAGAGGAATGAGGGAGAGGGAGGGGAGGAGAGACTCCTGCTGGATTGCGTACGTTAGCATTAGCTTCCGTTAGCTTCCGTTAGTTAACGTTAGCACGATTTCAAAACTCCATGGAAGCGATTGTTATGTTGTAGGTGGCCGATCGAGTTTTACGTATTAAAGCTTATGCTTGTGCTTCCCTCCTCATAGAATTCACTCGGAGGATTCGTCACAAATAACCACCAAACTATCTTCTTATGAAACTTTAACGAAGTTCCACGCCACCATGTTTGTTGTGATCAGTACGCTGTGCTCCAGGCTGCATTCAAGGTGTAACGTAAATTCCCAAGTTCTCTCGTTTGCTAGTCGTTCTTTCAGCCTTACTATTATTTTCTTTATTTATGTGTAACATGTGGGAAAATACTGCGAATATCAATTAAAGTCAGCAACTACCAAAATTATGCCCGAGTTAACGAGTTGTTTTCTGGCATGAGGGGGTATTCTTGATTTTCCTTATTGAGTAATCGTTTTTCTGATTATGCCGACGTCACTTGAACATAACATTTACTGCCGGTCATTCAAGGCTCAGAGAGAGCGAGGCACTGCCGTGTTGACAAAAATATGTTATTGGGGCTATTCGTCGTGATATCGGAGTTATTGGGATGATGTCATAATTTCCTGTTAATGGCCCGATAGTTATCGTGCACCCCTAATTTTAGACCATTCATGCAAAGATGATCATATCGCCTTTTAAATAAAATCAATGAATGTTCACTCAAATCAATTGTATCTCTTCGCCCCAAATGCACGTTACGTTAGCAAGTCACGGGGCTTCTACGACACCTTTAAAAAAGAAACCCAAGCATCTGTGCGAACATGTGCCGCTGTCCCTGGGCTCCACATTTTGGCTCTTTGAAATCCAGGTAACAAAGAAATGTGGAACAACACACGGCACATGTGATCCAGTTTGATTTTTTTTTTCTTCCTCACACAAAACACATTCTCGTCTGACGTGCCCTTTTCGAAAGAAACACATGATCCACCCCCCCACCCCCCCGGCCTTTTCAGCGCTCCGGCTCTCTTTCCAGTTGCTATGAGACACTCCAGCTGAAGCCAAGGCTTCCACAATTCATTACTGGAGGAACAAAAGCCAAAGCACTGGACAAAGCAAGCCAGACCAACTCCAACCAGCTCCCACTTAAAACACACATCACACCGCTGAGTGCTCTGCTGACATACAAATGGTCAATTCAAGACCCCCCACCCCCATCCCCTCCTACACATGCAACACACAAAATTTCCCTTTCCTCATTTTATTTTTCCCCTTTAATACCAGGGATGAAGATCATGTCAACAGGTCGGACATTTCTCACATTCAAAAACAAACCCGAGACCTTATCAGCATGGATGAAGTTCTGAACGGCTGCCCAGATGATGTTTTCTGCACAGCCGCAGAAATCTCATCCTTTCACGTCGCCGTGCCAAAACCTGAACAGGCTACAAAAGCACCACCAGTGCAACATCACCTGCCCGTGGCTTCCCACCAGCTCCGCCTCACCAAATCGTGAAACATCGCTTTCCTCTCCAGCCAATCACATCTCGATCTCTGGCTGTTCTCAAGCAAAGAAAGAAAGGGGAAGGCCGACGAGCAGCGGCCCTCCTCCTCCTCCTCGTTGTGTTCCACACATGCACGCACACAACAATCGCCGTGTGAGAAATGCCAACAGACGGGCAATCAGTCATTGTAATTAGGCTTGCTGCCGTTCCTGAGCCTTCATAATTCAGTCCCGAGCTGGGAGACGTAGGTAGCGAGAGCCCAGCTGCTGCCTGCCACAGCCCACCACCGGCTCGACCAAACCTCAACACAGACCACTCCCTTTCTGCTCCCCGCGACTGGGGCTGGCGAGGTGGGGGGGCAACAAAATTATAAAGGGGATGGCTGACTGCAAAATTACTCCCCCCCCCCACCCCCCACGTCCCACTCATTCTTTCTTTTCACTGCATTGCAGACTTTCTTTGCCCCCCCTGCGCGACAGCAGGTACATCGCGATGTGAGCGCGGGAGTTCTCAAAAGAGGACGGGCGGTAATCCGAATTCGTTTTAATGAAAGCCGGGCTTCTGTCATTTCCTGCGCAATTTCGTCCCGGATTCAGGTGCACATACGCGCATTTTCCACGCGTGTCCTTGCAACGGGACACCCCAGATTCACAGAACAGACCCGGCTCAGTCCTTTTTCTCTCTGGAATTCACAGCTAAACAGGAAGCTATGTCAGTATTTTGAAGAGATTTATTATATTTGCTTACAGGCTGTGGCTGACTCTGAAACTGGCTCAGCTTATTGTGTAGGACCTGAAGTTTTCTTGGCAGTGAAATGAAGAACTGCAAGTTCAGCCAAAATAGACAATAAAGCAGAATGAAGAAACATGCCAAATTTCAGGGGCAATTCAGTACAGGGGCTCATTTTTCCAAAATGATTCACGCTGGAAAGAAAAAAAAAAAAACATTTCCTTGTCCTCAGATGAACTTAGTGTGCTTCCCGTTGGCTTTTACATGGAAGCGTGTGGGGGAGGGAGGAGGATGTGAGCACGCACGTGACCGCACGCCCGCTGCTGCTCGCTCTGGAATAAGGTAGCACAAATAAAAGCTTCAGAACGTGCGCTGCTTTATAAAAAACATTTTTAAAGACACAGGGGGAAACCGCACGCAGGGATTCCCACAATAGCAAAATAAAAAAAAAGAAAAAGGGACGATCAAGTGAGATGGGAGCTGTTTTTCACAGTGCCGTGTCCTGTTCATTACCAGCTCACAGCTACAGGACAAAAACTGTGCTTTTTTTTTTTTTTTTTTCTCGGCGCAGTAGCGTTGTGAGGAAAGAGTGAGAAGTAAAAGCAGGATTTAGTCCTCCCATGTGTTCTTTGGCACATTTGTCGCTTTGTTTGGTTTCCGCTGCTGTTCACCTGCTCCCGCGCCAGGACGACAATCAACCAGGAAATGCCTGAAAACGTATTTGTCCAGAAGTTGATTTTCTCCAAACACCCCGAGCTGACGTGAAGAGCCGAAGCAACAGCCTCTTTTCAGTAAACGGCATCGCGCTCGCTGCAGTGAACAGCTACTCAAAAGCCATTTTCTAGAACGTGCATGGGCTTGGATTATTTAGTTGGACATCAGCCACTTCAGTGGACACCAGGGAGTCATCCCACATCCACTCCATGGACTGCGCTGCACAAAAGTGCCATTTAAAGGATTTATTTTATTTCATTTTTCTGCAGTTTAATGCTTAAATCCTTGATGAGCATATTGTTACACAGTTGTTACATCTGTTTTATTCTTTTTCATTCTGTCAAGAGAAGAATAAATATACTTGATGGCAAAAATACAGTTTGAGTTTGTCATTATTTCTTTGGTTCCCATGATGCATCAGTAACTCTTTAAAAAATACGAATATAAAAAAAACTACATAGAATTACAGTGAAATTATTCCACTGTTTTTAATAAGTCCTGCATGTAATCACAGAGCAGCAGCTCAATCCATTCAGGCAGGCAAACACGCTCGACACACCGCTGGAGTCCAAACCCAGCACCGCAACGGGGCAGAAAGGCGATTTTAAGTGGGCTGCGTTTTTACAGAAACTGCTGACCCGCCGGCATTTTTCACGTGCAGACGCGTCGAGGGCTACCGCAGCAGGCGCTGAGAAACGGGCAAAGCCGCCGCCTTGATTGCCAGAGGTCAGAGGAGAGCGGCCAGGCCGGTTCGAGGGCACGGCAAGCCAAACAGTGATTCCAGTAAGCACTCACTGCAACAGGGGCACACGGGAGCGAGCGGGCCGCGGCGGCCCAAGACCACACTTAGCTGCCACTCCCGTCAGCTGAGAACAGGAAACTGAGACACGTCACAACAGAAGACTGTCTGGTCCAATAACTGTTGTCCATAGTTGACCGTAGTCAACATGGAAGCATTGATCCGTCCTTCCTTGTACCAGGGAATTTTTTTAGATTTTTTTTTTTTTTTTACGCTTTACACCCTTTAGTACCAACGGAGCATTGTTTTAACACCACGGTACACCTGAGCATGGCTGCTGACCATGTCTGTCCCTCCATTCCGTTGTCTGACGGCTACCTACAGCAGGATAATGCTCCATTCTAGGGCTGTAGCGATACACTAATCTCACGATACGATACACGATATTCGGCTCACGATACGATATATATCGTTATTCATCTTACAATACATTTACATCATTTTCTGAAAGATTTTAAAGAGACAAAGTGATTTTTGTGACATCTTGTGAGTGTTCCAATGACTTTGTTTGAATTAATTGAACTGAAAGCAGCAATTACACATTACCGTATTTTCCGGACTATAAGCCTCTACTTTTGTCCCACGCTTTAAACCATGAGGCTTATACAGAGATGCGGCTTTTCTATGAATTTTTCTTCAGCCCTCAGGGGGCGCTCTAGCAGGAAGTGCAAAAACCAAAAACAAACCAAGTGGTTAAAAGCTATTCTGTTTTTGTTAAGTAGCCTATGTTGGCTATGCTATTCTACATTCATTTTGTGAGCATCAATACCTGTTATTATTGGACAAACTGATTAATCCAGGTGTGTCTGGCCATTGTAGCTACTCAGACACACCTGGATTTATCAGTTTGTCCAGTCAGTTTGTTGGTTCCCCAGCAGAATTCAGGGTTCTGAGTGGACCCGCCGCAGAGGTAAGGTTTTAATCGCAGATGCGGACCGGACGCAGCGTGGAGCCAGCAGGTCCGTGATCCGGCTCCAAAGCAGATCCGGCACTGAGTCCAAGTGGACTCCGATAGGGGTCCATTTCACGGGTCTGTTCCGGACGTCTTTGCTGTGTGGGGGGGTTTCAGTACACAGGAGGAGGAAAAAATCAGTTCAGGTATATAAATAAACACTTATGGTACAAAATCTTTGGATGTAAATATCTTATTTCTCAGCCTGGATACTGGTGGCTTATAGTCCGGTGCGGCTTATATGTGACAAAATATATATTTCGTTTATATTTTAATGGGTGCGGCTTATAGTCCGGTGCGGCTTATATGTGACAAAATATATATTTCGTTTATATTTTAATGGGTGCGGCTTATATTCAGGTGCGGCTTATAGTCCAGAAAATACGGTATATGGCTGACAGGCAGCTTGCAAATGCTGGACAAAATGAATAAAAGATTTATTGAGAAAAATAGTTTCATTTATTTAAACAGTGCAAATTGTTGCTTGCAAGCTTTTAAAGGTGGGACACGGGGGTTTTGAAAGAAGCTTAAAATATTGATACCCATGGCTGAAAAATCCATACTCGATAAAATGTCTATATATATATATCACGGTATCGATAAAATCGCTCAGCTCTACTCGTTGCCATCGCTGTACCGCTCTGGCCTCCACACCTCAGTCCAGTCCACTACATCTGGGATGCAGCAGGACGGCAGACTGGCATCATGGATGTGCAGCCGACAAATCTGCAGCAACTGCGTGACCAAAATCCCTGATGGATGTCTCCAACGCCTTGTCGAATCTTTGCCATGAAGAATAAGGCAGCTTTAAAGTATATAATGACATAACTGGTGACTTACGGTGTGCTGTATATATAAACCTTCCGATTCAGGAGTTCAACACAATTTGTAAATAACCACTCATTAAGTCATTAAGTAAAATTAGCCCTTGCATGAAGTGAGCATTGAGCATTAGGTTACACAGAAAAGATAAAAGCCCTTTGCTTGACATTGCCAGGAGCTTTAATGCTTTTAAAGCAATAATAACTACGCTGCTCGTAATGACAGTGTTTGTGCAGCTGTTTCTAGGACATCGGTGATTTGTAGCAGATATTAAATTAGATCAAGAGAATGATCTTATAAAAAATAGGAGGGGATAAAGGGGCCCCACGGAAAAACTAAACATATATGCAATGTGTCTGTTCACCACTGTCATGGCTGCCCATCCATCATCTGTTCCCGCTTCTTCCCATTCAGGGTCATGGGGGTCTATATTTTACTGTGAGCCATAAATGTTTGTGGTGGGTCTTTACTCAACAGCCTCAGCGGTCAAGCATCTTTAACAGCGGCTCGAGCACAATAAAGGTTCGATCAATATGCATCGAGCGGATTCCAAATTATCGTTAAATAAATAAAGGTCTTCGTGGGAAAATGTGAAGTTGAAGACGGAGCGAGGCAACGCTCGTCTGCAGAGACACGAGTGCAGCTGAGCGACGCTTGAGGGGCTCAAAGCATGAATAAAGAGGCTGATTTTCACCTGATTTACACGGTACGCAGGTATTTACACGCAGCCGAGCCACTAATCAGACAAAACTCCTCAGGATAAGAGCTGTTTTTGGCAGAGAGGGTTGTAAGATGTGAACATAAAAAAGGAACATGAACACCACGGACAGTAAAAGTCCTACAGTGGCAGCAGCAGGTTGGACTGATTTCAAATCACAAGATTTGACTTTTATAATTAGTCATAAGGCACGACTAAGTTCTAACTTTAGAACTCTTTTTTCTCTTTTTTTTTTTTTAAATCGTGGCCTCTTGTAATAACATCCACAACGTCCTGCAGAGAGGCCTGCAACTAAAGTGCTTAAATAAATTTTGACAATTACCACCCTTCGGCTCATAAATCCTCTCTCCCTGGCTGCTCTTCTTCTGGAGGTACCGAAATGTGCAAAAGTCTCAGGTGCCTCCCGGTCTGGTTGTTTTAGCAGAGCTTTAAAAAAAAGCCCGTCCATATTTACTTTTCAGCATTTTCATTAAAATACGATAACACCCGAGGCGGTCAGACACCTTCTTATCAACTGGCATATCGGTCACAAAATAAAACCAAACAATGATCAGAAGGAAATGACTCCACGGGCACGTTGGTAGTTAATGTCTCAGAACCAGAGCACAGATTTAACTATTTTCAGGTCAAGTATGGATGTTTGTTTGACATCACTTTAGACTCCATTTTATTTAGAGCAACGCTCCTGTTTGTGTCTGGAAAACACACATGAACGGCCATTTAAACTTTGAGACAACAACCAGACTGCAGGCCAGCCTCAGACTTCTGCACAGTCCTGTTTATCTGACCGAGGCCTTGTTTGTTTACTTGTTTACTGCTGGACCCAGACCTCATTGGATGACTGAAGCTTCTGCAGCTGCGTCCACCATGCACAAACCCTTTTGCTTTTGCCTTCGTCTCACAGTGAACCTGAGAGCACAGGACACCCACCAACCAGGGGCAGCGCGTCCACGCACAGAAAAATGAACTAAAAAAACAGCCAAAAGTCAACTTTACCCTCCAGAATCAGCTCCGACCACGCTGCACAATTTCTGCAACCAATGATGTCACTCTAATCCGTTATATAATTAATGCAATAATCCATTATTTGTCTCTGACGACAAATTCAATGTCAAAGTCTAACTGCCTGCGCACCGGGGACGTCTTCATTTCCCTCCCAGACCTGCGTCGCGCAGAGGTTTTTTCAAAAATCGTCTCAAAGTATTACTTTTCTGGTTATCACAATATATGGGGCTATCTGCCGGAGGAAACAGGTTGAAGGTGCAGCGGAGGAGAAAGAGAAGTTGCGGCCACTCACCACCGCGACGCTGCGCACGCCGCCTGTCAGCTCCAAGTCTCCGGTCTCGTCTCTCCAAAAGCGCAACAGGCGCGAGTGAGAAGGAAAGCCCGGCCCGTTCCCGGGTCTCCGGCCGCCGCCGCTGCGTGCCTTTCTCATTCTTGAGGAGAAGGACGGAAAGTGGAAACTTATATTGAAAAAAAAATAAAAAATAAAAATAGTAGAGGCTTTCGCTGCGCCTATAAATGTAGTTAAGTTTCGCTGGCCGGGAGAGCGCGCAGGACGACGATCCGCCGCGTTAGAGGTGATCCGTGGAGTTGCTGTGACGGCTGCGGAGGGGACAGGATTACAGAGTTCCCACAGAAAGCTTTTCATCTGGTTCATCCGCTGCAAAGGCTGTCCTCAGTATCTCCACATGACTGCGTGGTAAATCTGACTCAGTCCGCTGTGCGTAAAAGTTGGACTGTGAGATTTAACGCGGGCTTTGATTGGTGAGGAAACTAAAATGTTTACTTGGCTTCGCTCCCTTTTTGCTAATTGTTCCTGCGAGCGATCCGGGTCCCTGGTCTCAGACAAAGTTTGAGACTTATATTAGGTGCACGCACGAATGTCATTTGGTTTGTGTGGAACTGGGACTAAATATTTGCTCCACAAATGTGCTGCTTTGGTGCACCCTGTGGGTGACCAGGAGGGTCATAATTATTGACATGTCGGGGTAATGCAATACATAATCATGATCATTTCTTTCAGGAAAAATGCTCACTTTGAATAAAAGTATCTCAAAATTCCACTTTTACTGACAGCTGATTGGACTGAGAGGAATTGAAGAGGTTCAAGCAGCAAGTAAAAATAGTTTTGGTTCTCCTAAAGAACCCACGGAGCTGTACCTGTGATAAAGGGTCACTCTTTGCTCGTGCAAATCAAAGGTGAATGAAACACCAGTGATCACTGAAAGCAAAATCGCTCCTAATCTCCATGCCTTCTAAACCTCCTTGCATTTGATTTATAATTCACTTCTTGTAAAAATACGTGAATAAATGAAGCACACCCGGAGCACCCATAATGCTTCAGCCTCGTGTGCGGTTTCGAAGTGACCTTTTTTAAGGCCTGTACATTTTTCTTTTGTGTCATTTTCTCTTTTTTTTTTTGGTTTGTTTTTTAGGTAAACACGTTCTGTTTTGTCACCGCTCAAGCGTTAAACATCCTCATGCACCTGAGCAGTCACGTAACTCAGCCTGTGATCCCTCAGCCTGACTGCACGGCCTCGGGGGGGTTTGAAAGGCGTCTCGAGCTATCACTCAGAATAGCTCCCACTCACTCTATCTGAAGTTGCACCTGTTGCCTGAACTGCTGTGAAATACCTACCATGACAGACAGTAAACATAGCCTGTTCACACTTTTTTTTTCTTTTTTTTTTTATCCTGCAAGACACATAAACAACCCCCCACCCCCCCAGCAACAAGCTCCGCTCTGGAGCCAGGCCACTTAGACGTCTTGACAGCAGACAAGCAGCAACTTTTCACATCTGAGGTGACTTCGCCGATTGTTTTGATTCCCCGGGTCGCGACGCTCCGGCGCAACCCTGTTGAACCCATCCTGCGTGGAGACAAGGGTAATGAGATTAGCCGTGCATGAGTGTGAGCGTCGTTTGTGACGTGTCCTCTCCAGATTGTGTGCACGCAGCTTTTCAGGCTCTGCGGCTCATGTGACAAAATCAGTGCAGTTAAGAGAGCAAGGATTACTGGGTGGGGTGACCGGGTTCACAGGGCTGCGCGTTCGCTGCAGGAGCAGAGCAACGTGAGCCTGTGCCAAAGGAAATGACATTAAATGTCAGGGATTTGTAACTGTTTCCAAAAAAGAAATTCCCAGTTAGTTCCATTTTAATGCACGGGGGCAAATAGTTCACCTTTTTTTGGGGGGTCACGTGGTTCATCCCCAGCGATATTCGAGTTTGTGGTGTTTTGCTTCGCCGCGTCCAACCATAACTTACAATTTTCAAATTTTCCCTTATTAATTTCAATTTATTACTTTTTTTTTTGAGGGGTTTTAGAATTCCTTACACAGTGGTTTAACCTCTTGTTCCCAGACTTTCTCTCTTAATCAAAGAGCCAAACATCTGTGGCTGAGAGCTCACAGTTCATAGATGTTCATAAATTAGAAAATAACCTGATTTAAAAATTTAAAAAAAAGCTCAGTGATTTCAGGTCTGCTGTGTTTAAACCGCTATCAGTAGACTGCCACCTGTAGACCATCTGCTCTGGTTTACACAGCAGTTACGCGCGGAAACTAGATGAAAAATCAGGCAAGATAATCTGAATCTTCGTGACAACAGATGGTCAAGCTCAGGCACTTTCACAGATCGACTCCAAACAGCGCTCAAGCTCCTGCCCTTCTGCCCTCTGACGCTATAAGCGCACTTATAGAGTCACAGGACACACTTTTTTGAAAAACGTTTTGAGTTTCATTTTATATGTTAAAGACATATTACTGCAGCCTTTATGCTTTAATTTCAGCGTCTATGTAGAGCAGTAGGTATTATGTCAGGTATATATGTTATACGGTGAACGTGTAATTTAACTGGGTGCTCTTTTGTCTTTGCTTCAGTGCCATACAGTACAGTCAAAAATGTCAATCAGCATTGCCAGGTGGGAAATGTAGGAATATCATACCAGAGACTTAAAATGATTGTATTTTAAGGGAAATTATCATACATCTGTCATAACCAAAATAACAAGCCCAATGATGCCCTCTAGTCAAATTTAATAATTCTAGTGTTAAATAGCGGGCGAAGCTGACCATTCAGCCTATCATGCTCGTTGTTCTCAGACAAACATACGTATCTCACGCTCAGCAAAGCACGATTGGCTGGAAACATGTCACAATGGAACAGATGCCTTCAGGGTTCAAAAAAAAAAAAAACTCTCTGGCAGGCAATAATTTGAAATTGTCAAATTATCGTACATTTGGCCTTTTTTTTTGGATTATTGATCGTACATCGTACAGAGGGCCAAATTATCGTACAAATACGATAATTATCGTACACCTGGCAACGCTGATGTCAATGCACAGCCCTGGTCAGGCCATGTCCAGCCTTCACGGCAGTTTCTGATGCATCAAGGATACGTTCAGGTTCCTCACGCGAAGTCTCTGGAAACACAAGAGGCTTTCGCCCTCAACAGTCGCCCGTCTGACGTCAACATCAGGACAAAAAGATAAGCATGATTGTCCTTCTCAAGTCAAATGACTGGTGCCAATTTGATCTTTTATTATGTATAATCAGTCCGGGCCTCGATATAAGAACGAACTGCACGCGCTCCGCCGTTTCAGAACGGCGCTGCCAGGTTTAGCCTTTGCTTGTGTCATCCGCGGGCATCTCTGCAGACTCTTGTGCATCGGGCACGTGTTTTGTGCTGCACTTTGAGGACATTTCTTGAGGAGACACTGGCTGTTTCTTTCTTCCCCTCCCTCCGGATGGACCTCCTGGACAGATTCTCAACCCATTTAAAAGTTATTCTTAGTTTTTGGAGAAGCTCTGTCCTCGTTTTCACTTCCTTCAAAGTATCTGAAAAAAGTGTGTGGCATCTCGTGTAGCCTATACATGCATTTTGTGCTGTTTTTTGAAGAAAGGGGATATTATTTGACAAGTTTTTACACCAGTTTTGTCCTATATAGTGTCTATGTTTAAAGGTATTGCATTTTATGATAAATTTGATATATAAATGTACTTTGTAAACATGTCCGTCTGTATGCATAAATCCAAATTGACCTTGCTATATCGGAATACTTTTCTTTTTTTCCTCCCCAGGCCAGCTGCTCTTGGTGTTCCACCCACTCTTTCACCAAATATGTTAAAATCTAAATTTGAATTTATTTATTTTTTTAAAATAGAGTCTCTCCAACGACTCCAAATGCAGGCATCCTCAAAACCGTCTCTCTACATAGCTCCGAACAATGAATCTCTTCTGCCGCATGACTAAGAGTTCAGCCACCTCAGGCTCGCAAATGCAAAACCACTTGGTTTTCAGATGAAGCATTACGACTTACATGCCTTGTTGCTTTCCCTCAAAATCAATAGAGTTTACCATTATCCATAAGTAACATAAGCGTCGAGGTCACCCGGGATTCCGCTGAGATGTTTTCCTTGAATGCTCCTTGACCTCAGACTGTCTGGAGGCTCTGTGAACACTAAGCCATCCGTGCTCATTTGTAAACAGAGCTCTCCGCGTTCACTCCTGACTCTCAACAGGACTAGTTTCCACAAAGAGGCCATTCTCACAGATGTTTGGATCCCACTTCAGCTTTATATATTTCTGCAGAGGTCTTCGTTTGCTATGGACCAACAGAGCAGAAGTTTGTTTTCTTGTATAAAGCGTGCATTAAAATAGTGAACTGGCCTTGTTAGAGATACGGCTGGACCCAAATGTTCGGATAATCCGGATGTTTGTTTGTGAGATGGTAATTGAGTTTAAAATCGCTGTATCCAGATAGAGTTGTTTTTTTTTTTCCTTTTAATTGTTTTTGTTATTTCGTGTTTTTTGTCTGTGCAAACAGTGCAAAGTATCTGTCCATCCATCTATCACAGGGCCCTGGCCGTGCACGCTCATTTTTGCAACTTAAAAACAAATAAAGAAGCCTGAGCATTATTTTTGTCAGAATTATGTACTTTTGTCACAGAGGTAAAATATAACAGATCACTTGTACACTGTCCATGATGCATTGTGGGTATATTGAAAGCTGAATCCTGATTTTAATTTAAGCTCACAGCAATTATAAAAATAATGTTATTGAAAAAGATTTTGTGACATATTTTGTATTCTGGATGACTCCACTTATGCAACATGAAGCTTTTATTTCAGCAGTTTCAAGGTCACGCTGGTGTTGTCTCAATGTCTCAGGATTGAAACGAGCAGCTTTACCACCATTTGCTGTGTTGGCCTGAATCATTTTCATTTTGTCTGAAAGTTTTGTTTGTGGTGAAATTTTAAAAATGTCTACGTTAATATGCTTCAAAAGCCAGCGGATAGTTGTTTTAAATCAGGGGTGTCAGACTGATTTTCACTGAGGGCCACATCAGCATCATGGTGGCCCTCAAAGGGGCAGATCGACAGCATGAATGTAACAAAATGCAATGAACATCAAAATAAATTATCAAAATAATAAACTCTATCCGCTTGATGGAGAAAATGACTTTCACTATTTGACTTCAAAAAGACCTGGGTGATGCACACTGGAAAAAATGGGATTGTTATCATCAAATAGACACTGACTAGTTATATCTTCCTGTATCTTCCTGACACTTTCTGAAGTCTGTGGAATGATCGTATTTTGTTTTTTTAACTGATTGTATTGCACACTGTCATGTCCCAGACCTCCACTGTTCCTGTTTTCTTGTTGTAAAAACTAAAAAAATAAAAGAAAAATCAAAATAAATTAATAAAATTAATTAAACTACACCTATATTGTTAAATAACGTTTCTGTATTTATTATGGATTCAAGTTTCAAATATTTAAGTCATTATTATATTAAACTCAGGGTTTTGGTAAACATCACTGAGCGTATCCATTACCTTGGTTTTAGAAGCGGAAGTGGTTCTCTGTTTTTCTTGCAGGCTAAATTTAGCATACTTAGCTCCGTGTTTGCTGTCAAAATGCCTATGTAGATTAAACTCTTTCATGACTGACACCCGCCTCATAACACAAAAGACATACTGTTATTTCACCTTGAGATACAAACTTGTAATTGTTTTCCATCGTTCAAGAAACTGCCTTCCTTGTGCATCAATTTTTCTTTTCTTGGACATGTTGGGGTTAGTTTGTAAAGGTTTTTCTTAAGTCCATCAGTTCTGAAAAATCGTCTCGCTCATAGCTACTGTTATCATTGTGGGTAACAACGAAATGCATGATGGGAGATATAGTTTATTGTCAATATGCGCTTTAAAGTGGCGTAAGCTTATTTTATGTCTTAAAATATTGGTTTAATATTTAAGCCAATAATGCCCAAGCTCTCGAGGGCCACATAAAATGACGTGACGGGCCACATTTGGCCCGCGGGCCTTGTGTTTGACATATGTGTTTTAAATGATCATGATTTATTTTTCTTTTTTTTTATATAGCGAGGAGGTCTTTGAATCATTCTTTGACGTCTTCATGACATCAGGGGGAGGATTCCCGTCTGAAGGTCTGTGGCTGAAGGCCTTTGGCAGCAGGCCTTCAGCCACCTTCACCATCTCCACCGTACCAACCCGTTGTGTGTTCTGCTCTTGTTCAGCTCCAACGTTGACAGTTAAATGATCTGCTGTGACGTTCAAGTAGGACAGAGGGAGCATAACCTGGGAATATGGGGGTGTTTATTGAATCTTTTCAAACAAGCCACCTTTTATAAATGAAAATAAGAAGTCAAATCATCCATCCATTATCTATGCCTGCTTAATCCTATGCAGTGTCACGGGGATCTGCTGGAGTCTATCCCAGCTCTCTCTGGGTGAAAGGCAGGGGTCCACCCTGGACAGGTCGACAGTCCATCACGGACACACGTAGTTGAACAATCATGCACACTTCACTCCTACGGGGAATTTAGAACCACCAATTAACCTAACATGCATGTCTTTGGACTGCGAGAGGAAGCCACGCAAGCACTGGGAGAACATGCAAACTCCACACAGAAATGCACCTGCTGGGGTTCGAATCAGGAACCTTCTCGCTGTGAAGCAACAGTGTTAACCACCAAGCCACCGTGCTGCCTGAAGTCGAAACAGTCTTGTCGATATTTCCAGATAAGTTACTGCGTATGTGAAATGTCCAGGAGTACAGAACAAAATTCTACCTTCTCCTTCATCATTTCCATTTGCTGGTAGAACGTCTATAGAGTTGACCCCAGAACTCCTCTACATGGATATTCAGTTTATTATGAATGAGCTCCCTGCTCAGTTTGTCATTATCATGCAGAGTATTCTAAGTCAGTGGTCCCGTACCCCCGGGACCATGGACCGGCACCGGGCCCTGGATCAATTGGTACCGGGCAGCGCAAGAAAAAATTTGTGATTTAAGTTTTATTTATTATATGAGTCTGAATGAGCTTTTATTTTGAAAAATCTTTTATTTTGAAAAATCACAGAATTCTCTCTGTTACATCTCAGTCACTTGAGCACGAAAATTTAACCCAGCTAGCAAAATGAGTAAGAAATAGACGTCTTTGGGAAGTTTCAGCCTACGACTTCCAAGAAAAAGAAAGCTTTTAGCAGACAATACCAGGAGTCCTACTGAAATATGGATTTATCACAACAGGTAATTCCCACGTACCAAGCCCGCTCAGCGTGAGGTTTTTTTTTGCTAATTATTTAATGGGTACAGAGGATGTTACCAGAGACTTTGAGGTCATGCTCATGTCATGTTATTGGCGTAATGTAACGAGGAAGTCCCGCCCTCTGGTCCGCGGTAGCGACTCAATGCTACTAAAAGCTAAATGATGGGAGTTTTGTGACTCTGTACAATAACCTAGCAACTAAGCAGCTTGTCCCTGAAATCGGCCTTCAGGTCCATCATACGCAGAGTCACGACAGATCGGACTGGCCAACCTATGGACTCGACTTATCAACCCGATGACCCATCTGGACTCTCAACGGCCAGCCTGGGAACCATCCACTCCCAAGAACAACTTTTGAGACCCCGTGAGCAACTCCTGCAGAGCCTCACTCAGTCCCATGATGCATTGCGCTCACAGGTATCACATATGGCCACAGTAATCAGTACTTCTGACCCTAACCAACTGCCATCGGCCTCCTCAACTTCTCACAGACTCCTACGCCCCCTGAACCAGAGCCTTTCACCACTGATCTGGGATGCTGTTGAGGGTTTCTGCTCCAGTGCCGCCATGTCTTCATCAGGAAACCACTCACTTTCAGCACAGATAAGACAAAGATTATTCATACTCTGGGACTGTAACACGGCAGGCCCTTAGATTGGGCACATGTGAAGGGGCCTAATCACAATCTTCCCTCTTAGACGTATGACACTTTTGAGGCTGGTTTCAAACGAGGGTTTGATCACCGGGACCACGCTGGGTCTATGGCTGGGTGTTCACGCCGAGTTGAACAAGTTCCAGATTCTCACGTAATTACTAAGTTACCAACAGCGTGCGTAACATACAGTATGAAACGCGTATTGATGTTGGCGAGATATCAGTGGTGGGATGTGAGAGTTACCTGCAGTAGCAGCTGTTGCAAAGAAGACGCAGAAGATCTTTGAACTGAGCAGTGACTGAGCATGAAAAAGATCATCTCACACCATCATCAGGTCAATACAATCGGCCGATAACAAAATAGTGACAAGCTGCTCGCATGCTTGGCTGAAATATCGCTGAGTAAACAGTAAACAAGCAGTAACATTGCATACGATTGATTCTTGCATGTTTAAGACTAAAAATGTGAAGGACAATGGCTCCCACTAACAGGCCTTTGAAGCTCCAGGCAACCCAAATCTGACAGAACAGTATACATGTTTGTCATATCTGCTCTAAGTGGATTTATTTTTATTGAAATACTTGCTCGGCTACTATTTCGCTTCAAGTTCTAACTGGAGCTCTAAATGTTTGTGGATAATCTTCTATCAAAGCTCTGGAGCCCGTATAATGGCTGAGAGGGTGACCTGAAGGAGGTGTTTTTCAGGGCCCAGACCACCAGTTTTAAAGTACATCTTCAAAAATGCGGCATGAAACCCAAGATGATAGTAAACCAAAACTGGCGCTGGATCTCACGCTTGTGGCTGCCACTGCTTCTACCTCTAAAGATCTACCTCTTTTGGTAAAGACTGTTCATTAAAGTCCCTGCAGAGTTCCCTAAGTGGGCTTCACCCCATCATTGACAAACACATGAATGACTCAGTGCGGCTGGATTTGTAACCTACGAGGGCTTTGGAAGGAAAAAGTCTGGGAGACAATGGCAACTTCGGCAAAGCTGCAGTGCCCTCAGCCTAAACAAAACTCATTGTTCATGTGTTGCACAGTTAGGGGGCGGTCAGGCTTTCCTCCATCCTCCCCCACCTCATAAGAACCCCTGAACCTTAGTCTGCTGTCCCACCCCTGTCTTGAAGTTCTTGCAAGTGGGGCGAGTAATTAAGGAGGCTCCCTCTCAGTTTCGGCAGCTCTACAGGGGGAGCCCCTTCTTGAAATGGACTCCTCATTTTGAGTCCAGACAACAGCTGATGAGGGATTATCTGCTGGCAGAGGCATGGCGTACTCCCCGGCATAGTCTTCAATTAGTTCAGTTCACGGTGATATGTTGGCTGGACCTGTCACTGCCTTTCCCACGGCTTCTTCGTCAACACTTCCAGAACTTTTTTAAAAACTGACCATCATATCACGTAACATATCGATTGTTTTGAGACTTCAGAGAATTGCAGAGCTTTTTTTTTCCCCACTGATGTCTAATATTACAGAGTTACTTGTTCGGTTTTCTTACTAGTATTGAATGGGAACTTAAGAATATTTATTTAAAAAGACATATAAAGAGGACCTGGGACACAATGCAGTCCCAGTTACAGGTAAACATCCTCACAAGATGATGCTGCCATCGCCGTGTTTAACTGTTGGGAGTTGAAGGTATTGACAAGGTGAAGTTTATTGTCACTCAAAGCTGGTGCCAAGTAATTCAATTCTTGTTTTATTAGGTTGGAGGACTCGGCTTGACGTGGTTTCTCAGAGTTTAGGAGTCCTTTGGGAAACCTCCAGAGCCTCTCATGTACCTTTTAGTGATTAATAGTTTTCGTTCAGCCGTTCTAACATAGTGGCCTGACTGGTGGAGTGCTGTGATGATAATTGTCCTCCTGTAAGGTTCTTCTATGTCTTTTAAACAGTCCTCTACCCTTTTAGTTACCATAGGCCTGCTGATTTTCTGTTTGAACGATGCCCTTTTGACTCTGCGACATAGAAGCACCCGCTTGTTGGTTGCAAACTGCTGCTGTGATGTTGGGCAGTTTAAATGATACAGAAATATCATGCAGTTCTGAAACGAGCGCAGTCCGCTCCCACCAAACTGCAGACGACCTCATTTCATCCATATAAAACTTTAGGAAGACAGGTGTTTATCCTGTTGACAGCATTCATCATAATGTTAAATGAACTTTTGGGCATCGTGAAAAACATTTCTTTCTTTTTGATTACATTTAAGGTTAAATTAAGTCAGATTCTACTCTGCAAGGGATGAGCTGGCAACCTGTCACAGGTGTACCCCGCTTCTCACTCGATGACAGCTTTGATGGACTCCACCCACCAATGACACTGGATGGCAACTGGGATGAAGCAGGTATAGAAAGTATATATATATATATATGTATATATATATATATATATATATATATATGTATATATATATATATATACACACACACATATATGTACACCTCAGAATTTTCTGTATTAACACACATTTTTCTTATCCTCTACAGTTTTTCGTTTATTTTATTACCACATGTCAGATTTTTCACATCCTCATCTTTTTTTTTCGTTCTCTCATCTATGATGTGGTATGAAAGCTCTCCATCGGATTCCTTATTGTCCAGTTCTGCATTTTAATCATTTTAGTGAAAAAGTTAACTGCATAACTCAAATGGATCATTTTACTGACGAGCCAAGGGAAAATAGCCCACACTTATATAACGCACTGAATTTTATCCTTGAGTTAGTTCTATAAAGTTACTTTACGATGTGTTTCACTCATTCACATACACATTTATACGACACTTCTTATTTCAAACATGCGGTTCTCTCCTTAACTGTGCACGCATTCACACACAACTTGGAGGCACTGTGAGACATTTGGGCGCTGAGGATCAAACCGTCATCACTGCGATCGGTGGACGATCTGATTAAACTCAGATGCTTTAAGTTCATTTTTGCCTATTTCTTAAATCCAAGCCGAAATCAGATGTTGCGACGGCCTGTACCTCATAGAGAAAACGAATAAACCGATGCAGAGCAAAGAAAAATAGCACGCGGAAAAGACATAATCTACCTCCCAGTCTTCACTAATGCGGGTAAGGTTACGGGTTATTTTGCAGCGGCTACATTAGGCTCTCTGTGGTGACGCCTCGTAACAGGCATGCTTTTGGCGTTCTGTCCAGAACCTGGTTCATTTACAGTTTGTCTCACATTACAAAAGAGGAAACCTGTTAATTACTTTGACTGAAAGATGTTTTCAAAAGCTCACATCAGTGACTTTATGAAATCAGATACTTCTGCACAGCCACAGTTTGGCTGCAGCACCTTCAGTCATTCAAACGCACCAGACGTATGTGATACTTTTTTTTAAGAAAACATGTAGGATAAGATTCTCACATGCTGGAGCTATTTGCGTCACGAAAATAAATAATTAAAACAAATAGACACGTAAATGTCTTAAAGGCGGCAGCATGAAATATTGCTGTTTTCCTGATTTCCAGCAAGTTGGATAATTATTTGTTCCTGCCTTTGCTGATATTCGGTAAGATCTTCACACTCTGTGGTAACACCGGCCAGCAAACCCTCGAGGAGCCTAATTTCCTACAACTGCAAAAACATTTCCATTTTAATAATTTGCCTTTCATCGGGCATATTTTGTTTTTCGGGGCCCGCATGTTAAAGTGAAACTGAGACCATTATACTTGCAGCCGTCTTTGGAGAGGAAAACGATATTTTGTGGAACCTTTAACGCAGCTGCGGTCGGAAAAAGCCACCAGCAGTAGACCAGAGCACATTTCAAGAGACTGGTAAACTGTCAGTGTGAATGTTAACAGATGCAGGGATCAAACTGTGGCCTCAATTACCACCTTTTGTTCATCACTTGCTTTTCAATTGCACAGTATCCAGGAGATTTTTTAACAATCCTGGAGAATTTTGAGAGAAGACAAATTGAAACTGTATTACTCTTGATACTTTTACTTTCGTTCTTTTAATTTTGAAGCCATTAACATCATGAATTACACGATGCAGACGAAGAAATCGATTCGGACGCATTTCTATTATACTTAGCATCCTTGGCGTGTTAGTCGTTCTACAACCTCCTGGTCCGGAAAAGTTAGGATGCTGTGCAAAATGTAAATTGAAAATTCAATGCAATGACGGTGGCAGCACAGCTCAAAAATAAAATGAAACACCTAGGGGATATTTCAGGGGATGCCGTGAGTGGGTTTAAAGAAACACAAGTTTCTCAGCAATGAAAGTGGGCAGATGTTCGCCCGTCTGTGACAAACTACAGCTTCAAATTGTGGAACAGTTTCAGGATGATGCTCCTTAAAACATTCAGAGAATCTGGAGAAATCTCTGTGCGCACTGGACGAGGCAGTTAGTCAGTATTGGACGCCTGTGATCTTTCGGCCCTCAGGGGGCACTGCTTTAAAAAGAAACCTCTGGATGGGCTCAGGAACACTTCCAGGAATCACTTCCCTTCACTAAGGCAGGCTAACGCTCTATCATGCAACGAAAATGACATATGAACGTGATCCGGAAATGCTGTTGTGTTCACTGGGTCAAAAGGGCTAAGACAAGCTGTACTGTGGTCAGATGAACTAAAACTTGAAAAATCATTGGAAACCATGAGGGCTGCATCCTCCAGACTAAAGACGCCAGTGCTATCAGTTCGAAAGCCTTAATCTCTGATTGTACAGGGATACATTAATACCCAGAACAGCCATTCCCAAACTTCAGAATATCATGGCCCGATTTGAAATGTGAAAAATCTCCGCGGCCCACCCAAACCTTTCATCCCCAAGCTACGAAGCTACGTTCCAATATTCATGTAAGCGGTCAACAAATAAGGGGACAGTTGTCATATTAAGTTAAGATGACAGTAGAAAAACCCTCAGTTGGTTTGTTTTATTACTTCTAAATATTCATTTAAATCACATCATAAATATTTTACAGTAATTAGAAACATATATTTTTTTTTTATATTGAGGATTTAAAACATATTTGTTTGTTTTTAATGACCTCTCATGGCCCACCTGAAGTACCATGACGGCCCACCAGAGGGCCGCGGCCCACACTTTGGGAATCATTGACCTATGGGAGTGTAACACATCTGGAACGTTAATGTGAGTGTTGAGTTATACACAAGTTTTGGAGCAAATGTGCTCTCATCCTGTTATGAGGGGAGGTTTTTGGGAGGACCCAAATGGAGCAGGGCTGGAAGTCAAGAGTACAAATCAAAGTCCTTTGACAAAAAAAAAAAACACAAAAAATGCTGCCCCAAGCGTGACAGATCAAACAGGTTAACATCACAGGGAGAAGCACCTGTGACGGTAAACAACACCCGAGCAAACACTATAAGACAAGAGTATATAAAGACACACAAGCTGTCGAGACACTCAGGGGCTAACAAGAAGCAGGTGGGGATAATCAGGACAGAACAAACCAACAAAGGACAGCACTCACCAAGGAAAGCACTTTCAAAATAAAACCGGTAATCTGCATTTACAGGAAAAGCCCATGGAATAAAAGCACAAATAACCACGACCAAAGCCCAGAAGGAGAACACAGCAAGAGCCAAATAACCCAAACTCAAAATCCCAACTCTGTGACACATCTGGACAACGTCATTTTCAGGAAAAGCCTTGCATCTTTCAGCTAGGTGATTTCTAAACATGTAGCTTCATCGCAAAACAGAGTCTGGTTGCTCCAGACCTTCAGACCTTCCTGTTACCCAGCAACTTGCACGTTGATGACACATGTTGCCACCATCAAATTGAAAGTGAGCTAAGATTTGTCATGAAATGGTAAAATAAGTCACTTGACGCATATGATATGTTTTCTATTGTGGATAAAATATGAGTTTATGAGATTTGCACATAACTCCATTGTGTTTGCATTTACATTCTACATAACGTCCCAGCTTTTTGGGAACTATTAATGACACGCGCTACTAAGCAGTGTATCGATATATCCCCCGGATCCATCAGCAGTCTGAGGACACACATGCAGGAGCTGACTGTGCGATGCTTTTTAGTATTTCTGTAACAAAATAAAACATCAGCCAAATCATTGTCACGCATAGTTGAGTGCAAGACATTTCATATTTCATCAGAGCTTGTTAAGAATCAATTTTTATTATATTTAGCAACAACGCATTGAGCAACTTCTTTTTTTTTTTTTAAAGCAAACCCATTCAACTAGGTGTGTGGTAATGTAACGCAGGAGGAGGTCGTGTTGATATAGGAGGCAGAACCAGCACAGCAGCTCCGATAAGGTGAGTCACGTTCATGTGGAGAAGGGTCATCTAAGGTAAACTGATCATGCGCACTCCACCGGTTCTTCAAGCCTGCTATATCCTATTTTTGATGACAAGGCTCAACTCTGAAAGTCAGCCTAGCGCTGACTGAAGGCCAGAACGGCTGCGATGGAACTCCCTTCTGTTCAACTCTGACCTGCTTTTTAAGGACAGGTCTGAAAGGATGAGCGCCCATGCTGCCAGGTGTTTTTGTGCAGGGCTGTATGCGGGTCTTGTTTGTTTTTCCCCAGAGAACATTGATAGGCTTAGACAGACAGGCAGACGTGCCTTAACAAGATGTGGGCCAGGCCTTGATAACACACTCAGATGAGCTCTCTATTTTCGGTCATGGGACTCCGTGGACTCGTTCACCCCAGCCAGTGCAAATTAAAAACAGTCGGCTGCAGATTCAAATTCAAAAATACAGCAGGAGCTTTATTTTTGCCGCTGCGTGCACATAAATAAATGCAGCATGGATGGAATCATGACTAAAACATACGCGGACGTGTATTTTGCGTCTCAAGTGCGTATATATTATCAGTGACATTTTTGTCGTACAATCTCACTGATTCACCGAACAATATTTATCAGGATCATTACTGCATCTGATCCTCGTCAGGGGGCTTGGACGGTCTCGATCTGAAGGTTTTATTCGTGTGGCAGAAGATTTTCGAGGTTGCAGTTTGCCTGTTGGACCATCTGCACAACCCTGCCCACATTTCTTTTATTCAGTGCAGCATATGTTATCCATCATGGGTTGTCATGAGGTGTCAGAAGCAGCCGCAACGAATCCTGCTTTTCTGTTTATGAAATGATCCTGTTCGCCTCACGCTTAAGAAAGAGAGAGAGAAAAAAAAACACTACCTCTTTTATGCACAGCTGAGCTCCCCGCACACGTACAGTCTGACTTAAAAGGCCTTTCGCTTACTAAGTCAGTATGGTTGAATGTTTTTTTGCCTGCCAGTGGTCTGAAAGACGCAGAGAAAACAACAGGAAAGACACGAGCGTAAATTATGGGCAGGCTGGTGGATTAATCGCAGAGCAACATGCTTTCCCTTACAGTAAATGACCTCGAAGAACTTTCAGCATGAAGCAATCAGCGCGGGTCACTGCACAATACAGTTACTGTATATGTTCTGTAGGACCCCCCACATTCCTCCCAGAGATAACAAACATGCATTGTCCTTGGGCAAGAACAGAACAGTCACTTCCTTTATGGCGGAATGCTCAGGGGTTACTCAAGGTCAAGGACCTTTAAGAACAGCAGGACTGTAAAAACGTGTGGAAAGGAAAACAGGACACACGGAAGCTATTTATGGAAGCATCTGTTGCGTGTTTTACTTTAAACCCCTTATTGTCGCACAAAATCTTGCATCCTGTTTTATTTGTACGCGTCAGATAGTCCCAGGCCCGTTCAGAGGCTTGCTAAAGTTGTTTTGGATGCTTTGTGGGGGACAGTTTGGCTTCCTCCTTTCCTTCATCCCTCCCTCTTCGCACGGATGGAATCGACATGCCGGGTCGCTTCGCGGTGCAGTCGCCATAGACTCGGACCGCGCGCCACGTTTAAAAAAAACCAAAACATCTGGGTGTATTTTTTATTTATTTTTTCTCCGTAGAGAGACCGCAGGGTATTTTTCATGATGAAATGAGCATGCCGTAACCCTGTCTGAAGAACTAAACAAGATGCACGAGAGCCTGATGAGCGTAAATTAGCGTGCATGCGAGTATCACTCGCTAAACTTTTATCTGACCCGTATGATTAGGGGGCAGCTCGCACAGTCGATGCTAAACATGCAGCGAGTGGAGCGCCGTAAAGCTCTGGGGTCTGCTCCGTTACACGGTGCAAATTGGTCCAGACGCAGCAAAGACTGATTGTATATGCAGAGAAAATTTGGTGCAGACGCCGTAAGTATAATTTAGTGGGTCACTGATTCTTGATTTCTATCTCTCTCAAAATCTTTGAAGCATTTGGCCAAAGCATAATCTAATTAGTACAAGTATATTTTTTTCTGCTTGCTTCAGGATGCTTGTTTAAGAAAGAAAAAAAAAAGCACACGGAGAAAGCACAAGTCATCCTTTATAACGGCGAAATCCTGGAAGGAGAGAAACGCGGGCAGTCATTACGACTGGAACGATGCCACCAGCACAACAAAACTGTTTCATCTCAGCTCAGTCGCTGAAATTAAAAGCTGTCGGTTTACTTGACTGGAACCCACGGATACGTGGAGTGATGTTTCTCAGCCAAAACGTCACGGTGTTGCTCCCACATAAGCTACGCTGTGTAATCGAGGAACGTTTAAATGATGATTTAACTAGTTTTTTTTTTTTTGTTTTTTTTTGTGCTGATTCGAGTCGGTTTTATATCCTTAACCTGTCTGTGCAGCAGCTGAGACTTTGTGAGTGTTGGAGTCGTTGCTCCCATCAGAAGCTGATGGCCTCAGAGCGAAGCATCAGCCAATCAAATTGCTGCTCCGCAACAAGTACGAGCCAATAAAGTTGCACAAGGGGTCCTGACTATGCTAAGCAACTGGAACTTTCTGGAAAATGTGGTTGTTAATGGGCCTGATGAAGGCGTTTCAGAGACACAACACTGCCGTGTCGGTGTGAGTCCCAGATGTTGCACATTCTACATAGTGTCACATTTGGTCACTGCACCTGTGGCATCCAAGGTGAAACTATGAGAAAAACCATGATGTCACATTAGAGCTAGGCGATAAAAAACATGGTGACTTATTCCACCACCTCACCTCCAACCTCTAATTATGGAGTTGTTTGTTGGCTCGTAAGATGTGTAGGACGGTAAGCATTTCAAGACAAGTTAAACTGACCTCACAGTCCTTTATGGCACTTTTCACCTTGTGGAAGGCAGTGGTGTTAGGGGTCGGGACAATCAGCTGTTAATTAGTCATATAAAGGTTCGATTCTTGCACTAGTTGGACATTTAAAGGTTAGATTCCTGGATTCATAGCCTGGTGCTTTCATTGGTTTATGACTGTATGTATGACAGAAAACAGTACTGCATAGACACATTAGAGGAGTCTGTTATGACTCCACATTGGACAAGGCTTCATCAACATACTGTATAATTTTTTTTTTCAAGCCGATTGGTTCACAAGTTCTGAACCACTCTGCAAAGTACACAAACAATTACTCAACTAAACCTGCCTTAATGATCTTTATTAAAGGTAGGGTAAGTGATACTATGTGATTTCTAACCCAGAACTGTTTTTTAAATCACTTTCAGTGAATATTTCCTCACCATCTGCTTACTGCACTGTAAAAAAAACAAAAACAACAACAACAAAACACCCCCAGCTATCTACACACACAGCCGTGGCTTCATAAACTGGAAACAAAACAGGATGGGGGCAGCCTGCCTCCCAAACCAGAACAAACTCCAGCCAGTTTCAGCACAAACAGTGCTGTGAAGACTAAAACACAGAAAAGCTACATGATCTGTTGATGCTTTCTTCAAATATCAGTGGGTGCAATATAATCTAGAAACTACTTACTCTGCCTTTAACTGAATGCAGCCCTGCTCCCAGTTCGGGGTCGCCACAGTGGAGTGATCCACATTTGAAGCTTGGCACAAGTTTTTTTACGCCGGATGCCCTTCCTGACGCAGCCCTGATTTAAACCTGGGACCTCCCACATGGTAGGCGACAGAACTACCACTGAGGCACCGGGAGGCTGAAAGGGGGGCGTAATATACCGTACCGTACCGTCTTCTTCCGCTTATCCGAGATCGGGTCGCGGGGGCATCAGCCGGAGTAAGGAAGCCCAGACCCCCCTCTCCCCGGCCACTTCCTCCAGCTCCTCTGGGGGGATCCCAAGGCGTTCCCAGGCCAGCCGAGAGACATAGTCCCTCCAGCGTGTCCTGGGTCTTCCCCGGGGTCTCCTCCCAGTGGGCCGTGCCCGGACACCTCACCAGGGAGGCGCCCAGGAGGCATCCTAACCAGATGCCCGAGCCACCTCATCTGGCTCCTCTCGATGCGGAGGAGCAGCGGTTCTACTCTGAGCCCCTCCCGGATGACCGAGCTTCTCACCCTATCTCTAAGGGAGAGCCCGGCCACCCTGCGAAGGAAGCTCATTTCAGCCGCTTGTATCCGCGATCTTGTTCTTTCGGTCACTACCCAAAGCTCATGACCATAGGTGAGGGTAGGAACGTAGATCGACCAGTAAATCGAGAGCTTCGCCTTCCGACTCAGCTCCTTCTTCACCACAACAGACCGGCGCAGCACCCGCATCACTGCAGATGCCGCACCGATCCGTCTGTCGATCTCCCGCTCCATCCTTCCCTCACTCGTGAACAAGATCCCGAGATACTTAAACTCCTCCACTTGGGGAAGGACCTCATCCCCAACCCGGAGAGGGCACTCCACCCTTTTCCGGCTGAGGACCATGGTCTCGGATTTGGAGGTGCTGATTCTCATCCCAGCCGCTTCACAACCGGCTGCGAATCGCTCCAGCGAGAGCTGTAGATCACGGCTCGATGAAGCCAACAGAACCACATCATCTGCAAATAGCAGAGACCCAATCCTGAGGCCACCGAACCGGATCCCCTCGACACCTCGACTGCGCCTAGAAATTCTGTCCATAAAAGTAATGAACAGAATCGGTGACAAAGGGCAGCCTTGGCGGAGTCCAACCCTCACTGGAAACAAATCCGACTTACTGCCGGCAATGCGGACCAAACTCTGGCACCGGTCGTACAGGGACCGGACAGCCCGTATAAGGGAGTCCGGCACCCCATACTCCCGAAGCACCCCCCACAGGAATCCCCGGGGAACACGGTCGAACGCCTTCTCCAAGTCCACAAAACACATGTAGACTGGTTGGGCGAACTCCCATGCCCCTTCCAAGACCCTGAAGAGGGTGTAGAGCTGGTCCACCGTTCCACGGCCGGGACGAAAACCACACTGCTCCTCCTCAATCCGAGATTCGACTATCCGATGGACCCTCCTCTCCAGGACCCCTGAATAGACCTTCCCAGGGAGGCTGAGGAGTGTGATCCCCCTGTAGTTGAAACACACCCTCCGGTCCCCCTTTTTAAAGAGGGGGACCACCACCCCAGTCTGCCAATCCAGGGGTACTCCACGCGATGCTGCAGAGGCGTGTCAACCAAGACAGCCCCTCAGCATCCAGAGCCTTGAGGAACTCCGGGCGGATCTCATCCACACCCGGGGCCCTGCCACCGAGGAGCTTTTTAACCACCTCGGCAACCTCAGCCCCAGAGATAGGAGAGTCCACCCCTGATTCCCCAGACTCTGCTTCCTCATTGGAAGACGTGTCGGCGGGATTGAGGAGGTCTTCGAAGTATTCCCCCCACCGATCCACAACGTCCCGAGTCGAGGTCAACAGCTCCCCATCCCCACTGTATACAGTGTTGACGGAGCACTGCTTCCCCCTCCTGAGACGCCGGATGGTGGACCAGAATCTCTTCGAAGCCGTTCGGAAGTCGTTCTCCATGGCCTCTCCAAACTCCTCCCATGTCCGAGTTTTTGCCTCAGCAACCGCCAAAGCCGCGTCCCGCTTAGCCTGCCGATACCTGTCAGCTGCCTCTAGAGTCCCACATGCCAAAAAGGCCTTATAGGACTCCTTCTTCAGCTTGACGGCATCCCTCACTGCTGGTGTCCACCAACGAGTTCTGGGATTGCCGCCACGACAGGCACCAACGACCTTACGGCCACAGCTCCGGTCGGCCGCCTCAACAATGGAGGCCCGGAACATAGCCCACTCGGACTCAATGTCCCCCGCCTCCCTCGGAACATGATCGAAGTTCCGCCGGAGGTGTGAGTTAAAGCTCCTTCTGACAGGAGACTCTGCCAGACGTTCCCAGCAGACCCTCACACAGCACGTTTGGGCCTGCCAGGTTCTGACCGGCATCCTCCCCCACCATCTGAGCCAACCCACCACCAGGTGGTGATCAGTTGACAGCTCCGCCCCCTCTCTTCGCCCGAGTGTCCAAGACATGCGGCCGCAAGTCCGACGATACGATTATGAAGTCGATCATCGAACTGCGGCCTAGAGTGTCCTGGTGCCAAGTGCACATGTGGACACTCTTATGCTTGAACATGGTGTTCGTTATGGACAGTCCATGACGAGCACAGAAGTCCAACAACAAAAACACCACTCTGGTTCAGATCGGGGGGGCCCTGCCTCCCAACCACACCCCTCCAGGTCTCACTGTCGTTGCCCACGTGAGCATTGAAGTCCCCCAGCAGAACGAGGGAGTCCCCAGATGGAACATTCTCCAATACTCCATCCAAGGACTCCAAAAAGGGTGGGTACTCTGAACTGCTATTTGGTGCATAAGCACAAACAACAGTCAGGACCCGTCCCCCCACCCGGAGGCGGAGAGAGGCTACCCTCTCGTCCACCGGAGTAAACCCCAATGTACAGGCGCCAAGTCGGGGGGCAATAAGTATGCCCACCCCAGCTCGGCGCCTCTCACCCGGAGCAACTCCAGAGTGGAAAAGCGTCCAACCCCTCTCAAGGATACTGGTTCCAGAGCCCAAGCCATGTGTTGAGGTGAGTCCAACTATATCTAGCTGGAACCGCTCGACCTCACACACCAGCTCAGGCTCCTTCCCCACCAGAGAGGTGACATTCCACGTCCCTAGAGCTAGCTTCTGCAGCCGGGGATCGGACCGCCAGGGTCCCCGCATCCGGCCACCGCCCAGCTCACTGCGCACCCGACCTCTATGGCCCCTCCTGCAGGTGGTGAGTCCACTGGAGTGGACTCACCACCTGCCCATGGGGCCCGGTCGGGCTCAGCCCGAAACCGGGCCCCATGGGCAAAGGCCCGGCCACCAGGCGCTCGTCTCCGAGCCCCACCTCCAGGCCTGGCTCCAGAGGGGGGCCCCGGTGACCCGCGTCCGGGCAAGGGAAATCTTGGGCCTCGGTTCTTCTCCATCATAAAGGTCTTTATGAGCCACACTTTGTCTGGTCCCTCACCTAGAGACCTGTTTGCCATGGGTGACCCTTCCAGGGGCATAAAGCCCCCGACAACATAGCTCCTACGATCACTGGGACACGCAAACCCCTCCACCACGATAAGGTGGTGACTCATGGAGGAGTGTAATATGAAAAGCAAAAACACTTCTATTGTGCTTGAGGGGATTTAACTCAGTTTTTGAAGAGGCCATCAACTCATACAATAACACAACCCCATCAGTTTGTTTAGCGCCGCTCTGCTCTGAAGATTTCCCGTTCAGTGGGCAGTTTAGATTTGCAGGGTTCTGTGATGTCACAGAGCCAGATCACCGTAGCATCATTCAGCTCTTCCCTCTCAGTCCACATCCGGCTTCACGTCATGCTGCATTCACTGCATCTGCAAAAGCGGTAGCAAACACGTAGCACAACACTGTCGCACCAGTAAGGAAACAGGCGCACTCTGCAGAGGAGGGTTGTCATGCTGTTATGATCAGAGCTGTAAAGACACTGTTGAAAAGAGAGCTTTTGTACTGAGTATCTGTGCTGCTTTGATCAAAACATGTCAGAGATTTTCATTAAGATCCCAGGAAACTGAATGGACTTTTGAATAAAGGTCATAATATGTCTGTTTTTAACAGTCCTGGTAGTTAGGTATTTTTAAAAAACAGCCTTGTCTCAAGGAAAAGGCTGAAATAGTCAAAACAGAAATCTCTGTATTTGTGTTCAGGAGGGAGTACGGTTTGTGGATCCAATGTGTTCTGTGTGTTTATTCTACGAGACAGGAACACGCGAACCAGGGTTCCTGGAAATTGATATTTTCATGCTGTGATTTTTATTATTTTTATGTCAACCTCAACCAAGCAGTTTTTCTGCCTAAACTTCACCTTATAATGTGTAGGATGTAAAACAGCGACAAAACACCAACTGAACTGAAAAACAGCAAAACTCAACTGGATCGCTCTAGAGTTAGTCACCATCGTGGACTCGGATCAGTACTATTCCTGCCCATTTCAGATTTATCTAAAAAAAAAAGAAAAGCTTGGGCATCACACTGCAAAAAAAAAAAAAAAAAAACAATCAAAAAAATCTCAGTGACCCAGTAAAGGGTCAGGACATAAAACTTGTGACAGTTAAGCATGTGGAACACAACCATCCACCGTAGTGACCGGTGAACTAGAAAAAAAACAATTCTATGATATTTTAATTTATTTTTTTTGTTGCTATGTTTTTTAAGTCAAAGCAATGAAAATAACACCCAATTTTACACACACAAAAAAAATGAAAGCAAGAACTTTACTTGGCAGATTTCTTAAAGAATAAGACCAAACATTGACTACATCCATGTAATCTACACATTTTGTTTTTTGTCCTGTTGTACTCTTTATTCTTTATGTTTGCACGTAAATATACGGTAGCAGTCGTAGGTTTGTACCTGTGAGCTCTTGCGACCTTAATGGCTCCTCTGCTGTGAATCATTTCGTCACTTAGGAGTCAAACATGAATCTGTTGGGTGACTGTTGCTCGTCCTGCTCGGCAGATGTCAAACAGCGTCGTAAACGTACATTTTCTGCTGCAGTTTGATTGCTTTTGGTCGATGTTTTTTTTAGAGCCAGGCCAGACTTTCACTGGCCACTTTGAAGAACTGTTATGATTAAGAAAAAAAAAAAAAGTATGTAATGTAGAATAAGTGTGGCGCAGGAAGGGCATGCGGGGAAAGAAAACACACTTTCCCAGCAGCCAGTGCTTCTAATGTGGAGTTTAACTTTCCTACCTGTAATCAAGGACATGAATGACGTTTCCTCACAGGGGAATAATCAGATGACTGAGCGCGCTCGTGATTATTATTCACTTTATTGTAGCTGTGCGTACCCCTGTGCTTTCCAGATTTTTAACGTCAGTCCACAGATTATGAGAGGAGACAGGTCTGACACTTAATTCCGACGGAGATTTTGCAATTAAGCGGAGCATTAACATATGATTGATCTGCGAGTGCTTTGTGCTCCACGTTAAATCAGAACCAGGCAGTAGAATACTTACAGGAGTGGGCGAAATGTAAATGTTTGATCAGGCTCTTCTGAGCTTTAACAGGGGCGCCGGTACCGTACTGTACAGTGATACGCCCGCTGGGTCCGGGAGAGCGAGGTGTCTGAGGCAGACGCCGTTTCAATCACGGCGCAAAGCCAGAATTAAAGGAGATGTCGTCCCCCCCCCCGCATCAAGAAAGTGGTATGCAATCAAGAGTCAAACCCAAACCCCTAACCAGCTTATGCACACACACATGCACAATCAAGCTGGCAATTCAATCCGCAGCAGTGCTGGCTGCAGCCAGGAAGCGCTAATGAAGTTATTAATGATATTCATGTGTGCAGCGGTGTGTGAGCACGGATCAGGCCTCCATCAGCCAGCTGGTGGATCCGTCTCAGCTTCAGTTCATGGTGATTAATAAAGTGGGGAAGAGAGAGAGAGAGAGACATTTCCTCTGAGCCTTATCACACAGAAATAAGACAAACAGATGAGACAGGCGTAGAAGAAAACGAAAAGGTCACTTCATCTATGACGGGATCCCTGTGAGTGATTAACATATTACTGCCGAATCTCCTGAAACATAGTTTGATTGCACAGATGGCTGTTTGGACAGTTAACACTTTTGGTGATAATATTTTCCATCAACTTGAGAGATTTCGAGCAAAAGCCAGATGATGGCGATTAACAGATGTGAATGTATTTACCCGATGCAATGCTGTTTGAAAGCTCTGTTGTTCATTGTGATGCGTTTTGTCGCCTCTGCAAAGATGGGAGCGATCAAGATGGCGAAGCGGCAGGCCTCACCGATCCACCGGATCCACAACCACCACTGGGGCTGCTCACAGGAGGACCTCCTTCCCTGTCCAACAGCTCCCTCTGCTGGGTGTCCACCAATCAGCCGCTTCATCAGACTTTTAAACTTTTGAATGCACATGAAGAAGTGAAATCCTCCCTTCCGACAAAGTCTGCCTTTTCTCGTTTGGTGCTGCTCTTAAAGCTCAATTTTATTGGTACAAATGTAAATGAAGAAAACAAAACAAACTCCTCTGTCACGAATGAGTGCATTTTCTTGATTTCCAGCTGGGCAAAACCAGGAACTGGATGACTGCCTTTTAAAATGCTCCTCTGTAAGATTTCCCTGCCCAAACTTTGTCTCCATCTGCTGGGAAGACTCAGGCGCCAGTTTGCTTTCCAGATCTGTTCCAGTGTCTCTCAACGGCTGCTGATCGCATTCATAAACCAGCACCGTTGTAGATAAAGTGGACGCAGCTTTATTGAGATCTGGACCGCTCCAGGCTTTACTGATACATCAAGCATTGCTGCACCAACTTGCGAGCGTGTCTCATGTCCAGCGAGAAGAGTTCAGCCGCTCTTGGAGGAAGCCGTGGCGATCACACCACAGAGGGCACTTTTTTTTTTTAAGCTGAATGCTTCTGACACATCATTAAACCTACATTACAATACATGCAGCCGATTCTGACATATTGACCCAATTTACCGTACCGCACACAGATGGGCAGCGATTCCCAAACACATCATCATTCGAGTGGGTTTGTGATGACAGCGGTCAAGCCTGAATTTCATATAGGAGAGCCAGAATCCAACCAGCCATTAACCACCAATATGTCCCTCAATATATTTAATCACTTGGTTATGAATGATTTATTTGTCCGACAGCGTGCGGCGCCAGCTCTGTGTACGCTCGGGACCCATTATTCTGTTCAAGCCAAATGAAGATAAAGGAATGACAAATTTACTGCACTCGAGTACCATTGATAGAACAATAGAAACTGCACTGTCCACATTTGCTGTGACTTTTGTGAGCTTTATGTGTAAGGGGCGTCTGCCAAAGAGCGTTTTTCTTCTCTACAAATTCCGCTACATTCCAGTAAGCGGTGGCAGACAGCTTTCCTGGGCTTAACGGGAAATCTGTCTTTGGGGGTGCAAGATTATAACCTCACCAAACCGCTGGTCAATGGAAAAGTTCTAATCCACTCGGAAGCCAACCGCTCCCGGGTGTAATGCTGGCTCCGGGAGATACGGAGGTGGCCGATTTGACCAAAAACAAATAAATTCAGAGAAGAATAAAATAAATACCCCGAAGCGCAACGTGCGAGCGGCAGAAGAACATTTCTGGTGTGTTTTCTTTTAGTCATGTGTGATCATGTTACTACTGAAAGGGTAGAAAACGCCGTTGCGGTGTTGAGATGTGGGCCCGCTTTGCCCCTCGCAAGTAAAACCGGAGCAAACCTCCTGAACCTGAAGCACTGACTGAGCGCCTTTGTGGTGAGTTACGAATGAATTTAGAAGCATGCTAGCATCTTCCACATAAACGCCCGTCATGAGACCATTGGGTCGTCGTTCCACACTTAGAACAGTGTGTCATCAGGGGACGATGATGGCTTTTGCTTTTGCACTTGGTTTAAGACAGTCCAGACAAAGGAGATGTTCTTTTAATCATCCGGGGGGAATGCAGGCCGTAAAAAAAGTGTTGCGCCACAACAAAATAAAACCAAATGGGACGCCTTTCATGTCGCTGCATCTTAAGTTAATAACGAGTTTTATGCCGTGACTGAAAATATCATTGTCATGTGGGGGCTGAGGTAATGGCTGTAGTGTGGAGGACGGTTCTTCAGAAGGAAGGAGGACCGGAGGAGCTTATGGAGGAGACCCACAGAGGAGGAGGAGGAGGAGGCAGAAGAAGAAAGAAGGAACCCTCAGAGTGGCTACAGTTCAGTGGAACCCCTAAGTGCCCTTTGCACCCTGCTGTCAAACAACCCGGCGCGCTCCGCTGCGCCGCAGCAGCCGAGTCGAGCCCGCCGACGGGGAGCTGCGGCTCTGGCAGCCCTGGCTGTCACTCGTCTGTCTCTGCGGAAACGTCTTCTTCCTCTGCACGCCGAGGGGAAAACTTGAGGGCAGACGCACAGACCGACAGACAGACAAACCGCAGGCAGCCTGGCTCTCCGGAGTTGAAATAGCAGTCACATTTCACAGGAAGTCACTGCTCACTGTGATGCTTCACCGCTCAGACACAACAAAGTGGGCTTCTGCAGACACAAACACACAGGAAGAAAAGTGCGGGGTTAAGTGGAGGCCAGGAGTAATGTGAGAGCTGAGACAAAGTGTGACCCGAATGTAAACTGCGAGGGATTCATCTCCTGGTTCGAGCTCGGAAACGACAAGAAAGCGAAGTAAATTATCTTTGCAGGAAAAACAGCCACAGCTAATGTGTATTTTTGAACTATATATATTCGGGGTAACGGTATGACCCACCAGACATTTTACTTTCTCTGCAGCGATTCCTCTCCTCCGGCTGTCTTCTCTGCTATCCAGCATCTAAGCCCCACGAGAGCCTCCCTGACCAATTTTAGATGTCAGATTACTGTTGTGGGGTAAAACAGGCAAACAAGCAGTTTGTGCGGCTGTGTAATGGATCCATCCAAACATTCCTTTGTGTGTGTGAGGCCCCCGCGAGGTTCAGCGTGCAGCTGACACAACAAAGGGAACCTGTGTCTGACGGGCAGCCTGATGCCAGGCCCAGTCTGAGGATGCCAGGAAAGCCCGGGACGCTCCGAACCCACCTGAGACGGGAGTTTAAGCTTTCAGGCCTGAAAGCCCCGGGGCAGATGTACAGTAGATACAGGATGTCCTCATGACAGGGGAGGGGGTAAGCTGTGGAGTTAACTTGCTCCAGTCTAAAGCTCTTAAGGTGTAACAATTCAGGGATTTCTACCTGGGATAAACGCGTCCAAAGATTAACGGATCGACCGAATCTATTTTGACGACTGCATTTCCCAAAAAGTCAGCGAAGGGAATGCAACATTTGCGAACCAAATTTTTATTCCCATCGGAAAAGAGAAAGCATGTCGGATGCTGAAACTGAGAAATCCTAACATTTCATGGGTAAATTAAATAAATAAATAAATAATTAACTCACCTTGAATGTGATGGCAGCAAAAAGGAGACAAGAGAAGTGAAAAAAGAGAGGAGGAACGGGAAACTCTGGATAAATCTGTACGCAGAACAACGGGGCCACGAATCGTTATTGGATGTCCGTGACCTTTGGGCCCTCGGGGAGCACTGGAATTAAAAACCCCGAACATTCCTGTCCAAACACTGCAGAAACTGCTCTCACCAGTTTCTGGAAGTATATGGGCGGCTGTGAAAACGGCAGTAAACCTTGAACTGTCCAAACTCTTCAGAGATGCGGCTCACAATCATTTTTTTTTTCTGTCACTGGCACAGCTCCTCAGTTCAAACATTTGATACGTTCTCGTTGTTCTGTTGTGAATAAAATATGGATTTGTGATATTTTTTTTAAAAAGTCATTCAGTTCTGGTTTGAGTTTGAAGTTTATTTGAGGCGTCCTGACTTTCTTCGGAAGCGGGTTTTATACGCGTTTAGTGCGGTTTTTCCGGGTAAAGATGAGACGCTCGGTGAGGGCAGAGCTTCCTGAAAATGAAGAAAATGTGGTTAGTGATGCTGGAGAGCTGGAAGAAAAGAAGAAGCTTAATTTACTGTGCACTTTCACGCTTTATAAAGTTTTCAGATGCGGCGGGGAGAGGTGTGGGGGTCACATGATCGTCGGGGGTTCGCGGGGTTTTTCAACTGCTTCAGACGACTGCGTGACATTTGATTTTATCTGCTGTTTATTTGCAATCCGCCATGGCCAGGATAATTAAAAAGTCATTTTTAAAAAGCTTATTCTCTCCTAATCATCAATTGAGTCTAATCAAACACAATAAATAAAGGAAAAACTAAACTCTATGGCGCTATTGTGAAATTGGAAAAAGTTACAAAAATAACAAGCTGCAAAAGCGTCTTTAGGCGCTTTAAACATGCTGGAAGAAATATAACCGCATCGCATGAAGTCTTGGCGTGCAGCACACTGTAATTTGAAGGATGATTGGAGGAGCTAATTTCTATCTTATATCAACAGAAATGGAGCCCGGGTATCGTTTCACATCAGGCCCGTCTGAAAAAAGGCAGCCCTGCGAGGAAACATTTCTTTACACCGCAGTCTATCGGGCCGGCATCATCAGGCCTCGCGAGGCAGCTGCCAAGCAATCAGCGAGCAGGAGTCAACGCCACAGATGGCCTTTTCATGTTACATACCCGGCCTCTGGTGTCGGGACGCTATATGAAAAGATATTCTCGCGCTGCTAAAACAGGAAAACCACATTCTTACATCCGAGCACATCAGGCCGTCGGCATGGAGACCTCAATCCGACAAAGGCAATGGTGAACATAAACAGCGCGGATGTGTTGAGGAGAGGGACAAGAGCGGAGATGGATCGGCTTGAGAATAGCAAACACACACACATGAAGAAAAAAAATCATCTAATCCACTCATTCAGAGTGATTTATTTGAGTTCATCAAGCGACTAATGAAATTCTGAAAAATAAAAAGCGAGCCTGCTCCGTTTGAAGCTGATCTGACTTCAATATAATTTCAAAGTGCGAGTAATGTATGATGTAATTTAAGACAATAAAAGAACATCCTGTTTTGAAAATGCCTTTTGTTCCTTTTTGCAGCAGAAGTCTGGAGTTCATTGTTTATCCACATTTTTAGAAACCGCTCTGGAGCAGACCAAAGAGCCGAGCGGAGACCTCAAACGTACCAGCTTTTTTCCCCCCCGACAGCACGTTTGTCTTCGTGACTGCCATTGTTTGAGAAAATGAAATGGCGCACGGCTCGTATCTCGGTGGCCGTGATTGGCGTGCCGAAACCTTATCGGCTGACAGAGGAGAAAGCACGGGGCCCGAAGTATCAGGTGCATTTCTTACGTTCCCGTCGATTTCTCAATGAACTTGGCCCTCACATTGTTCGTGTGACCCGGGAGGGAAGGGGGGGGTCAAGCCTTCGCCGTTTGTGCGAGTCCTCACAAGAGCGAACCTCGGAGTGCGCTTGAGCGGCGAGGAGACGGAAACACACACTGTTTGAGTGTGGTGCAGTGCAAACACAGACAGTGCACGGGTCACGGGTGTGAGACGGGGGTGGTGGGGGTGCGTCCACCAGCTCGCACTGCAAACGCTCCCAGCTGTTTGGGGCCGAGGTGTGCAGCTGTGCGCGGCCACGCTCAGGTGTAAATACGGCGCCACGCCTTGAGTCAACGCCGCTCTGTTTAGCTTTCCCAGGTATGCAAACTCCGGCACCGAAGCGTTCGCTTGATGTGCCCGCGAGGTTTACCCAAAAAGGAGAGGAAAGTTAATACCTAATGCAGCTTTGCGACGGTATCTCGCGCGTATCTCTCCCCCCTGTTCAGGAACTACGCGGTCAGAAAATTCAGACTCATGCGGTGGAATCAGTGATGCACGTCGATGTTGAAGGTGCTGCAGAGCATGTTGGGGCGGCGCAGACTCTCCCACCGTCCTGGAGACAAACCGAGGCCTCGCTGTTTCACGTCAGTCTTGCTTTACTGATGAGAAAAAGATAAAACAATTGTCCGGTTGCATTGCTTCCTCAGGACGTCATGTTAATAATTCAGATGGTATCCTGTCCAAAGCGCCAAACTGACATGTACTTGGCCTGCTTTCAGACCTTTTCTCATATCCTCGGGCTTATTAGACGGCAGCAGAGAGTAATACTTGTATTCAGTCCACCGCACACAAGGTCTGGGGTGTTTGCTGCACACAGTCCATATATCTGTCAGATTTTATTGTCGATGTAAATGCAAGGTTTCCATTCTCTGCTGAGGGACGGGGAAGGTGATTGGTGCTTTCCTTTCATAACATTCCTCTTTGTTCCTGCATCTGTTGTAAATGTGTGAATTTTGCTAAGCCTGTTTGTTAGCAATATCACAGGAAACTAAAAAAAATAAACTACAAGGCTGGATTTGATGAAACTTGGAGAGTTAGAGTTAGAGATAAAGTCTGGAGCAGATCAGACTAACTTTCGGGATCACTGGCATTAGAGAACAACTTCATCGCGCCGCCACCGTGGCGTGTGTCATCCTGCAAGAAGAGATTTTAATCTCTGCGAGACTCACCTGGTTAAATACAAGCTGCGCGAAAGCAAACAGAAGAGGATGTTCCCGCGAAGCGGAAAGCAGAAGTTAATAAAGGTGGCGGCAACGGGCCCTCGGAGCGGCGCGCTGATCTCAAACACGGAAAACACATGTCCCTTCATTTCAGCTGACAGGCCCGTCTACGTAAAGCTGCACAAAAGCCTCCTGATTTAATCCACTGAAGCATCAGAATAGTCTGTTTATTCAGAGTAGTCAACCCAGTCAAGTCTTCACAGAAGCATTGATGCTACATGACTTGCCTGTAGGGATTCAGAGGATTTGCATGGCATCTGTGTCTATATTTCTTTTTTCCCTAAAACAAAGAGGACAAACACTTTTTTTTTAGCTAGCCTGCACTCCACTGTGTTTCCTTTTTTTTTTCTTTGCAAATATTACCATGTAAGTTCCATGTGTTTGTTCAGATGACATAAAGCCAGAAAAGCAGCTGTTTTAACTGTCACACATCTTATCACTCACATATTCTCGAATCACGTCTCCACACGCGTAACTGCAACTCCTCGTCGCTCCGAGGCCTCCTCAGCCTGAAACTGGACTCTTTTCCTCCCTCTGTTGCCATTTCATTCATTTTTTTCTTACTGAGTCCGCTCTTGAAAAGGAGGCTGCAGCTCTGGCGTGGTGTCCCCATACTGTCAGAGTCGGGTAAACTGATCCCGTGTCCCTGTTCAGTCTCAGAACCCGAGCCCAATCAGGAAAACGCGTATGGCAGTTTGGCAGGCAGCTTTAAACCAGGATTTAAACCAGCAATATTGCAAATTTGTGTTTGAGGACTTCAGCATGAGAGAAACACTACTCTCTTTCTGAGCTTCGGCTCGAGCCTCGGCGATGTCTTAGGATGCCAGTGAGAGGGACCGACCCTCAGAAAAATTGGCCCTCCATCGGAGGACGTGCCGATGCATTTCAGCTCGACTAACCAGGCTGGAAGAGGCTGGCTGATGCGGCCTTGACGATCCTGTGGGGGGACGGACGCCAGACACTTTCATAGGGAGCTGGTCAGACCTCAGAGCTGCAAGTGAACAGCAAAGACCACAAAGGTCAAACCCATCGGAAAGGACGGGTGGAGTGGTGGGGTTGGTTTAACCTCCGCCCTCAAGATTAGACGTACGAGGGTCTAAAAGGTCACTTTCCCCTCAGCGGATTTATGCGACTCCCCTCTGTTTGGTGTCGCCTGCTTCAGCTGCATTGCATTTAGAAAGAAAGCAGGAGTTGGGGTAACGCGTAAAGCGTTCAACTCAACAGCAGCAGAGAGCCGGAGTGAGATGTCCGATGGTGATAGAACGGGGGGACTTTGCGAGTGCAACATAACCATTTTCCCCCTCTTGCCTGGGGCCCAGTGTAGATGTGGTGGACCCAGCCCCAGACGCCACTCCATGGTTTGGCACACTCTGCATCTCAGCCCTCTCACTGTTTCCAGCTGAACCAGCTCCCATGCAAACACATGAGCAACCGGTGGGTTTTCTTATTTAGTTGTCGGTCAAGAGCACTTAATAATATCCAAAAAGACAGTGTGACATATCATCCGGCGTTTGCCAAGACATGATCCCCGCCTCCCCCTCTTATTCCCAACATTTTCCCCTCTGCAGTTTGCAGAGAGTGCATGCAGATGAGAAGGATCAGATACACAATGGTGCAATCTCGCAAAAGGCTTGGCAGACGCGTATGAAAGCAGTAGAGCAGACGAAGTAGATTCACGCCGAGCAGAGAGGACTGCGATCGGCTATCAGGGAGCTGCAAGTGGAAATATCTCACACGCGGCGGCCCTGCAGCGCGGCATGAAGCAGTGATGTGGCGCACGGCTTCCTCAGATTGATGTCCTCGCTGACCCGAGCGCTCTCATCCCCCCGCCTCAGCTTTTTGAAGTTAAACTAACAGCGTGTCACAAGATTCCCCCAAGTACCACCCAAGTACGGCGCTAGAGCCTCCGCGTGCGGCCGCGGCGCTTGTGTCGGGCCTCGCCGTGCGCGCGACGGTTGTGTGCGAGCACGCACGGGGAGTGTGCTCGTCGGCGCGCAGCTGCTGATGTGTGACATGTCTGCAATGACAATGGCGGGTGACAAATAACGCTGACGCACATCGTTCCTGGTCTTGATCCTGCTTCCATAAAAAAAGAGTTGGGCCTTTGAACATTTTAATTAAACTAAGCAGGACCATCCCCACCCAGGCCTGTGAGTTATGTACATTTGAGGACAAACAAGACCATCTTTTACAGGGTAGACATCAAATACATGTCTTTTTTTTTTTTTGAACGTCACCCTGGGTCTGCATGTTGATTTTCATTATTTCTCAAATCCATCTGGAATTTTGATGGGCATGTTTTGAAGGAAAAGGCCTTGAAACCACAAAGCAGGGATGTCTTGAAACAAAGGTCTCTGCGGTTTTGTCTGTTCCTCATGGTGAACAACAGCCTTGCAGTCTCTGCGCTCAGATAGCTCATGTCTGTAATTTTAGTTTATGCCATCATTATTACAACACGTTACTGTTTTTCTTGTTGTTTCTTGGAAATAAACTGAGATGATGCTTTTATGTGCCCTTTTAAGAAACACTACCAAGACCCATAAATTAGAAAGCGAGAGAAATGGGTTTCAATGGAGTTTTGACAATCAACGCTGATGTTTGCAGCAGAAAAAAAAAAGATAATATACAAGGTTTGTTGATTGAAAGAAAAATAACCAGGTAAACAGTAAAAAAAAGTAAGAATGAAGAGGAAGGGGGCTTTCTCATCCTAAACATGTTTGGCGGAGTTTATTCTGATCAATGGAAAGCCACTGTCGGATGGCGTTTACCACGACAGGAAAGGTTTGCGGGGCCCGATTCTTGCTTTATGAGGTCTATACAGATGCAGAAGGCCCTCGTAGCCACCAGGGGTCCCTCAGCTACAAGGTCAGCCTTCATATACACTATCTGGGAGGAAATACAATGACCTGTCTTCAGTTGTTGCCACCTCAGTGAGAACATGTAAATACCTGAAGAACTTCAATTATACCTCTGATATTTGACCCAAAATGGTTTTCCTGCAAGTTTGCAACTTTATAAAGCGACACTTTCTGAATTTTCATCCGTCCATCCATCGCTCATTCCTGTTTAGTCCTTGTGTAGGGTCATGGGGATCTGCTGGAGCCTGTCTCAGCTCTCTTACGGCAAAAGGCAGGGGTCCACCCTGGACGGGTCGCCAGTCCGGTTTCTGAATTTTCTCCCACAAATTCTTTATGAATGTGCAAACATGGTGGCTTGGTGTTGCCTCAAAGAAAGACGGTTCCTGGTTCGGATTCCTGCCAGGGGCTTTTCTGCGTGCTTTCATGGGTTTTCTCTGGGTTTTCTGTCCAAAATTAATGTGAGATTACTTGGTGCGGTTGATCATCTATATGTGGCCCTGCAATGGACTGTCAACCAGTCCAGAGAGCGAGAAGAGGCTCCAGCAGATCCCTGCGACCCTAAACAGGAATAAATAAATTAATATTTCCAGGGGCTACCTCCGGCAAAGCATATAAATCGTAAATTCTGACGTTTTACGCCCCTCCCTGCTAAGCTATTTTTTTTTCTTTCCTAAAATGACCCCAGTACGCAGTTCTGCTGGCTCGCCTAGCTTCAGAAAAATTCACGCAACCTCGTTCGGTTTGTTTTGCAACCTCAACTTGAATTTGTACTTTCGATTTGCAAATCTGGCCTGTTTCATTGTTAAAGTGTAAGAGATTCACACAACATTACGAATCACCTCAAAGGGTTTGAACTTCTCCATCGCAGGACCTTCAAACAAGCTAGAAATGTCCCTGAAGTTCAAATTGTATGTCAACGAAAGCGCATGCCAGTGATATCTGGTATCAGTTTGGGTCACTGTGTTTGGGAGAAGAATGTAGCTATACTTTAACTCTGCATTCGGATTTAAACGGATACACTGAATGCACGGAGGGTTTCATTCAGGACTGAGTAAGGATGGTTAAGCGGGAGTGTCGTTGTGCTCATTAATGCTAAATCAACTGCATGCATATAGGACTTTTTCTAGTCTGGTCGACCACTCACAGAGCATTAAGCCTGATTTATACTCGGACGTCAGGTCGTCTGCGTCACATACACAGACGACGCAGAGATGCCCCCCCACCCTTCGCAGACATTCCGGTGCACCTCCCCAAAATTGTAGGTCAACGCAGACAGTGCCGTGGAGAGTGTAACAGAGAGGAGAGAAAGGAGGCCTCTGATTGGTCAATTCTATATCCGCGTAGAAAAGAGCGCGTCATCGAAGAAATGAGGAAGTACCCACATCTGTACGATTCTGGTTCTCCACACTACAAAGACAGCACATATTCTAGTAATTCATGGAGGGAGATAGAGATGAATGTGGGTCTGGATACGGCCGAGACGGTGAGGAAGTGGAAAACACAAGAGATAAGTTTAGTAACTTTAGCTAGTTCGTGACTGTCGCTCTTGCATTGTAGCGTGGAATAACATGGCGCTGAGCACGCTTCAATATTGAGTATAAATCAAAAGTGACTGTGGCATCTCTGCGACAAGCTGACGGCGACACATTGCCACGAGAGTATACACGGCCTTTTACACGACAAGTCACATGCACAAACACATTCATGAAGCACTCGCACAGTTTATAGAGGGTTTTCACCTACGTCACGTTTTGGTCAGTGACCTGGATGCGCGGCCATCTTGGAGGTATTAGGATGTAAACACACCGCTGGATCAATGCAAACGACCATGGATAAAGGATGGAAAAACCACAGAAAAGCTCTTCGAAGGGCGTTACAGACGCAAAAACATACAGAGAAGGACTTGGTCCACGGGAAAGGGAACGATATTCTGAAAAGTTACATTTTGTCGGTGGTGCCGATCCGTATGAGTTAGCTCCCTCGTCTTGGAGCAATGACGAGCCGGAGAGCCTCCCTTCGATTGCATACCCCGACATCGTAAACTACCTGGTTTTCTCGCCAAGCCCCTACACAGCAGAAGATCTTAAATCTTACAAAAGTTTGGAGGCCTGTAACCAGATGGTCTGTGGATGGGTGAGAGAGCTGCAGTATCAAATAATCAATGAGAAATGTGTATGTAATGCCACAATGTCTTTGATCAATCTAACCTTAACTGTATGATATCCAGGGGTGGAAGTAATTAATTACAAATACTCAAATTACTGTAATTGCGTAGTTTTTGGGGTACTTGTACTTTTATCAGTAGATTTTCAAGTCTTTACTTTTACTTGTGCTCAAGTACTCATTATGCCATGTAATCTACTTAGTTACTTTTAAAATGTTTTAAAAGTTCATGTGTGAAATTAAGAGCTAACAACATTTCACTTAACTTACCTGACACGAAATGGGCCGGACAAATTTGGATGTTGTCCAGATTTTTGCCACGCAGGTCTTGGTTTAGCTTTGCTAACCACAAGCGCCTCCTTTCCTTTGACAACTTCTGGCGTTGTTCTCCCTTTTTAATAACCTTTGGAAGTCTATAAAACTCCAAGGGCCTGATTTACTAAAGGTTTGCGTGCGTAAAAACGTGTGCAAACTTGACACCACTCGCAAACCAATGCGCAAGCTGATCTACTAACCGCGTGCAAAGAGGACTGCGCCTCTCAAATGAGGAAAATAGCACACGCTGTTCATTTAGTACTTTTGCCCTGATGAATAATCAATATGGGGCGTACCCGCCAGAAAGCGCTAAATACTGGGAGGGGAAAATGCAAATAGGTTCATTTACCACGCGCAATGAGATTTACCAACCCTGAAAGTAATTGCGGGGATTGTGATTGCGTCTGTATTTAATACGTTCGAAAGGAAGGTGCTAATCTGCCCAGCATTACGCACCGATGGCTGCTGTTATTGTGGCAAGGATGCAACATCGCCAAAATCAAAGAATACGCAGAGAGAGAGTCTTTCGGACTCGTGTAAATTTGTTTGGAATGAATGAAAACCAGATAGTTGAAACTTAAGGGCTGATTTGGAGCCGGTCACAAGCACATGCAAAAGGAGAAATATTTTATTTGAATGTTAAATCGAGTATTATTCAGCAAAAGGTTGCCACAGGAGGCACATTCATTTTTTTATTTGTGATAATAAATAAATCACGTGTTTTCATGGAGAAGAAAGTGTTTCTTATTGTGCGCCTACCTTGTTCTGCAGTTGGCTCTAGCGTGTCATATCCCAGTATCCCGTTATCTGCTCCTCGCAGAAGGTGAGCTGCACCTGCTGCTCAATGCTGGTTAGAGGCATCTCCTCTGCAGGCATCTCTTCCGCAGGCCCTCCACCTGTCTTGTTTGCCGAAGTTTTATTAAAGGCCACTTTTTCTTTAGTTCTTCGCCTTATATCTTGCCACCTTCTTTTAACCTCATCTGCCGTTCTTTTTGTCTTACCAACTGCATTTATTCTATCGCAGATTTTCTCCCATATTGCGTTTCTTTTGGTGATGTTTAAATGTCTTTGCTGTAGTTCATGAATGTGTTTATTTGCCTCTTCCACTAATATCTCTAACTCCAACTCGTCAAATTTCATTTTGCGCTTGCGTCTATCCTGCTTTCCATCCAGACTCTCCATGGCGCAAACCGTAAGACACGCAACACCTCATTTAAATACTGCGGTTTGCACCCGTTATCAATTGCACGAGCATTCTTAGTTGATCACCCACAAAACACACAACAACAGCACGCGCAAATTTTTTCAGTGCACACGCAATTTAGTACTCTTTATTCAGGATCTTAGTAAATCAGGCCCCAAGTGTCTCTCGCAGTCTGTCCGGCTGGTACAGCCGAACACGCGGCAATAATTTACCATTTTCAATGAAGACGTCCGATTTACTCCAGTGTGTGCGCTTTGTTTACATTGCCGCGTGCCTCCAAGATGGCGACTTCCGGTTGGATGACGCGCTGATGATGCGCCGTGAAAAACGACTAAAGAGATCTACACAGATGCTAAGTCTGCTAAGTCGAGGCTTTTTTTTTTTTTTTTTTTTTTTTTTCCAATTGCACGCACAGTCAGAGCAGGATTATAATAGTTTTGGATTTTCCATTAGTTTTAGTTTTTAGTTCAGTTTTTCAAATTCAGTTAGTTTTAATCTGTTTTTAGAGCAGTTTTGCTAGTTTTTATTCGTTTTTGTTTTGAAATACTTAGTTTTAGTTTAGTTTTTATTAGTTTCAGTGTTTTAATTTGTAAATTAGGGTTGTAATTTTGGTTCGAGTGGAGCACTGAACTTTTTGAAGGCTATCGAGTCACATAGTCGTGTTTACATTCCGGTCTCAAACATATTTATAAATGCGTCTTCCTGCTTGTGGTGTTCCTGCGTATTTACTGACCAGCAGCTATCTGGTCGCCGTGGAAACAGTCCATTATAGTTGCAGTTTTCTCCCGTTCCTTCCCAACACTGACTGGCCTGCAGCTGTAGCTTCTCTTTCCAGGGGGCTAGCTTAGGCTAGCTTATCCAGCTAGTCTTGGTTAGCCTCCTTTCCAGGGGGCTAGCTTAGGCTAGCTTATCCAGCTAGTCTTGGTTAGCCTTTAAATGTGAGCTTTTCAAATGGACTTTCAGATTTGTGGGTTTTTTTCCACTTTGAGAAGTATTCCACACATTGTATCACCTGCTTCTACAACAATCGTTAACACAGTCATAGTCAAAGAAATCCCAAATAGGACTGTGCCGCTTTCTCCCAACTTTTGCATAATCACTGCTGATCACTTTTTTTTTTTTTTTTTTTTTGCAGTTGTTGTTGTACGGTAGTTAGTTTTAGTTTGTTTTATAAACACATAAGACAGTTTCAGTTAGTTTTCTTTTTTTTTTAATTCGTTTATATTTCATTTCAGTTAACGAAAATGATTTTTCAATTCTAGTTTTCGTTATTTCGTTCGTTTTCATTAACGATAATAACCTTGAGTCAGACGCTGATGAATGCATCTATGACATTTTGCCATATGGACTGCGAGGCCAGGAATCAAACCACTGACTTTCAGGTTGGCGGACAGCTGCTCCCCCCACTGATGCATGGCCTCACTGAAAGAAGCTCAGGTGTCCCGCAGCCACCAGAGGGAGTCTTCTACGTTGCATTATTGCTCCATAATAAAAGATCTGCTCAAAAATTGCATCACGTTGACTCGAGTCCAACACGCATGACTGCTTTCTTTATGTTGTTTTTGCTCATCCCCTCTTCATGAATCAAACTGACTGACACACAACGTCAATTAAACTTATTATCAGAAGTACAGTTCATGATTATTGCTCATTATTAGTCATGCAGTGGAGTTTCTGGATCCCGACAGCTGGAAAGCCATTTGATTTTATGGGACTTACTGTTGTGGTTGGCCCATCTGCGGAGCCCACACTGGAGGGGCAATGCCCAATGTCGCATTGGCCCAGCCTGAGCCGCGGGCCTATAAAAGGCCATTCCACTCCATTCTCCTCACTTTTCTGTACAACAACTACACGTGTTGAGCTCAGCCTGGAAGCCCGTCCCATTCACTGCGTATCCAAGGGAGGGAAGGAAGAGAAGGAGGAGGCGCGCAGCCCTTTTGTTACCTGTGTCAGACTACCTGGCTGCTGTGCGTCAGGAACATGCGCTGCGTCTGAGATGTCTGCAAAAAACAGAAACCGCGAGCGATGCACAGACGCTTCAAACGAGGCTGATTCCACCGGGGCACTGTGCTAGAAGAACTTAGTTGTTTTAATTTTCTCTTTTTTTTTTAACCTTCAAGTCAAAGAGGAAAAGGACTAGTTAATTAGATTCAACCGTAAAAGTAAAGACGAAAAGGAGGCACTTCCTCCAAGAACTCGTTCACCTTTCAGGTCCGAGCCTCTCTCAAGTTTCATTTTGGAGCTCCGGGCCGCCTCTCGGGTCGTCATCAGCATCTCACCTGTACCGAACCATGGATTTCACACGGCAGAAGATTTCCAGGGAGCTCCAGCTTGACGTTTCGGGAAACAGGCGCATCTGGGGGGGTTAGGAGAGCCGCGGCGGTGGGAAGCGTGGCCACTTTGTGTAACTGTGCATGGCCTCTGGACAAAGTGGTAACGATCATGCACAAACCCCTCCGAAAGCGGAGTCTCTACGTGTTCCTGTGTTTTGGCGTCATATATCTCAGACTTGGGTGAGTTTGGATTTCCTCTCATCACAAACACATGCGGTTCCACTCACATGCGCAAAAATGACTTCCAAATTCATGACGAAACTGGTACAAAAAAAAAAGAGAAGAATAGAAAGAAAGAGAAAAAAAACACTGGGCCTCTGACCTCATACTTGTAAAAGATGTGAAATGTCATCACCTTATCACCCAAATTATTTTTTTTGTTAAATCAAAACACTTGCATTTTTATCATTATATCCCACCCACATCGCGGTAAAGTGTTGCGCGTCAAATCTGCGCAAATGTGATCGATTCAGATTCACTGTCGGTTTCATTTATTTCACTTCATGAGATGAATTTCTCTTTTGCAACACTGTGGGTGCTCCAGATCCAGTCACCCCCCCTGCATGCCTTCATTAATAGCGGCAGACTGAGCTGCATTTCCACATTCCAGAGTTTTTACCTGTTTTGCAATCGCTCACCTTGATGCATAAACGCTTGGGGACGTCTAACCTCCCCTGCTGCTCTCAGCCTCTGAAGCCCAGGGACAACAGGACCTCCCAATGTCCCGTTTGTTCTTGGATCATAAACCTATACGTTTAAAGAGGGACATATAGAAAAAAGAAAATCTGCAACTGAAGGCATATATTTAGGAGCATGAAGCGTCTATTAACATAACATAACTAATAACCCTGTCGCTTTATTTGGGATATCATAAATCTGAAAATATTGAATTCACTGATAGTGAATTTTCAGAATGTAAATGACTAATTCCTGACATTTAAAGCACCCAGTTCTATTACAATATTACTGTCTCTGATTGATTTTCTTTTTTCTGAGTTACTTTCAGTGAATGGTAATGCACATGTATGACAAAGTATTCTAAAATGCTAAAATGCAGTTCGTTGCAGGTCAATGGACAAGCAGTGGAGGGCGCTGTGGTACAGTACAATGACTAATCAGGTTGCTAGCCTAACAACAACTTGATGTTACTTTTGGTGTTACTTTTGCAACCCAACACCCTGTCAGGCACTTCAGATTTGCTGAGAACTGTGACATCACAGACCCAGATCAGTGGAATTATAGCTAGTGGAATTATCTAGCTTTCCCATCTTTATCTCCACTCAGAATCATATTATTGATTAAATCAATATCGTGCTGCATTTGCAGTAAAGGTGAGTAACACAAAGCTGTGAACACCGATTTCAATAGTAGCAAACTCAGCACAAGACAGGAGTAAAATCGGGATCAGCGGTTGGCTCCGCCCTCTAAAACTGACTGATCGTAACAGAGTTAAAAAAACGTGGCTGAAAATTACGCTTTTGATCTGTGTCTCTGTGGCATTTGGAGCAAAAATTGTCACAGACATTTCACAAAGACCTCAGAAATGATTGTTAGCTTTAAAAAGCCCAAATCTTCTATTTCTCTGTGTGCGCTGTGAACACAATGCTTGCCCCGAAACCAATCAGATGGGTTACTGCCAGTCACATGTCTCAACGACGGAGACAGTTGGAGTTGGTCCTCTTTTTGGATCAAATCATTCCTCACGGAGTCACCGGACTTCATTAGGGACAGATGCGTGGAAAGGTTTGATCTGAGATGGAGTTTAGAGAAGCACATTCTGCTTTGTGAAGAAACAGTCATTAAAAAAAAAAAAAACAAACTAGTCATAAGTTGCTGGTAAACCTTGATTTACGAAATGAATCCTGCAACTCTTGAAATGACAGCAGGACGGCCTGAAAACTGGGTATATGAGAGTCAGTTTTGAAACTCTGAAAGTCAGGAAAAGCGTGATAAGCGTTCGTCTTTGTTGCTGTGTGACGTAGCGCCAAATAGCAGTTGTAGCAGGAGACGACTGGGATGGGAGTACAAAGTGAAGCCTGATTTATGCGTCTGCGTGGCGCCCACGATGTCTGTCTGCCATAGCGGTGAACCCAACGCCGTAACCTCCACCATAAACTGACATGCTCCTCTCCTGAAATGTTTCTATCAACGCGGACTGCAACAACTGTGACTGGACCACGTTTTTTTTGGGTTTTTTTTCCGTGTATTTCCTTCCACTTCTACATCATCGTTTTCATGCTGGTTAGAAAGATGTATCACTGGAGTGCATGTAAAACTACTGTGGCTTAACATTTACTGGCTCCAACTCACGGAAGATAAGATGGCTATGGTTTGTCAGAGCCACCTAAAGGAGGAAAAGAACCCTCACCGCCCCCTAGCGTTTGGCGCTGCAACTGCAGAGTGACACGGACACCGGAGGACGAGCGTAAAAGCCAACAGTGACGTAGGTTACGTGCATAGTTGCTACTATAGTAGGGATGGGAGACGACGAGAAGCAAATATACCTTCAAATGAAATTTAAACTGACATTTTAACGTGGAAAAACTCCTTTTTTGCCGCTTCAAAGCTGATTCCACCAGCCAGGTTTCAGCAATGACAGTGCATCCTTGAAGCGGGTTGTACTGGTTTCCCCATCCGGGGAGTCGCAAATGAGTCAAACAGCCAAGATGTCAGCTCTATGTGTGAGAAGCCTGAGCTGCCTTCAGGCTCCACGTACGCGCCTATCGCATGACAGTAGCTCCATTATGAAGTAAAAGTCACCCATCTTCGTGTTTACTAATCCCGAGCAGTTAGCTCATTCCTTCCACCCTTTTACTCTGCTTAAATCTTTCATGGCACCCTCTTCACCTACAATGGCTGGAGCCTGCAGGTGTTGAGTGAGAGTCACGATGCTCAGGCGATAAAAAAAGAAAAAGAAACCCGCACTCACTCAGCTCTGCGACAAAAATCTCCTTAAGTATTTTATTTCTCTGCTCTGGTCCAATCTTGCGTAAGAAAGGAACGATTTTTTTTTATAAGTCCTGCCCTTCTTTTTTCTTAAATAAATCCCCACATGAAGTCTAATGTGTGAGGAAATCATTTAACTTTGCATCAGAGTTAAAAATAGCTGTCTGGGTGTTATAAGGGGAGATCCATCAAATACGCGCGCGCAGCAGATGCGTTTTAAACGCCTTAGAGTCGCACCAGAAAACAGATATAATATCACTGGTGCTTCCGTTTGAACGCCAACACCACCCTTCCCGTCCCAAAGGAGATATCAACACTTAATATTCCACCTCACATACTGAAATATACGGCGGTGCCACGTTAGAGCACCGCGTTATAACGCGACACCAACTTGTTGATTCAAGTTGACGCATCGTGCCAGTTTTTTGCGCATGGAGCTGTGATGATGGTGTGATGCGCAGGGAGCCGGCGCTGTTTGTTTATTTTCGGCTGGGTGGCCGGGGTTGTTGCGGCGGCGGCGGAGGAGGAGGAGGAGGAGGAGGTGCGGGGTGGGAGAATGGAGGGCGATGAATGAAACCTCCTGCGCGTCCAACGGAGATCGGATCAGTGTCACCCCATTGTCCCGCTGTGGCAAAGTGGGCGGATAGCAGTGTCTCTCCCTGCCCAATGGCAGGCACGACTCTCGTGAAAGTGGAGAGAGGCACTTTTCTGCCATGCAGAATCCCTAAAACCATCATCATTCCGGCTCGGAAACCCACACGGCGCTGTGCAACAGCCTCCGCCGCCGAGAGATGACAGAGGCGATCTCCGCGCACGCACGGCCCTGGGAGCTTGGAGCTGCGTAGATTCACCCCACCAGACGCGAGGACGCTCACGTCAACTCTTCTTTTTTTTTTCTTTTTCTTTTTCTGATCTGGTTCGAAAGGGACATAAAGCCGGGAATTAAGGGAGTTTGACTTTTTTTTTCCATCCTGTCCGAGCGTGGCCATTTGCTCAATGTCATCATGATCATCCTCTCGTCGCGCAGTGTGCTGCTGTCAGTTTACTACCCGCAGATCTTCCTGATCCTGACGAGCGGCAGCTACCTGTAAGTGTGAGCCAATTAACGGGTGCTTAATTAACGGCAGAGGGTGTGCGCGCTCATCCTCAGCAACACCGCGCAAGGACGCACCGGTTGTGTGTGGGTTTTTTTTTTTTTTTTTTTTTTTTAACACTGTAAGCTACAATTAAAATTTCTCTTGTTTTCACATTTAAGTCTAGTTTATTCTAGCCCTTCGAATCTAGAAACAGAAGATCCAGTTTATATATTTATATATATATATATTGTTTGCTGTTGTGTCACCAGACTGTCGCCTAACCTTAATGGATCAGGCGTAACCAAAGTGTTTCAAATCAATGCAATGCCACTCTACTGTATATAATTAACACAGTTTCAATGGCACACAGACGTGGGGAATACCAATTCGCGTGAACATGGCCAGAAAATCGATCCACGTGGGTTTTTTGGTGTTAATTAGTTGAGACTCTCTTCGCTGTGACGCGCCGTTTCGACTGAACGCGTCTCACGGCTGAGCGGCGACGGTTAATGAGCCGTCGCACTGCGAACGTTTTGCAAGATATAAGAAAAAAAAGTCTCTTTTTTTTCTCTTTCTTTTTTTTTTTTTAAACGGCAACTGGTATGGATTCACTTTGGCCACAGAGTGGCAGAGATGTTCAAGACAATTGGATGCGGGGAGTCTGGATTTCTTTTCCCTGCGAGGGAAATGTAAAGCACTATGTACTGTTTTTGCGCCCGCTGTCCTGTCAGAGCACGTGAAAGACAACACAGGAGCTTCTCCCTGTTCATTTCAGTGTTATCATTAGAACCTACATCTCATCAAGCCCCCTCCCCCCGCGGCATGCCAACAGCATTGGCACTCCCAACACCCTGAAATACATTTCAGGAAAAGCTCTGCTTTTTTAAAAGTTACCAGAAATAATCACTCACTCATGCTTTTTTTTTTTTTATTGTTTTTTTTTCACCTCTGTCTGAGCTGCCTGGAGACCCCGAACCTGATGCTGAAATAGTCGTGGTTTTGGGGTTTTCAGTGTAAAACTGGGCTATCCTACACTGTAAACCGATGGCTCGCGATTCAAAGCGACGCAACGCGTTTGGCTGATTCTGTGAGTGTGTTTTCTGCGGAGCATTAACCACAGAATGCCTAATGAGGAGGACATTTCAGCGTGGATTGCAATTAATATGAGGCCCTCTCCTCAAATGAGCAAAAATATTATATTTTGGCTATGTTAAACAGAGAAAATTGTTACGACATGTGTGACAAAAGATCCCAGAGTGTGAAGGCAAAAGCTCGGCTCACACACCAGTTAGGAGGAACATCACACCCCACTGGTCCAAAACCAATATTCTGGCTATTTCTCATATGTTTTTATATCCACCGTGTGTGTGTGCGTGTGTGCAGATGTCGTCGAAACAGATGTTTGGTTTTGTTTTGAATTCATAAGCCCCACAGCTTGTGTTCGCCGGTCATTTTCAGCGGCAGATGAGCCCACAAAGCAGGACAACGGATCCCAGCGCCGACATTAGAGTGGAAATCTTTCTGTTTCTTTCACTTGACTTAGATAAGCCGCGTCTTAGGCATTTTTGCTGAGTGCATTCCTCGGTGGGAGATGCATGCCTGGGAGCTTTGTAGTGTGTCAGTGAGTTCTCAGAGTGCTCCATGTGATGGAATAGGTGGCCGTGAGCGCGCCCGTGTGCCACGAGGTACTCTGCAGTTGTCTGCACCGTGATGAAACCTGTCTACAGGTAATAGACTGTGAGGTCCCGCTGGGGAAGGCCGGTCTTTCTCTGATGGTTAACGACAGTGACTGGTGTTTGCCTGTCATGCATCTCCTACACATTTGGAAGTGAAAATATCTGGAACGAGCCTTGCAGACAAAGGTTTGGATTTATCACTAAATGCATTGTCACTTTCCCTTTTTTTGATATGGACCGTACAATGCACATCTGCACATATTTTTTTTATTTTTAAACCCTTAATGCAACAGAAAAATCCATGCAAACACATGGTTTGCATGAGCTTTACAGTCACTGAACCACAGCTGCAGACGCAAGCAGTGAGATGTTTGTGACTGCCGTGACAGCTGAGGCACTGGTCCGGTCAGACCTGTCATCGTCTCGTCTCAATACATCTGAGTGTCACTTTTATTTGTTTTTTCCAGGAATCACTGGCACGTCAGAGATACAGACGACTCCTCCGCTTACAAACAAACCATTTCCGTGAAAGCATGAAATTAATTATGCGAGAGAGAGAGCCCTGATGAGCCTCTCCTTTGTGGCTTGTAAAAGCCTGAATATCGCCGCTGCCATGGGCAACCACGTATACACCAGAGGGTCATAGAGGGTCAGAGGAGCTCCGGCCTCCTTCGCAGCAGAGAGAGCAAAGACAGACAGACAGACGAGAACGAGCAGAAAGAAGAGTTCATCTTTTGTTCTTTTAGATCTTCTTCTTTAAATCTTGACCATCGGGTTTCTGCCTCATCAACATCTGGTTTCAGTGTGTTTCCTTCCCTGGAAATAAACATCTTAACATGTTTGCTGTAACTGGAGAAAGAAAAAAGAATGAAAATCCTCGCCATCTTTTTGTTGTAAATTTCAGAGCAAGTTTCTGATAATCAATAAACACGGTGACACGTCTTTTTATTTATTTTTTTGCGTGCTTTCATTCCCTCCCATGGCAGCGAGACGGTGAAGAATGTTTGCTCTCTGTCGTTCGGGAACAACAGAGGCTCGTCTCACAGCTGGAAGCTTTTGTGCTGGAAACTAAAATTTATGTTTCTTTGCGGAGAAGCCCGTCGTAAAGGACGCTCATCTGATTTCTGATCAGGACTGGCCTCTCTGCTCCTGATCAGAGCACGGCGGCACAACGGACCACACATCTGAAGCTGCCCCCCCCCCCCCCCCCCCCCTCGTAGCTTCGTTCCACCCTCACCAGCTCCTTCGCTTCGCCCCTCGCGCTCTGCCGTCGCTCTTTTACCATAGCGCAACTTGCAGGCGTTAGCCTGCCCCGTTTGTGGTCGATTCTTTGGAAGTCGACATCGTATTTCATGGTGTTTGCCCACAGCGTCCAGTCCCGGGTTCCCTGGGCCTGACATGTTTGAAAAGAACGTATCGACATGGTTTCCAGGCCTATAAACAGAATCTTCGGGAGAGTCGGTGCTTTGTTTAGTTGTGATCTGTCTCGGCCCTCTCAGCAGCTATGAAGCCATCTAAAACATGTGTTTTTATCCGTTCGCAGTCTCTCCATGGGGAACACAGACGGAGATGTGTCTTTTATTATACATTAAAACCCTAAAAATTAGGGCAGTCAGAGTTAAAAACCTTCGATATTTTCCACAGCAGCCAATCAAGAGCAGTTTCAATCAAAGGACCCAGTGCAGTCGAGCAGTTCCTCACCTCTCGCTCCGTTCCCTGTTTCTTGGAAGGAGGTAGAGAAAAGCTGTGGGACAGATCTTTAAAGAGGCACAGATGATTTTTTTTAAAAGAGCTTTTGAATTAGAATTAGAATTAGAATCAACTTTACATACGAGGAATTTGTTGTGGTGATGATGGTGCATGCAATTAAGGGAAAAATATAATAAACAATGTAAACTAAAATTATTACAATATAAATATATATATACACAAACTGTTTTTTACATTAAGGGCAGAGTGACCAAGAGTGATGTGCCATGAAAATGTGCAAATAAACAGGTAGTCCAGACTGAGCGTTAATGTAACGCATAGTGTTCTGAGTTCTGTCAATGTGACAGCAGTGTCAGAGTCAGAGGTGAAGATTGGGGGGTGTTGTGGGGTTCCGGGTCTTATTGATAAGGCTGACAGCAGACGGGAAAAAACTGTTCTTGTGGCGTGAGGTTTTGGTCTTGATGGACCGCAACCTCCTGCCAGAGGGGAGTGACTCAAAGAGTTGGTGTCCGGGGTGGGAGGGATCAGCCACAATCTTCCCTGCAGGCCTCAGGGTCCTGGAGGAGTCCAGGTCCAGGTCTCAGGGTCCTGGAGGAGTACCGGTCCAGGTCTCAGGGTCCTGGAGGAGTCTAGGTCCAGGTCTCAGGGTCCTGGAGGAGTCCAGGTCCAGGTCTCAGGGTCCTGGAGGAGTCTAGGTCCAGGCCTCAGGGTCCTGGAGGAGTACCGGTCCAGGTCTCAGGGTTCTGGAGGAGTCCAGGTCCAGGTCTCAGGGTCCTGGAGGAGTCCAGGTCCAGGTCTCAGGGTCCTGGAGGAGTCTAGGTCCAGGTCTCAGGGTCCTGGAGGAGTCCAGGTCCAGGTCTCAGGGTCCTGGAGGAGTCCAGGTCCAGGCCTCAGGGTCCTGGAGGAGTCTAGGTCCAGGCCTCAGGGTCCTGGAGGAGTCCAGGTCCAGGTCTCAGGGTCCTGGAGGAGTCCAGGTCCAGGTCTCAGGGTCCTGGAGGAGTCCAGGTCCAGGTCTCAGGGTCCTGGAGGAGTACAGGTCCAGGTCTCAGGGTCCTGGAGGAGTCCAGGTCCAGGTCTCAGGGTCCTGGAGGAGTCCAGGTCCAGGTCTCAGGGTCCTGGAGGAGTACCGGTCCAGGTCTCAGGGTCCTGGAGGAGTACCGGTCCAGGTCTCAGGGTCCTGGAGGAGTCCAGGTCCAGGCCTCAGGGTCCTGGAGGAGTCCAGGTCCAGGTCTCAGGGTCCTGGAGGAGTCCAGGTCCAGGCCTCAGGGTCCTGGAGGAGTCCAGGTCCAGGTCTCAGGGTCCTGGAGGAGTCCAGGTCCAGGTCTCAGGGTTCTGGAGGAGTCCAGGTCCAGGCCTCAGGGTCCTGGAGGAGTCCAGGTCCAGGTCTCAGGGTCCTGGAGGAGTACCAGTCCAGGTCTCAGGGTCCTGGAGGAGTCCAGGTCCTGCTCTTGTCCTTGGCGGTGGCAGCAGCAGACCAGATGGTGATGGAGGAGGTGAGGATGGACTCAATGATGGCTGTGTAGAACTGCACCATCATTGTCTTCGGCAGACTGAATTTCTGTAGCTGCCTCAGGAAGATACATCCTCTGCTGTGCTTTCTTGATGAGGGAGCTGATATTCAGCTCCCAGTTAAGGTCCTTGGAGATGACAGTTCCCAGGAAGCGGAAAGACTCCACAGTGTCGATAGTGGAGTCACAGAGGGTGATGGGGGCAGGTGGGGCTGAGTTCTTCCTATAGTCCAGAACCATCTCCACTGTCTTTAGAGCGTTGAGCTCAAGGCTGTTCTGGCTGCACCAGGTCACCAGGTGGTCAACCTCCTACCTGTAGGCGGACTCGCACCATCAGAGATGAGTCCGATGAGGGTGGTGTCATCTGCAAACTTCAGGAGCTTGACGGACTGGTGACTGGAGGTGCAGCTGTTAGTGTACAGGGAGAAGAACACAGCCCTGGGGGGATCCAGTACTGATGGTCCATGAGTTTGCTTCACATACTGTTTCCTGTCAGACAGGAAGTCTGTGATCCACCTGCAGGTGGAGTCAGGTACGCTCAGCTGGGAGAGCTTCTCCTGTAGCAGAGTAGGGATGATGGTGTTGAACTGCATTTCTGTAGCGTTTTGACCAAATAATGTCACAGACCTTTTATTAACACCCAATGATACTGAAAAATGGGAACAATGTGTCTCCTTTTGACAAATGTTCAGATACAAATCATTGTGTGATCAAATGACTCCTCCCACAAAACAAAAAAAGAGAGAAACAATGTTGTTAGTAGTTTTCTTTTTGTCTTTTAAAATAGTAAAGTTTTGCATCAGTTGCGCGTCAGCCCTGACCCGGCGATCCGTGGATCTTAAAAGCGAGTTTGTCCGTGCACGTGAGTGCAGCCTCTCATGCTGGTATGGGTTTCTGTGTGCATCTGAACACCTGGTGTGCTTCTCTTACTCTCGGCAGGGCGCTGTCCTCGGTGGTGGCTCTGGGTGCCAACATCATCTGCAACAAGATTCCTGGGCTGGCACCTCGCCAGCGGGCCATCTGCCAGAGCCGCCCGGACGCCATCATCGTCGTGGGAGAAGGCGCCCAAATGGGCATCAATGAGTGTCAGTACCAGTTCCGATACGGGCGCTGGAACTGTTCGGCGCTGGGGGAGAGGACGGTCTTCGGCCAGGAGCTGCGAGTAGGTCAGTCTGGGTTCCTTTCTTAAAGGGAAAGGGTGGTTTGTTTTTTTTCTTTTATCTTTTGGAGCTGTAAGGAATTATTTTGAGAAGAGAGACACGTTTTAGTGATCCAGATTTCACATACAGTGATCCCTTGCCACTTCGCGGTTTGAATACCGCGGTTTTAGTGCTTCGTGGATTTTTTTTCAGAAATATATAATATAATTAAAAAAAATTTTAAAAATCACGGAAACACCACAGGATGTTGTGCGCATTCTCTCACAGTGAATAAATGCTGTGAGCCAGGCTGGCCCCTTTAAAAAGGTAGCCTTATGGGTAATGGTGTGGCCTTATGGGTAATGTAGTGTGTGTGTCGTGGGACAGCAGAATGAAAACGGGGTTAGATGAAAAGTGTAGTGAGCATCAACAGCAGCCCAGCGTGTATAGATTTACATTCTCTGTTAACCGACAGGAGCCCAACAATACAACCTGTGTGATGTTACAAGTTCCTGCAGTACCAGAATAAAGTGCTCGTTCCATGCAGAGAAAACCAGACTTTTTGTTTTGTTGTTGTTAGCGTGTTAGCCGCTAATTATGAGCCAAAAATAGCACAGTACCAGCGGTTTGTTTACTACGGTTCAGAGACCAGAGGCTGTGAAGGTAACAGAAAGACCACAGTTGAGCCTTTGTCTTGTTTCGCTGCAGTGCCTCGATACTTTTTTGGGGTTTTTAAACATATTTTAAACACATTAATGAGGCTCAGGGGGCTCCGGCTCCAGATCGTGGATTTTGATTGTCGCGGGGGGGCGCCGGTCCCCATTAACCGCAAAAAATAAGGGATCACTGTACTGTCAAACCTTTGGAAGAGTGGTTGAGTTAAGGCAGGTGTCACCAACGTGGTGCCCGCGGGCGCCAAGTAGCCCTCCGGGAGCTTCTGAGGTGCCCACCAAGGATGTTACTAAATAGTGACAACTACAGGATTTTAGTTACAGTTAATATTTTTCTTAATTTAAATATGAGATTATTTCTTTATAACCTATAAAGAACAGTTCTTTATAACATATAAGCAAATTATCATTCAATCATAGTGATTTGAGAACAATGTCAAGACATCAGTCGAGGCTTTTAAACAAACAAGTAGCCCTCAGGTAGCCCTTGGTAGCCCTCAGACCCAGAAAAGTTGGAACCCCTGAGCTAAGGTTTATGTTCTCAAGCCAGTCTTGAGGTAACGCTTTGCTTCAAGGTTTTCTTCCCTGAAGGACAAAAAAAAGTCTTCTTCATAAAGCAGAGATTTAATAAACCCTAAAATCAGATTTTACGCCCAGGAAGAAGCCGTGAAAATGAGTGGCTCTACTTTGAAAGACAATGATTATTATGGTAATTTTGAGTTATTTACCTCTTCAGTGACACACTGGAAAACAAACCGACCCTATAAGTTGACCATCCGAGACGTCACCGCACAGTACGAAGAACTTTGAAGCCGTTTGACGGAAAATCAGGATTCGTGAGTGAGTTAATAAATGATGTAGTGCAAACGATGAGGTCCTTCCTGCTTAGCGGAGGATATTTCTGTGTTTGTGTGCGCGGTGCTCGAAGTAGATCATTAAATGAATAACTGAAGAATGAAAACGCATGAAGAAAATAAGTGATTACAACTCAGACGTTGTATATCCTGGAAAGCACTTTTTATATTTTCTGGCAGCTTGTGAGCACGGAGAGTTTTTCGGGAGATGCAACGAAGCTGACGATGATAACGCCACCAAGGAAAAAGAAGCCTCGTGGTGCACGTTTCTATTGTCTCAGCTCTTTGTAACGGCAGCAGAAGAATATTAAATATGTGGCACCAACCCCCGACCCGCTGAACCCCAAGAAATGCGGCTCATCATAAGCCAAACCCAAAGCTGCACACATCACACAGTTCAAACTCAAACCAGTAACTCCGAATCTTTTTGACTCTCTTGTATAACCGCAGAAGGACTTTGCATACTGCCGATGTCGCCCCGTCTGAGTCGCCCTCATTTCAACTGACAACGGATGTCTTCAGCGCTCTCTAGGTTCTGTTGGTGCAGGTTCTGCCGCGAGTCTGTCGGTTAGCGGCGTGCCGGTTGGCTACGTCAAAGTTGTGGAAGAGCTACCGAAAAAGAGCCTTAACGGTGAAAACGCACGGCTGAAAAACGATATCGCAAACGAGGAGACGGCTAATGGCGTCGTCGCAGAGAAACTCACGCCGAACCAGAACAGATGGGCACATCTGCTGTTAATCGAGCTCAGTTGGTTTCGTCCACGGCTGGCTGGTTCACGAGGGCGCGCACGTGAAGAGAAAAGGCCCAAAGCAGGCGACCGTTTATGCTTGCAATGATTTTGTTGGACAGCTCCTTAATCTGTTATGAGTCGCTTTTGTTTCACGGGGACGTTTTTATATTTCCTTATATTTAGAAAATACTTTGCTCCCATCCTGGCGTGGTTGTTCTGTGTGTTTAGTCCAGGAGTGCTGTTAATTATCACCCTTCGTAAGGGTTTAAGATCAATAAGCCTCTGTTGTGAGAGTGACAGATGTTTCCTAGTGGAACTCCTGCTCCGATAGAAAACATTACGACTCTTAACGCTCCATTTTCAGCTCCGTTCGGTCAGTTTCACGTGTCCTTTTGGAGCGCCTGTAAATGAAGTCTCCACTGCATCTTTGAGTGGTGCTTTACTATGCTTTTATATATAGCTCGCTTACCTAAAGTGCTTAAATTGTTGCGTAAGAATCCACATTTGTGAATCCTGACTTACATAATCCTCGCTCTCCTCGGGGGCTTTGAAAGCACAGTTGCTCATCTTGTGCGCTCGTGTGCTGACGGCTGTATTTGACTGGCGCGCTGGTTCACGTTTACTGCATGTGCACGGTCAGCTTGGTGCCATTTAACCCTTCAGGGCCTTTTACCGCTTTCTGCCAGTGACGCAAACTCTGAATCCCGTTCAGTAATGGCAGGGAGCCGATCACTGCTGGGTCTACCGTAAATACTGACGGGACCTGGTTGGGACCTTTTTTTTTCAGCGATTCTTTTTTAAAGCATCCCAATGATGTTTTTTCTTTCTTTTCAAATCGAAAGAAAATGATGAAAATGAAGCTAAGGAAAAGGATCTACCTTCATGATTAAAAAAAAGAGAAACCAGCATGAGGAGCATGTAGGATAATATGGAAAATAATAAACTCATGTGCGCTGTTCTTTTTAGCCACAAGTTCTTCTCTTCCCATGTTTTCCTCACGTATCCTCTTCCCTCCTGTCATCACCGACCCCACAACGCTCTGGATACTTCAGCATCTCAGCTGCTTGCGTCTGAACTGAACTGGCATCAAGGCCAGTGAGGTCCCATCTGCATGGCCAAATAGTTTTATTAACATTTAAAGCGGGAATACATGCCACTTGGAAATATAAAGCTTAAGGAAATATAACTTTTTGCACATGTTTATATGGAGATAAACACTTTCACGTATCGTGCAGCCGGCTTTGCCTGCGAGTCGGCGCCTCGGCATCGCTTCCTGTCACTCTGCATCTCCACGTTCAGTAATTTGTGAACACTAATTTAAATCTTGACGTCTGAGATTCCCACTCAGAGGTCGGCCCGTGTTGTGAGTGACAGCTGCTGTGGGTTCTCGTGCAGCGAAAAGAGAGAAAATGATGCAGCCTGCCACCACTATTAACTCTATATACTAGTTTTATACAGTTAAGGCCACCGAGAAACAGGAAACTATCCGGGCTTCACACCCAGCATCAACCCTGAACAATCCAATTCAGTGTTATGTTGAATCGGACAAGGAGATTCTTGGTTTTAGGAAGTATCATTTTGTGTTGTCAGTAAATGCACCGATAAGATTGAGAGTCCTTTCAGCAACAAATATTACTATTTAATTTAAGCGATGAAACTCAGGCCAAAGGTTTACAGATGGACTGATTTGTGAAAGCGAGATGTGAGAGATGCAACACAGTATCAACCGTCAGACAAGTAACTGTAAAGCTTCTTGACTTTTATTGCCGTCATCATTCTGATATCAGAGCTGTGAATTATGTCAGTTTGTCCCCAGATACCAATATTGGACCAGATCAATTTCTAGTTTCACAACCGAAAAGCTTTGACTCTGTCTGTTTTTAAGCCAGTAAAACGTCTGTGGTAATCTTCAGATAAACCCGCCGTAGATAAGTCAGCTTATGAGCGTGTTCTTTCATTTCTCGCTGCATCTTCGGCGGCAGACACTCTGTAATGTCGTTTATACATTTGCAAACAAAGCGCAATCCAGGAAAAAGGATGTAATCATAACAAACGTTAGGTATAAATATTAATTACATTTCAGGTTAGGTTTGTGTAATTGTGGACCTCCACTCTTTGGAAAACATTTGAGATTTACTGCATCAGGAAAAACCGTTGGTAATTTATTTGCTTTAGCTCGGTTGGGGAGTGTTGCTTTTCCTGCCACTGGATATAATTTGCACCTTTCTGTATTCGTCTGTTTTTTTGGTGGGAAGTCAGCTCAGTTGAAACGGCAGAAATAAAAATAAAAAGAAGCATCTGGTAATTTCTCATTTAGTACAATGAAAATGCACACATTGTGTGTGAGGTCTCTGGTATTATTAAAAGCAGATTGATAAAGCTTTAATAAGAAAGGAGTAAAGTTTTGATAAAAAAATAATTCATAACAGTGTCATCAGAGGAAAGAGACAGATAACAGATGTGGGGCTCACAGAAGACACCCAGAGATAGACTTGTATTTATTATGATTTATGATTTATTAACCTCTTATCAGTGTTATGAAGTATGGAGATTTCTTACATGTAGGACCTTAAGACAGTGTTCTTCCAGTCGTGCTGAGGATTGACTACAATAGTTTGAGCGTACACCAACTGCACTGTTGATAGCATGTTGCTAACCAGAGGCTTCTTTGTTTAACCAGCTGAAAATTGGAAGAAGTTGTTTGTGTGTGTTTCTGCATTTTGTAACGTTAACGCACCTCAAATATGCTTTTTCTGCATCTTGTATGGGGCCTGGATGAGGACATAAATCACAAATCTGTGTCTAGGGAGAAATATGCATCTCCTGGTGTTAAAGAAATCACTTAGACGTGTGTTAAATCCCATGGTGCTGTCAGACTGTATGATTTTAGGCCCAATTTGCCACTTTCTGAAGGAGGCTGGTGGTCGGGAGTCTGTATTTGATTGTTAAGTGTGAACAACTCAAAGACTTGTCAAAGACGCCTGCAGAAATGCCGCTGGGTCATTGCTGAAGGCCAATGGATGTTAAACAAGCCACATAACTGGAACCATTGGGGCTATCCCCTTTAAAGCTCCAGCCAATGAGAGAGCAGGGGATGAAAACAGCAAAGGCAGGTGCAACAATGTGCCTTATCACAATCCAGCTGCAGCTATTTACTAAAAATCTTTTTTCTAACTGTCCTTCAAATCTCTGTAACATAGAAGATTCCTTCTATTCATGTGCACTCATTCATTCCTTTATCTTTATTGCTTGACTCCTTGGTCTTTTCTTTGTCCATATGTATTCTGAACTAATCATCGTTTGTTTGTTTCATCCCATGGATCATTTTCATATAATTGACTTCTGTTCTGCACATGGTCACGCCTTATTTTTTATGCGCTATTGACGAAACGTGGTTTTAGAGATCAGTCAGGTGACCGAGTCGACCCAGTGGTATGGAGTAAGAGAGATGTCAATTTTATGGTTGTGGTTCCTTCATTATGAATGCTAAGATACGAGTGAGAAATCACTGTCAAATGTCCATCACAGGTCCATCACAGACCACACCAACAAAGAAGAAGTAGTGGTAGGAAATTTGAAGACAAAGAAGAACACACATTTCGTCAATGCAACGCTCAGTTACATTTGGAGAAAGCTGCATGTCAGGCTATGCTTTGACTCAGAAGCATGACTCAATTTTTTTTGCTACGTAGGTACTGAATGCCAGGTTTAACCCTCAGCTAAGCTAGTCACAGTGCAGCTTACGTTTATTCTTCAAGACACCTTGTCCAGATTTAGTGAGAGGTGAAAGAGTTGGAGTCAGGGAGGGAGTCTGAGGGATCTCCTAAAGCCACTATTAAAGGATAGCAGGTAGCGGGAGGGGTGTTCCCCCGCAAAGAATGCAATCTTCCCCCTTGCTAAACCCGCTATCCCACCTGCACTACCCGCTACATTATGAATAGGAGTGGTCAGGGCGTTCCACCTGTTAAACCAATCAGTGCGTCAGTAGTCATTGCCTTTAAGAGCAGGTTGCGCTACCCACAAACCGCTATGGAGCGTGTTTTTATCAAGATCAGAGCAGCTCTCGTGTGCAGCTCATCTGGGACTCTGCTGTAGAGATTCCTCCTCTTCCTTCCTCCTCCTCCTCTGTACTGATATAAACATATAAATATTTTTACACAGACAATATCTATCGGCTACCTGAAAGTCCCAGATAGTTGGTGCGCTCCCAGTAAACACGCTCTGGTCATCTATGGTTTATCTGGTGAGCAAGCCGTTTAAGACGATATCTGCCATTTTCTCAGGGGTTCAACTGAGGCCAAATTACACTTTTTATAAAATAGTTAATTCGAGAGGTAGAGCCGTTTGTGCACGTCCACATGTGACCAGGTGGACACACATTGATGCCATTTGGATGTGCTCTTGTACGCGCCGACATGCGAGTAGCGGGTAGCGGGTGGTCTGATCACCCGCTACCTGCAATCCGCGATTGCAGGATACAGAGTTTGTGGAACGGGCAAAAGACACGCCCATGCCACACCTACAATGTGAGTAAGGGAGTCGGCATAATGGGTAGCGGCTTTAGGGAGCGAAAGATTGCATTAGCGGTTAGCAGAGGTTCCTAAACCCACAATTTGCGGGTAGTGGGTAGCAGCTAGCGGGAAGTGTACGATCAGGGCCTGAGTCTTCGAGTGATAAGTCATGTTGGTAAGGTTAATAATCTAAACCTAGTTACAAGATGCAGTGCCGAGCAAACTTCCAGTTAGCTCATTTCTTATGCGCTCCGTTGCTGTAGGAGGGAAGAGTGTTGAATGTGATCTGACTGTGCTGCTTCAGTTTAGCAGCATCTCGCTAGGTCATCATGGGCGACCACAGACACCACAGCTACTGCTCAACTCCCCTGCCATGTAGACACAGTGGAAAACTGGACGATTGCGTTTTCCCTCAACACCTTCATTTCAAGCTTCCAACGGCTCACACACACGACACGCTCAGTTGTGATGGTTTCCAGTGTTTGCTACTCATGATTAAAGATGTGACCATGTTTTCTAACCATGTCTGTGTATGTTGTGGAACTAGCATGGCATATGAAATCATGGAATACACCCCTTCAGCAAAATGTTCCAACCCCTTCTTCGAATTCAGCAGATGATGATGTGGGAACATCATCATAATCAAGCTCAGGGGAAAAGCTGTTCACGTTCCATTCCCATTTAAGCTTTTCATTCAAATGGCCCAAATTACGAACACTAAACCTTTCCCCCTGCTCCGTGATCCAGTCTTAGTTTTGGACTGGAACGAAGAGATGTCGGCATTTTTTCAAGAGCTAAAGATCAGCCGACCACAAGTCTAATGCATTTTCTCTGTGCTGCCTGCCCTTGGAGGCAGTCTCACTGTTCTGGAGCTGCTCCATAGTATTACATTCGCTTTCCAAGAGAGCACACATTAATAGCTGGATTGTTTAGCGTTGTAGAGCTTGCGATATCATCATATAGCAGAAGTGATTCACATTGAAAGTCTGATCGTTTGATACTCATGTTAGTGTTCATCTGTAAACAGAAAAGCACATCGAGTTTTGATGATGAACACAAGAGTTGAAGGCAGATAAATCCTCCCAATTATCGCTGCGGCTGCAGCCCTCAAGAGCTTCCGTGTTTTGCTAAAAGTGTCAGCTCCACCATCGTGCTCTCGCTGACAAATTGAGGAACAACACTATAAACTCTAAGTGAGATTGGAAACTGGCAATTTAAGTGCGGCTCTGTTTCCTGTGCACAAGCGGGGTTGGTATTCCAACCCCCTTGTGCCTTGCTATGGTGTTGGCATGAGCTGGCACTGTGGGTTTGTAAGAATGTGGAATGAATTATCATGTGCTAAAAGAAACGGGCGCTGTAGAGCAACTTGTTGCAGTCTATTAAGGAGCAATAACAGTATAAGAGACAGATCCATCAGCGAGTCACGGGCAGAGGAGGAGGCTTCAGGATGTTAACAGCTAGTGTGGTCGGCTCTTCAATCTTGATTTTTGGCCTGGATTCTGGATGAATCACTCCATTTTGAATATTCCTCTCAAGACTCATCCCTCATCCAGCGGTTGTGAATTGTTAAAGATATTTTTTTTTGTGAACAGTTAATTGCATCCATGCATGTGTGATGCGCATCAAAAGTGCATTGAGAGCATCGTGGACTCTGACAGAGACATGTCTTTTTGAACCTGCGAGTTATGCTGGCCCTCCTTCCCTAAATCCTTTTACTCCCTCGTTATGAAGCTCCGGTTCCCAAAAAAAGTTGGCCGACTGTCTAAAATGCGAACAAATGCAGAATGCAATGGTTTGCAAATCTCTTAAACCCTGTGTTTTATTCGCATTTTGAATTTGATGGCAGCGACGCATCTCAAAAAAGTCGGGACACGGGCAACGAAAGGCTGGAAAAGTCATTGGCGCTGAAAAGAAAAAGAGCTGAAGGGATGTCTTGCAGCTAATTTATTATACCCCAATGTCACTGACATGATTGGGTATAAAACGAACGTCTTGGAGACGCAGAATCTCTCAGAAATAAAGCTGACCAGAGCAGATCGTTTAAACTGGGCTGAGGAAAAGTGGAAGTTCCACAGTCCTGTGGTCAGATTAATCAAATTTGAAATTCTTTTTGGAAACCACGGATGCCGTTTATCTCCGGCCTAAAGAGGAGAGGGAGCGGGACCGTCCAGATTGTTATCAGTGCCGAGCTGAAAAGCCTGGATCTCTGAGGGTTTGGGGATGTTTAGGTACCTATCTAATGGGCAGCTTGCACATAAAGGAACCATCGGTGCTGACAGGCACATACGTCTGCTCCCATCCACACAACATCTTTTCCAGGGAAGACCTTGCATCTTTCAGCAAGACAGTGCGAAACTGCATCCATTTCACAAGCGTAGCTTCTTCGTAAAGGGTCCGGGGACTGAACTGGCCTGGGCCTGGGCCTGGGCCTTTCATCGATGGCAAACATTTGGCACATTTTGAAGCAACAAAGAGGACTGTGGAGCTGCTCAGATCCCGACAAGAATGGGGCAACATTCCTCTCCCTAAACTCCATCATCTGGTCTCCTCGGTTCCCAGACGCGTATGGACTGATGTTAAAAGATGCTTCGTGGCGCTAAACATCAACCTGTCCCAACCTTTTTTTTTTTTTTTGAGATGTGTTGCTGCCATCAGATTTTTTCTTAAGGTGCTACATTTCCTCATGTTAAACAGTTAATATGTGTCCTTTGCTGTGTTTTAGACGTCGTTGGCAAATCACTGAATTTTGCTTGCCTTTACACTTTACCCAGCTTTTTTGGAATTGAGGTTGCACTTATTCTCTCTTATTGATCTTGACGTTGCAATTAATGATTAATTATACATCTCAATCTCTGCATTTTTATTGTAATTCATCAACGGCACTATTTAGGACGTATATTTGCACTTCCTTTTAATCTTTAATGGCATGTTTTGACTCAGGAAAGCCTCATCCTGTGTGCAATCAGACATTCCTTTGGTTAACAACCTGTAATAGAGATGCCCTTCACTTAAAAGACCTGCCTATGAACACCTTACAGCTCTGTTCGAATTGCATGGCACTTGAAGTCAGCGATTAGAGCCTGAAAATGGACACCTTTCAACGGCTACACTCAGCATCAAAGGCCAACACTGGCCCCCTTGTCATAAAATGGCCAGCTCTGGTTACTCTCTGTTTGACTTTCCAGCCAGTTTGTCACCGTCCTGATTCATGCACCTGATTCATCTGAAAGAGGTTTCTTGTTGTGCTGGCAGTGAAATATTACAAAAGTTCAATCATTCCTGCCTCTGGCTCATTGCACAAGAATAGATGCGGCACTTCAGCAGGTGAACCTTTTCTGCAGAGGGAATGCTGCCAAGTACTTTTTCGCTTTTCAAAGGACTGACAAAAGAAAAAGCAAGATAAAAATCTGTCTAAAGAAGACCATTTTTAACATGCTTGGGTAGAGTTGTTTTTTCGAGATGCTCTTTATCAGCCTGCATTGCATTTCACTTCGGCCTTTTCTGTTGCCTCTCCATCCCGTCAGAACGGTGCAGGATTGTCGCTCCAAAGGTTGCAATAAAACAAACTGCACAACGTTAAAAATTGTGGACACACGGTACGGTATCACCTTCCAGCTTGACCCATCCCTCCTCCTCCCTCTCCCACCCGTCTCCCACAGAAAAGCTCGGAGCACTTGGCGGTCGATCCACCCGGGGACCGAACCGGCATCCCCGTCAGATAAAGGATGTTCAAGTCAGCAGGTTCATTAAAAAGCGCTTGCGTGAAAAAGAGTTCCCGGACAGGCAAGCTGGAGATTCGGGGCTCCTTGAAGCAGACGGAGGAGGGGGGGAAGGTCACCGCGAACAGAAAGTGCCAGACATAAGTCAGCGCTTTGGCTGGTTTTTGTATTCTCAGTTTGAACAGTGGAGGAGGATAAGTCAGCGCAAAGAGGGTGTGGTTGATAGAGACTTGGGGATTTTGGCTTAACGCTGTACACAGCGTTATAAATCTTTCATTTATGGACTAAAATGTTCAATGCCTTTTTCCTGTCCCAAAGAGATTTATTTAACATTATTTTTCAACGTGAACATGCTGCATATTTTAAAAACCGAGGGCAGCCCTGACTTAGTGAAGTTACTGGAGACTCATTGTGGTGTCTGTTACATTTTCCTGAACAATACGTTTCGCTTCGGTCGAACAGATTCCTTAAAGAAAAACAGCTACAGTTACACTTACGCGCATAAATAACAGCTATTATACCCGCATTTAATCTGTTGCTGAAGACTCGAAGTAGCCATTAATTGGCTTTTTCCTCCGCGATTCCTCTGCAGTACGAGCTCACGGTCTGAGGACGACAGAATACTTGCAGATAATAAATGCGCTGGCGGAGCTCCTTCCCACTTCTCGGAACCGGTCGATGGTCATTTGTGGTGAAATCGTATCCCCGCAGAATGCAGGGAGCACACCAGCGCAGTCCAACCTAAGGCCAATAACGAACGGACGGGAACGTCTGTTCGAACGACCATGTGGTTCCATTTGTGCTCCGCTTCCTCATCTTGACAAAAGCAAAAGGAAATGCGAGTTGAATTATTAATTTCTGAGCGGGACCTTTTCCTTCCTCTAAGTCACGCGCCCTCGAAAGCAGACGTTCGAGTTCAGTGTTCTCTCCTTGAACGCAAAGAAGCCAGTTGTTGGGTGCAATTTTAGTCGTGTGGAAGGCCGACCCAAAGTTTCACTCATAAAATAAATTAAAAAAATAATAATAAGTGTGACAGGAAACTAAACACACAGTTGTATCTCTCATTTTACAGACTGTCATTGTTTGAGAGTTTAGCTCCACAGTTATGGTCTTGATTGAAAAAAAAAAACAAGTTTAGTCGGTTGGCAAAGAGCAAAACACCCAGGACTTAGTTTAATGAGGACATCTGAAAACTCATTCTTCAAACTGGAGGTTTTTCAAGAGCACACAAGTGGATACTTGGACACTACTGAACTCTCCCAAAATGCCATCAATCATCTCTCTGCCACGGAATACCCCCCCCTTCCTGCTCCCTTCTGGGATTTTTTTTTTTTGCATTTTAATTGTACACCTCTCAGGCAAATTGTGGTTATCAGCTTGGATGTGTAATCGTTCACCCCCCACGCCGTCCTCCTGTATAGTTCAAAAAAAAAAAGAGGGAGAAACTGTCGTGACAGGACGGCGTTAGCAGGCAAATACTTTCTGCATCTCCGATGCATCATCCTCCCGAGCTGCCAGCTGAAACTGCAGACTCCCTCCCGGGGCGGCCGAGCGCTTGACACCGCGCGGATAGCAGCGTGGAAATGACGCGTGCATCGTGTTATGGTGGAACGGTGGCGGATAAAAGGCCTATTTTTCAGCCCGTCATCATGTGGGTAGCAGTAATTCTCTCTGCCCACCTCCGTGTGAGTCCAGAGGAAACAGCAGTCGCAGTAAATGTGCATCTGTAAGTGTCTGCGTGTATGCGTGTATGCGTGTATGCGTGTCTGCGTATATGCGTGTCGGATCTTTCCCTAGCTTTATCAGATAGTGGCGTCTGATGCCGTGTTGTTCTACCGTGTGTGTGGGCTGTGGTCATCCTGGCTCGGTAAAGGTCATCTCTTGCTCTTTTTCTCCCAGTGTTTCGCCTCACATCCCCTTCCCACAACATGTGTCTGTATCTAGGGTGGGGCCTCTCGTCCTACGCAACCCAACGCCGCTATCGCTGCAGGGACCCTTTTTTTTTTGCTTGTTCATTCATCGGCTCTATCTCGCCGTCAGACTGCGTGGGCGTGCCGGGAGCTTGGATCCCTCTCCTTTCCCTTCGCCCCTCTCCCACCTTCCCTGCTGCCCACCCACCGTCTGTCTGCCGGCTTGGCCCGGGGGTCATTGTGGACCCCGGGGCCCTCGGGCCCTCCGCCTCCTCCCCTCCCTGCCACGCCGCGTTATCGGTGGGATCTGCGTCCGTCTGTGTCTGCCAGGGCCGCTAGACGCAGGAGGAAACAGGATGAGAGAGGATCAACTGTAATCTCGCAGCGCGCTTTGTCCCACACAATCCCGGCTCCCATCGCCGCATTCTCTGCAAGTAGGGCCACCGCTGGACCCTCGCATGTGCCAACAATCACACCGCCGCCGGCCCGCTCGCTCGGTGAGAGCGCGGAGCGACGGAGAGGTCGCGGGCCCGGGGCAAAGACACGCTGGCGGGATGCAGAAACCCGGGGCTTCACCTGAGGGGATAACCATCAGCAAATATGGAAATGTTCAGCCTCGGGGACTCTTCTGAAATGAGAAAGGAAACATTACATCAGCGGCACATTTGACTTGCTGATTACAGTGCTGATGATAATGATCACCTCCCTGATAGGATGTGGTATAAATATGTTTCCACTGAAGATGAAACAGAGTCTGATAAAATTGAAATAAAGGAAAATCCTTACCGCTGTCCCCACTTGAACTCCCCGATTACTCTGCGTTTCTCGATCTGAGCAGGTGAGGTCCTGATTCGGTCTCATTATTAGGATGAAAGGAGGGGAAAGAAGGATTTGGGCTTGTTTTAGCAAGTCTGGGTGTTCAGTCAGAAAGCCCTGTCTCCACCTCAGGGAGATCAGGGAAGAAAAAAGGATGCTTCCAAAAAAAAAAGAAAACAGTTTTTTCTGCCAGCGCAATTTTCTGTGCCTGGGAGGCTGGCTTACTTAAGCTCTCAGCATTTAATACAGTACCGTCAGCGCTGAATGCTCTCATAATTGTTTAAGCTTTACTCCTCAAAGCCCTCCTTATTATGTGAATCAAACCGAGGACCCTACAGAGAGCGGGCCGAGCTCAAGCGTGTCACTTATCCAGCTTTATGATGTGAAGTTCTCTGAGAACGTGGAGCTTAGCTCTGGTAAAACAATATTATTTTATTGTACAGGAACATGGCTGTGCTAATTCCTTGAGCTGCAAACCTCACGGACCACAACTTTGCCTATAATTTGCTGGGAGCATATGTTCATAGCAACGGTACATAAAGCGGAACGGAAAACAGTAGTACAGAGCGCATTAGTCAGTTCAGTGATTGGTACACAAAGCTAGGGGTTTTCCTCCAACTTTCTTCCCCGTCCTTGGGGCCCTGGAGACGCACTTCCTGCATCAGCTTGGCTTTGGTTAGGGCTTATTTTCGCTACTTTTGGTGTCATAACTTTCTGTGATCGGTGGCGTAAATGCTTCTCATGTGGCAGACTCACACTTATACACGCAGTCATGTGCAAAAGTGCAAAAGAACCTCTTATTTCAATCCCTTTTTTTTTTGTGAGACACATGCAACCTCAGGCAAACAACAACTTATAACTTTTTTCCTCTGTGCTATTTTTAATTAAGTGAGAAAAAAAGAAAAAAAAAATGTGGGTAATGCTAAGTAGCACCTTACTGTCTCTGCAGGATTTAATTGAAGTTGTGTGGACCTTTATAAAAGCAGGTGCTTTAGCATTTCTCTGACCTGGAACATTCAGGTATGTGTTAACAAAATGACAATGGGGAAAAACATAAGCAAAAATCTTAGAGAAACGTTTGTCGCCGCACATCAGTTTGGAAAGAGACCACAGCACGTATGCTAACTGTTCAAGTCGACGTAGGGGTCCGTATAGAAGAAAGACTGAGCTGCATCCGAACAAACCACAAGACTTTTAGAAACGGATCTCATGGGCAGATGAGATCAAAGCAACACCCAACGCCAAAATACAGCATTTCAGCAGAAACGCCTCGTACTCGCTGTCAAACACGACAGCGGACCGGTGATGATATCTGGGTCTGCTGCAGCCACAGGACCGGAGCACCTTGCAGTCACTGAGTCGACCATGACGGCCTCTGCATAGCAGAATATTCTAGAGGCAAATGTGAGGCTCTGTTTAAAGATGACCAAGACAATAATCTAAGGTACACCAACATATCTGTGTAAGATATATTGGTTTTGAAAGGTTTGAAGGTTTTGAATGGCGTTGTCAAAGTCCAGACCTCAACCAACTAAAATACTCTGGTGGAACCTTGAGAGAGCAAATGTGACAGAACCTCAATAAACTGACGCTGTGTTGTAGAGACGAATGCGTCAAAAGTCCTCAAAAGTCCATACAGGAAAAAACTGCTTAAAGTTATCGTTGCTCAAGGTAGATTTACAAACTACTGAATGATGGGGGTACTTAGTATTGCCCACTTTATTTGCATCTCCTCTTTTTTTGGTTTCAGTTTTTAGGTAATGATGACACGATGAAAACGTTGTATGTTTGGATTCACCTGAGGTTGCAGTTTCCCAAAAAGAAGAACCACCATGATAAGACTTTACATGATGTTTTTACACACCCAGTAAATCATACCGCTTGTTTGAAGGTTTGTTTTTACATTTTCAATTTGAAACCCAGGACTTCCTCGGCTTTAGAACATATATTTGTGCTTCTGAAGTGCATCTTTGTAGTGAATCTCAACACGGTCCCAGAAACACCCAAGAAAGGGTCGTCTTCATTTCTGTTTTAAAGAAATGCACGTGTTTAGCAACAGCTCTGAAGAGGAGGAAGACTTTCAGACTGCAGCGACCCCGGAGGAAAACAGGCTTGTATTACCTCAGTCAACAATGCCACGAGTGCAAAGACTCCTGACCACCAGCAGGTGACACTTTTCCCTTTGGTCACTGCGGTGCCATTTTTTTCTGTGACAAGGACGTCCGTGTGCTTAATGGATGTGAAGTGTATTCCTGTGTAGCTAAGATGTCATTTCTTATGCAATCCAACCCGTCTTTGTCCCCCGGGGGTGTGAGTGCATGTCCGGGATGAGCGAGCTTTGAAAAGCTTTCCCCTTCACTGCCCAGCCACCAACAGGCTAGAGACGATTCAGCTGCGCTGCTGGACTCTGCCAGTCTCTCTGCCTGTTTGTCTGTGTGTGAGCTTTAGCATTTGTGCATGTGTGTGTGTGTTTTCCTGTTGTTTGTCAAGGCTTCCACCAGTATTTCAGCATAAACTACTTCTCTTCGGCCCTTCTCATGCCGCTCGCGATGACTGTTCCTCCCAATCTCTGTGGTTATTAAGTCGGATCTGTGCTCCGGTGCTCTTAAAGCTCGGTGTTTGCATGCTTCACTGCCGCTCGCTTAGGCTGCGCACCTTCCTTTGTGCTTGTGCAACCTGAATAGTCACAATCAGACTCAAGTTTCATGGCCAACTATGCTAACAAGGAAGGAAGGAATTCGTCTCTCTTTGTGAGGAGGAAACATGATGACTTACCTGACACAAGAACGTAAAATAAAATAAAATGGAATAGTAATTAAAATAAGAAAACACAACGTGTCTGCTTGTTTCTCCAAAGTCAGTTAAAGTGTCATTGTTAAGCTCATTTTCAGCCATCTACTTTTACACTCCAGTACCTCCAGAGTTGCTTTGCGACCAGCGTAATACAAAGAGTCTGCACGGGAAACTTCATCTACTGATCCACGGTCAGCCAACTTTCCACCACAGCACGTTTTCTTTGAGGATGTTTCAGGAGTGTACTTTATAAGAAGTACTAGCAGGTCCACTGGAAAGCATGTTGATGAATGAAGGCCACTGGATTTCCTTTCCTTGGTTCTTGAAATCTCCGATTAAAGCGAAGATGATTTCTTTAGTCTCCATGACATCCTCTCGTACTGGCAAAGGCGCTGCTGTACGTTCCCAGTCATCCAGGTCATGGCAGTTCTTAGATATTGAAGTAGTTGAGAGGTACCATGTCTTGGATGACTGAGAATCTACACCTGGGTGATGTAAAACACACCTGTCGTGTCTGAAAGAACTCAACAGGCTTTGAGAACAGGAAAGAGTCCAGTTTATTGAAGCCACACCATTATATAGAATACAGCACACCCTAACCTGCGTCATATCTCCCTATCGGGCCACGATGTTACCCCTATCTGGTTCATTTAGGTTGAGATGTCCTAGAACATTCTGATGTCACAAACATTTCCAGAAATCAGCCACTTATCCATCTCCCTGATACCTGCTTATCACAAGTTCAAATCCCAACAATCCTTGGGACGCAATCGTGAACTTCCATGTTTAAAATGGCCACTGAAGCTCCTTCAGGAGAAAATTAGCATAGAAGGAAAGTCTGCTCTCCGTGATGTCGTAGAGAGTCAGTGATGGGAAAAGCTGTTCCCAGCGCCCAGGAAACTCACCACCAAATGCATTTACCTAATTCTTTCAGCCTCTGGTCACATCTAAGTAGGGCTGGTTCTGGAAAATAGATCCTTCTCTGGAATCGATTGCTTTGACACGACAGAGCAGAGCTCTTCAACTGCAGGACAGCGGCCCTCGAGGACCGGAGTTGAAGGGCCCTGCTGTAGAGTATCAAAAAGAAACTGTACCTCATTCTAAACCTATTTTTGATACGCTGTAGTGACACCACCCCCGCTCTACCATTTAATACGCACAGTCACGCTGCTCCAATCATCCAATCCAATGTGACAAAGCAGCGCGAGACTCAAACAACCCTCTGGAAACGCTACCAGTAGAAGGGTGAAGGAGTCAGCATGGAAGATTTGATGCCACTTGCTTCGTCCTACAAGCCCATTGTTCAGTCCATGATCACGAGCTTTGAACAAACTGTCTCTATTCGTCAAGGTTGTGGATTGTCCAAAGATGGAAGCTAATTGTTTCTTCACTGGACTGCCGTCATCTGCTTTCTGGATATTTTAAACCCATGCACCTGGCTGACTGTAAAGTTTAGAAATAACACCGGTATGGAACCAGCAAAGAGATGAACGAGAGGTTTTTCTTTTGGTTTCGGAGGTGAGAGCCTAGAACTGGACTGGAGTCTTGGGTGTTCCTACTTTCAGAGGTGAGCAGAACATTTCAGAAGCTGAACACTTCAGTTTGGTCACCCAGTCAGAACTTGCAGATCGAAAACTACTGATTGGGTGGGCCAGACGCTGAGCCCAACCTCACCCCCCACTGCGCCCGGATCAGGCTGAACAAGGAAAAACCTGGACTAGAACTTTGTGTCAGAAGACAGACCTCGCCAGCAACTGAAACTAATCACAAGCAAAGAGAGAGAACCTGATAGGAAGATTTGACAGCTGTCAAATCACCCATTTTCTGGTTTCGGATCTTCTAAAAACTTGAACTAGTGAATGAGACCAGACAAATCTTGATACCTAATGGATCTTAAACATAACTTGAGTTAAGCCGCATCCTGTCAATTGCTGATCCTTTGAAACTGCCTCAAATTGAAATGAGCACTAACGTCAAATATAAATTCTAAATGATTCCCAGCCCCGCGTCTTAAGACGATGATTCGTCACAACAGCACCGTAGATACGCCCAAAAACATGGTAAAGTGTAATTTTGGTCACTTTAAGCAGTTAGTTGCAGCTTTTATTTAGACAGGAAAAACTGTCGTGTTACTTCTGTTTACCATTTGTGTCAGTGGCTAAAAAACAGGTATGTTCAGCGCTTTTCAGCGTTGTATCTTGTGAAAAACTAACCAGGAGGCTTGTTTCTGGACACATCAGTGACCTCCACAGCCAGCCTTTTGCCCGTGTCCCGTCAGTATATCTTTTGCGTTTTCCTCTCCTGTCAGCAACATAGCCTAACCGTAGTCTGTGATCAGAGACGAAACCAGCGTCTGTTGAGGTCAGCGGCTGTGTTACTACATCATCCAGCCTATACTACACTAGCACTGTTTTTATGGCATTGTTGGTTGTAAATCTCCTCTGCTGTGTCATGTGAATTCTGGCCAGCAGTATGTTTGCCTCTGTCTCTAAACACAGATTGCAATTTTAGCGGACAGCCACTACATCCAGAGATGCGTCCCGTTTCCGGCAGATGGTCAACATACGCTACGGGCTTCACAGCAAGGGCGAGTGCCCAAAGTGATTTGGTCAGTTAACGTGAAGGCCAAAACATACTGAGTCAGTAGCCCTCAGTACATTTCTGTTTTTGGCTCCAGACGCAGGGATATAATAGGATATTTTCTTGTTGTTTATGACCTACGGTACCTGTTCTGAATGAAGCAGGGCTAATCTTCCTCTTCCCTCATTTCTTGGCTTGTGGTGCAGACACTTGCCACTAAACTCCATTAGACATCTGGTTTAATATTCCCCCATTCTTCTCTCCTGGATGTTTCCAAATTCATTGAGGTTTTTCTGGTCACTCCAATTTTCCACTGGCAGCTAGTGAGGCTATCCCAGGGTGGTTCCTCTTGGAGGCCTTTCAGAGCTCTGGGGCCAGCATCTGTAGGGATTTTTTGCTGCTCTTATGGGTGCTTTTCCTCTCCTGCATTTCATCAAAATGCACATTTGTTGAATGCAGCAGGGACTTTCTTTCATGCAGGTAAAGGAGTGGAATAATTTTGCACATGCGGGATCTCCTCGTTACCACTTAGCATGACGTCGTTCCTGATTTTGCGTGTATTAAAATATTGCGTGTAGGTTCGATGTCTGCTACAGAGCTCCTCACTCATTTTACGTCTTTACACATCATAGAACTTGACTTGGGCTGGATGGGCATGAGAGAGATTTAATGCTCCATACAAATGGATATCTAAGTGCTAGAAAATTCTCATTTCCAATGTCTTCTGTGGTTCATTGCGCAGAGAAAAAGGAAGGGCTGGATTGCTACAGCTCCATGGCCCGTGTAATTGTCTTTCATTGTGGTCCGACAGAATCTTGGCAGTGCCAGACCCACCAGGGGGCAACAACTAGTACAAGCCCCATCATCATCATTTTTCCCAATGAACAGCACAGCTCAATGGGCCCAGAAATTGGCTTGGATCCGTGGCTCAGGGAACCACCCTTTCTCAGGAAACTGCCTTTATCCTGTTTTAAACATTACAGTGACACTCTGTTTGTGCGCCTCTGTGCGAACGTGTTTTCAACGGCGAACGTGTGTGTGTGTGCGAGGCTGGAGGGCGGTGTGAGCGTGTAGTGTACCGTGCGGCCAGTCGCCGAGCGTTGCAGTGCACAAATGTACGTTGCGTTCGTGCTCCTACATTAGTGCCCGTGTGTGTGTGTGAGGTGGGGGCAGCAGACTGTGACCACAGGCTGGTGGGGCACGGCTCTGCTGCAAACCAAAAAAAGCCAGTGGTTGTGTGCGTCAGTCCCCGCTGGGCAAACCTGCGGCCAACGGTATTAGCTCTTGTCTGCCGGTCCCAGGCTGGGAAATTAACAGTGGCTTAGGGTGAAAACATCCATGAGAGTTCAGAAAATACCCCTGGGACTGGAATAAGAGGTGTAAAAAGTCCCTCTGGAAAGGAAATGAAATGGAAAATAGCTGCAAATGGCTGCATGTTTAACAGTAGCTAAGTCAAATTATTATTGTATACATAAGAGTTGGCACTGTGATGGCAGGATACCTGCGTTTGCTGCACTAAAAGACCACAAAGTCTCTTACTGTTTCTTCCTCTCATGTTTTAGGCCTTCAAAGTTTCGGTCTCTTATAATTATTCCCTATATTTTGCTTCGGATGCAAATGCTTCCTTTTTAAATTCATTTTAAATTCTGTTTTTAGAGGACATAATTAGTCCTGCAACATCTCACTATAAGTACTAAAGGCTATTACTAAATGATTTTACATTTCAGAGATAAAGACATGCTTTAGTGTCTTACTGTCAAAATCTAGTCTAATGCAGCGTGCTCGGATTTCTCTGGTTAATATGTGCGAATAATAAATCTTTAAAAATGATTGGAGCTCTTCTTGCTAATGGAGTTCTTGCAAATAAATCAGTCTGAGGAATTTTTGACCATGTGATTTGATATGCACTTGGCTCCTAAAACTCCAATAGTTAGTGCTGACATAAGCTCACGCCATCCAAGACCTTATGGGTTTTCAGGCATACTGTGATTTTTTTTTTTTTTTTTCTGAGAAGATCTGAAGATCTTCTAAACTGCTCCTCTGAAAACCATTACAGAAATGACAAATTATCGAGGAGCTTTCAGCCCTCTGAAGTTCAGGGGAAAGAAATCCATTTCACCTAGAGAGATTCCAATAATTGCAACTGAGTACATTACACAACACACATCAAAAGACTCAGAAAACATTCCTCTCCAAAGGCTGCAAGGCCCCTTGAAACACTCTGTGGTTAGCCTCGTTTCTGAAGCTCGGGCCCTTCCAGATCACTGCCGCTTGAATGGAGAGTATGGGTTGTAATAACCAGCAGCCCTCCTTTGACCAGGAGACGGCTTTAAAGTCAGAACCCTCTGCAGACCGTAGGAGGACAGCAGAAGTTATCTGGGGATGGAAATAAGATGTGTGGTACGGTTATTGTCATCGAAGATTCATCGCTGATAATGCACAGAAGTGATAACCCGATTCCATGGCAAGAGCATGATGTATTTATGTGCTGAAACAGTAAATCAGCATAAACAGGTTTGGGATTTACATTTTTCATTTAATATATCTCTATATTAAATAATATATTTCCCCTTCTTTTAACTCCCGAAAGGAATAATGTAAAATATTTTCCACTGACAGCTGTTCAGCTGTGCTGCTGCTTAACTTTTATATAGTTTGTGCCATTGCAGGCTGGATATGTTTGGCCTTTGACCTCTTGGCTGGTTTTTCCTTTGTGCTTTATAGTTACTAATAATTTACAATATAATGATAATAATAAGTAAACATTTATTATTTCCTTTGATTGTTTCAAAAATGACCCTCCATCCATCCATCCATCCATCCATCCATCTGCTTACTTATTCTATTATTGTAAATTTTATTTGAGTAAGATGCAGCAAAAACATTCCTCATACTCCAGATTTTCCGAGATTCCAGATCCATACAGCATTTTATCTGATCACTAAAGTCCAAATAGCCAGAGATCATCTAAACCTCCAATATGAAGGTTCAGCGGTTCAAAGCATAGAACTGGATTTGAAAAACAGTGCAGTTTCACACTGACATAGGCAAACATAAGAACATCCCATCGCCCGCAGGTAACTAGTTGACTCAGCGCAGACAGTTGGTTCTACCGTCTCCGACCGACTGGAGTGAAGCAGCCGGACCTGCAGACCCCAGCCGTGCGCTGCGTGGGCAGCAGTAGCTACAAGGTGCTCCTGCAGAAGAATTCAGCACTTTGGACAGCACCTATACCAGCTCTCCTCACTCTGGAATTCCAGAGCTGCACTCTTGCAGGCTGGGACCGAGGACTCTGCGGTCGGAACTGTGACCGCAGTTCTACCAAGGTGCAGGAAGGAAACTGTTCAGGAGAGGGAAGGAACACTGGTGACTAATTTGTTGGTACCCTTCCATGAAAAGAAAAAAAAAAAAAAACCTCTGAAATTACGTGACAAGGTTATGTCATCCATCATTACTTAGTCCATGTTTATTATGATCAAACCTTTCATTTTGGTTTCTAATTCAGAATAAAATACCATGGACAAAAATTATGGTGCCTTAATTTAATATTTTGTTGCACAATGTTTAGCAGCAGTCACTGCTGTTTTCGAGAGACTTGTACATTTGCAAGCAGGTATTTTGGTCCTTTTTTCATAAGAAAACTCTTCTAGGTGTGCCTAGGTGTGAAGAGCTCTGCCTTCTCCTTATTTCCACAGATGCTCAGCAGGATTAAAATCAGAGCTCACAGATGGTCATTTTAAGGGGCCCATAGCCTTTTCTGATTTTAAACAGTTCAAAATTGATTTGAAGCATCATATAATCCTCTTTTATGTAGTCTAGTCGCATTTTAAGTGGCTCTTAATTGTCTTTAAGAGTGCTCAAAATGCAAGGTTTTGGGTCCAATTTTTTAAAAAACTTTATTGTGATGATGTCACTAACACCCCCTGCAGGTGTGAAATTCAGGAGTACACACTGGACAGGTCTTGTCCACAGCCATATTAGCAAATTCAAGTGTGTTTTACGGTATTTTTGAATAGTTGGGTCCTCCTCGATCAGTCGCTGATACACCTTGACCTTGGCATTCTACTTGAGTATCTCTGGTTGTTCGGTGTTGCATTTCCTCTTGCGTCCTCGGACGTTATCTGCTGGTTGATGACTCAAAGAACCAGATTGATTGGAAATAGTCTTACAGCATCTGCCTAGAGTTTTCTTTCTGAGCTCCTCAAACAACTTTCTCCTCTGTTTATACTGCTCCACATAATAATGAACTCAACAGGGGCCAGTTTTCACCAATTAAATTAGCTGAATGTCTTATAGAAACATTGAAGACACTTGTAATACTAATTAAGCTTAAGTAACTAGTTAAACATGCAATTACATATGATCATTTTTAATCTGTCCAAGCGATTTTTGAATATCCTACTCTTATTGGTTTACTCTGTCAAACACTACAATCGCTTTCAGTTTACTTACTTTTCATGAGAAAGGAAGAATTCTTTAAAATGGCTGTTAGGGTACCAACAACATCACAGTCTGCCAGATTTGAAAACATCTGCACTGTTTAACACAAAGTAATGATCTGCCCTCGCAGGTACCGGCAGCTAGGCATCATACCAGGACAATCAATTTTATACAAATAATGTATTTTTTCTCCTTCAGGCAGTCGGGAAGCAGCTTTCACCTATGCCATTACGGCAGCGGGGGTGGCCCACGCTATCACAGCCGCGTGCAGCCAGGGCAACCTGAGCCAATGCGGCTGCGACCGGGAGAAGCAGGGTTATTACAATCAGGAAGAAGGCTGGAAGTGGGGCGGCTGTTCGGCTGACATCAAGTACGGCATCGATTTCTCACGCCGCTTTGTGGATGCCCGGGAGATTAAAAAGACTCCTCGTCGACTGATGAACTTGCATAACAACGAGGCTGGCAGAAAGGTAAAAAAAATAAAAGGCTTTGAGCGGGGCTACAGATCTGTTTTTTATGGTTGAGAAACACAAATACATGCAAATAAAAGATCAGCTTCCTTGAGGAACATTTATCCATCATACTTGCTTTGGATTTTTTCTGAGCAACGCTGGATTATAATCCACCTGTAGGGTGCAGCCTTTTGTTTTCAACAAAACAAAACGGTTTAGATAATCAGGTGGGAGTGCTTTGTCTGGATCCCAGCTGTGCTGCAACCGTGCTCGTGCACATGTCAGCAGTTGTTAATATTCCAGACAAGAGATCCTCAGATATGACCTGACATGTTTAACATGTGTTGTGCAGGGGGCTCTGGTCCAGAAACCCCCCCCCCCCAGCATGACAGACACCATCCTGAGATCAGGGAATCCCTCAGCAGTCTCAGATTTACTCTTAAATGTCAGTTTATACACAGTAATGTCATGAAGAGGTTGTCTAAACACAACATGAATGAGAGTGGACAAATGGGAGGTGTGGAGATAAATATCAGGACTGAAATAGTCAGTTGAAAGACTGATTTGGTGAACACAGAGCAGATTGAAAGATAATTTTTTACATGCATATAAAGGTTAAGTAGTTGTTTGGGATAGATTCAGGATGAGGCCAAGTGGTTTTATGGAACTTGAAAGCAGCCTGAATAATGTGAAACTTTGGAAAATGGAGAAAATGGAAAAAGAAATAATGCAGTGATATACATCTGGTGTTTTTTCACATCAGCTTTATTCATTTCTTGATTTTATATTCCAGAAAAATGTCAACACACATGTTTGGATTTGCATATTTGTCCTTCTACAGTGATACACGTCATTAAATAATGAAACGAGTTTGTAGCAGTTTCAGCGTGTAAAGGGCGAGAGTACAATCCTGAGTGACTTTCAGGGCCCGATCTTCCACCAGATCTCCTAAAGCCGCTATTTAGGGATAGCGGGTAGCGGGAGGGGCGTTCCCCCGCAAAGAATGCAATCTTCCACCTTGCTAAACCCGCTATCCCACCTGCGCTACTCGCTACATTATACATAGGAGTGGTTAGGGCGTTCCACCTGTTAAACCAATCAGTGTGTCAGTAGTCATTGCCTTTAAGAGCAGGTTGTGCTACTCGCTAACCGCTATGGAGCGTCTTGTCATCCAGATCAGAGCAGCTCTCGTTCGCAGCTCATCTGGGACTCTGCTGTAGAGCTTCCTCCTCTTCCTTCCTCCTCCTCCTCTGCACTGATATATACATATAAATATTTTTACACAGACAATTCCTATCGGCTACCTGAAAGTCCCAGATAGTTGGTACGCTCCCAGTAAACACGTTCTGGTCGTCTATGGTTTAACTGGCGAGCAAGCCGTTTAAGACGATCTCTGCCATTTTCTCAGGGGTTCAACTGAATCACGCTTTTTATACAAGAGTTATTTCGAGAGGTAGAGACGTTTGTGCACGTCTATATTTGACCAGGTGGACGCACATTGATGCCATTTGGATGCGCCGACATGCGGGTAGCGGTGTGGTCTGACCACCTGCTACCCGCAACGGCAAGATACCGAGTTTGCGGAAAGGACAAAAGACACGCCCATTGCCACACCTACAATGTGAGTAAGGGAGTCGGTATAACGGTAGCGGCTTTAGGGAGTGGAAGATTGCATTAGCGGTTAGTGGGTAGCGGCTAGCGGCTAGCGGGAAGTGTACGATCAGGGTCTCAGTGTCTCAGACTAGAGACTATCTGACAGCGAGAACGAGCAACGGAATAAACTGATGGCTGATGTTTGGAACTGATGTGCATTTGCAGCAAAAAATAAAAATAAAAAATAAAAACTAAGGTGTCAAAACTTATAAACAAACAACAAATACTAATTACCATTAGGTATTGTCCTATAGGTTAGATTATGTGTTTAAACACCAACTGAAAGGGATGAATCGCCTACGGCTAGAAATAATAGTAGGTTTTTGTTTTGCTCATCTAGCGGTTGTTTTGACCACTGATCAGGCCTACAGAGTCACATTACACCACATAAAACACCACAGAAAAGGGGAATAATGTCGAATATGCAGCTACATTAAGTACAGGGTTCAGTTCGCTTCCATGAAAACCTTTATCTCATCGTAGGTAACTGAGTTTTCACTGGGAAAATGCCATCATAGATAAATAAACATGAGGCTTGTGTTTTACCTTGTTACTGAACCAAGTCCAGCTGGTGCTGGTTGAGACTGTTTCAGCCTGCAAAGATGTTACTCTGTCGTCTCTGGCAGCATGCAAGCTGATGTCTAACTGGATAGGACTGGATTTAAAAAAATGAAATAAGAAAAAACCAACACTGATTTCTAAAAATAATTCTAAATATTGTGTCCTGATAAATGACCAGGCCAGGTTAATCACTACCATCAAAACCCGTCTTTGTTAATGGTCAATATGTCCAAAGCCGTTGTCAACATCGTTGGGCTCAGAGGCATCAGGGATGGACCATCAAACACTGGAAACATGTACTGTGAGATGAATCAGATGAATCACTATTCCAGATCTTTTTTTTTTTTTTGGATGGAATAGCCACTGTGGGCTGTGCACCAAAGATGAAACGGACCGTCAAGACAACCAAAGTCCAAAAGTCCGGGCCTGTGATGCTGCGAGGCTGCACCACCGTTTTAGAGCTGTGAGAAGCAACAGCCACATTGCAAAGTGGTGAAAGATTTACTGTCACAACTGTGTTGGGATGTGTTGCAGGCCCGAAGATCAAAAAAGGGATGTTTTCCACAAATTAATTAGAGCTGATGAGGAAAAAAAAAAAAAAAATAAAACCACCAAAAAAAACAAACATGAAATATCTTGGGTTCATGCTGCGAATGAAATAAACGTCAAAGTAAATTTAAGAATTGCTGGATTATTATTATTTTTTATTGCGTTCCCATATCCTCCCAGTTTTTTATGATTTGGAGTTGAAATTCACTCTTAATTGATTATATAAAACGCTGGTGCAGAGCGTTGCATGAATCCATTTCAGACGAATGCGCGGACCCGCACATGGGTGCAGAGATTGGGCGCGCCAGTGTTTTCCTACGAAGACGTGCAAACAGTTCAGATAAAGAGCTAAAAGTCACAGTCCTGTGTTTGATCAGGCCTTTGAGTGATTGATGACCCTGTTAACCTTTCAGCAGCTTGCTTTGCTTCAGCCTATTGTAATTTCTTTTGATCCTCGGAGGGAGTCTTTTTAATTTATGTGGGAGTCGGGTTGGCAAACTCCGTTCAGCACATGCGTGTTTTGCTGCAAGTGTTCCCACAACAGCCATGGAGGAATGAAAGAGAGACGATGCGTGAGAGTAAATGAAAGTATCGATGGCGCGCTGACAGATGGATCTAATTAATATCCTGGGCTTTTCATGTCCATTGAGAAAAAGTGGAGCGCTGCCAGTGGTTGACGGTGGGAGGGCTGCCATCCCACCTTTCCAGTTCCTATCCTTTCGTGGAATTATGAAGTGGGGGAGCCAGGAGCGGGATATTATTGCAGATGTCTGCACAATACCAAAACATGTCACTGCCATTTGACTGCGTCTATTCAGGGTGTGAAAGCAGGCCGACAATGGCGGTGTTAACGCAGCAGACTGATGGGGTCGGTCCGGTGTGCCAGGGCGCTGGCATGTTGGGCAGCGGGAGTTGACTCTGGTCTCGTTCTCGCTCTGAAGCTCAGACACTCAAACTAGTCAAGGACTCGTTTCAACCCTCTCTGAATTTGTTTTACCGCACACACACACACACACACACACAGTTCACGTGATGCTATTCTTTTATTGTTCTTTTTTTCTTTCTTTTCAGTGTGTGTGTGTGTGTAAATACATAATAAAAAAAATCATCTGATTGTAGTGGGCAAATCCAACCTCAGATGAACATTATATAACTTTTGTTTCACTGTGCCATTTTCTTTAATGAAGTCAAAAATAAAGGAATAAAAAATTGAAACATGTGGGCAATACTGAAGGCCCGGCAGCTTGTAAATCCAACTTGGGCGGCAATAATTTCCTGTATGTCTTTATCAGTCTCTTACATGCTTGTGGAGGAATTCTGGCCCGTTTTTTTCTGCTTTACTTCGTTGAGGTTTTTAGGCACTTTTGTGCAGCTTTCTTAAGGTCCCGCCGCAGCATTTCAATTGATTCTCCTTAGCTTTCAGCCTTTCAGATGTAGCTTTGCTGCTGGACTAATGGCCCTTACATTTGCCTCTAGAATACTCAGGGGAGTTCATGGCTGACTCAGTGACTTCAAGGTGCACAGGTCCAGCGACTCTTAATGAAGCCCAAACCATCAGCCGCTCCAAAATCAGACAAGTGGCTATGCGGTGCTTTTGGTGAAATACTGTGTTGGTTTTTATCAGGCGTGGTGCTGGGCTTCGAGGCCAAACAGCCGCACTTTGAACTCATCTGTCCAAAGGATATTGTCCCAGAAGTCCTGTGGTTTGTACTGAATTTTTAAACCTCAGTCTTCTTTCAGTCGTGCTGGTACGGACGTTAACATTTAACGAGGGCGGCGAGGCCTGTAGGGTCTGAGATGAGGCTCCTGGGTGGTGGAGTGGACATCTACAGGAGTTGGACAATGAAACTGAAACACCTGGTTTTAGAGCATTTATTAGTATGGTGTAGAGCCTCCTTTTGCGGTCAATCTGTCTTGTGAATGACATATAGAAGTCCTGCACAGTGGTCAGAGGGATTTGAAGCCATTCTTCCTGCAGGACAGTGTCCAGGTCACTACGTGATGCTGGTGGAGGAAAACGTTTCCTGACTCGCTCCTCCAAAACACCCCAAAGTGGCTCAATAATATTCAGATCAGGTGACTGCAGGCCAAGAGAGATGTTAAACTTCACTTTTTATGTTCATCAAACCAATCTTTCACCAGTCTTGCTGGATGTATTGGTGTATTGTCATCCTGATACACGGTACCGCCTTCAGGATACAATGTTTGAACCACTGGATCTACATGGTCCTCCAGAACGGTTCGGTAGTCTCTGGCAGTGACGCGCCCATCCAGCACAAGTATTGGACCAAGGGAATGCCATGATATGGCAGCCCAAACCAACACTGATCCACCCCCATGCTGCACTCTGGGCTCATCAGAGAACAATACATGTTTCACATAGTCAACAGCCAAGTTTTCGCTCCTTGCACCATTGAAACCAACGTTTGGCACTGGCACTAGTGACCAAAGGTTTGGCTATAGTGTATACTGACCCTGTGGAGCTCCTGACGGACAGTTCTGGTGGAAACAGGAGAGCTGAGGTGCACATTTATTCTGCCGTGATTTGGGCAGCTGTAGTTTTATGTTTTTTGGATACAATCCAGGTTAGCACCTGAACATCCCTTTCAGACAGCTTCCTCTTGGGTGCACAGTTAATCCTGTTGGATGTGGTTCGTCCTTCTTGGTGGTATGCTGACGTTACCCTGGATATCGTGGCTCTTGATACATCACAAAGACTTGCTGTCTTGATCACAGATGCGTCAGCAAGACGTGCACCAACAATTTGTCCTCTTTTGAACTCTGATGTCAACCATGATGTTGTGTGCATTGCAATTTTGAGCAAAACTGTGCTCTTACCCTGATAACTGAACCTTCACACTCTGCTCTTACTGGTGCTGTGTGGAATTAATGAAGACTGGGCACCAGGCTGGTCCAATCTAGCCATAAATCCTCCCACACTAAAATGACAGGTGTTTCAGTTTCATTGTCCAACCCCTGTACTCCTGGGAACTTATGAATAACCTTTCTCACTGTAGAAGGCTGAACTTCAAAATGTTTCAAAATTGCTTCTCTAAGACCACCGCCGATGTCTCTCCCGCTTGGCGTTGTGTTAGCATGCAGCTGAATACTCGGTCCTGGAGGGCCGGTGTCCTGCAGGTTGTAGATGTTTCCCTCCTTCTTCACACCCTGATACAAGTGACTGTGTCCTTAACAGACATGTGCTGACCTTGATGACAAGATGATATAATGGTCATTAATTAGGATCAGGTGTGTTAAAGCAGGGAAACATGAAAAACCTGCAGGACACCGGCCCTCCAGGACCGAGATTGGCCACCCCTGGTCTAAATGTAAGACGCGCTACGATCAGATGATTTTCATTTGTTTCTAAAGCAAAAACTGCCCCAGTGTGAGTCTGTATGAGACTGGACAGCATCAGACAGTCCAGCAGCTGTAACTCCGAGTGTAAATACATCTAAGGAGTCTTTAAAACATATCAAAGACCTGCTTGTTCAGAACAGCTCCTGTACTTAATGGATGTAGACGTGGATGTTTTCTGGATATAAGTTATTCTCTGAGGTGCACGGATACAGTCTGAAGTCGAGATGACGAAACCCAGAAAATTCCAAAGTATTTTGAGTTGCATCTGGAGTTGATCTGGATGTTTTTCATGTTAAATAACAAGTGCAGTGCACATGGCAATTTTCTCCATTACTGGGCCTAAATCACAGTGAAATGTTGTTCTTTTCATTCATTCAATGAGACAACGACTATAAACCTCAACAGGGCATGACTTTATAACACTTATAATAATTACTATTTGGTCACTAGTTTTATTGATTTGTATAGAAAATAATTAATATTTGTTTGGAGATTAATAAAGTATAATCAAGTTCAACTGAATTAAGTGAACTGAAATGAATTTTGAGTGTCCTGGTCGAAGTAGGTAATATTTAAATCTGCTTAAGGGTTAGGGTTAGAGTTAGGGTTAGGGTTAGGGTTAGGGCTGCATTGGTACAGAAGCACTGGTATCATATATCATAATGGTGAGGAGTGATGAACTGTCAGAACTTAATGAACGACATGTTTCAATGTTCTTTTCTCCATCCTAGTATCATCTTTTGCAGGAACATTTAAGTTCTGAGAGGAAAGACTAATCCCATTCGTTTCAAAGGATCGTTGTTTGTAGAACAGATGAACACAGACCAAGAAGAGCTTTGTAAATATATATATATATTTTTATATATATATATATATATATATATTATATATATATATAGATATATATATATATATATATATACATACATACACACACACACACACATATATATATATATATATATATATATATATATATATATATATATATTATATATATATTATTTTTTTTTTTTTTTTTTTTTTTTTTTTTTTTTTTTTTTTGGGGGGGGGGGGGTGGATCACCAGTAAATGAGCAGGAAAAAAAACAGAATCTGTAATCTGATGAGAAGAGAACTTGTACCTCGGATGGGATGCAGCTGAGATTTTGTTTTCCAATCACTGATATGAGCCGTCATTAGAACAGAAGACTATAATTACGAGATTAGATCCTGTGACCAAACCAAATGTAAGAGAACACCCACTGAAACACCACATCCCTTAAATCTTGCCGGGCGGAGGGCAGGAGATGGGGCGGGGGTGGGGCTAGTCGGACTAGCAATGTTTAGATGAGAATCTGGTCATATTGGACTAATCAGTAACAGATCAGAAGCTTTGATGGACACAGTTTAAGTAAATGTTTCCATGCATCTGTCAGGCTCTTTATGCCAGGCATTCCTTGTGGTTTTTGTGCTGTGCATTTTTGGAAATCCTCACTCTGAATCAACATCCGCGGCAAAGCTGACAGCTGACCCCAGCTTTTATGTAGTCAGGGGAACTCATGTTTTTTCAATCAAATGTCCTTAAACTGGGAAACTGTGACCACATGGGAGCACAGACATGACCGACAGAGATACTGAACGTCACTTGTGTACGTTCATAAGTGTTGGATAGAAGGGATGACTTGTGCCTCTGGAAAGTCCGGGTGCCAGGAAAAAGCTGCACAAGCAACCAGCGTATTATACAACAAAGACACATGCTTCGCCGAAGAGAGTCAGGGGCTCTTAATTGGGTTAAAGGACTCGTGTTCTGCAGAAGAGGGTGCAATTATGATTTGGAGGTTTTTGCATATTTTTTTGTTTCGGTTTCGTAGCCTCAAGGGCCAAAGGGTTGACAATTAACCACCGTCAACTGCGTACAATATTTACCGTATACTCCGTGTGTTCAATGAGTCCCCCCCAACCATTCAGAGTTTATTATTATATTTCACATGACGTTACTTCTAAATCCTTTTCCGTGCCATTTGATTATATGGCTTACGTTTAATTACCAGAATGTTGTTTAAAGAGTCTCACAACCGCTGAGCGTCTTGTCCAGTTTTTAACCAGTTTTTTTTTTCTTTGTTTAAAAATGCATGTACAACACATTTACTAGTACAATAATCCCAGTTCAATTCATCCAAGATGGCTGCAGGATTCCTCTGTTTATTTTTCTCTTTCAGTGATGTGGTTTAGAGGAGATAGAGAAAATTACAGGACGGGGTATTACCAGTAAATACAATTTCCCCCTCCTTCAGATCGTGCTGCTGCATGCAGTACGTGTCTGAGGAGTCTGATATGTTTGGATTTGTCTACAACTCCAAATCAGAAAAAAGCCGGGATGTTGCGGAAAATACAAAGAAAAGAGAAAATAGAAGGATCATTAAATTTTCGGGTTTACTTTGGTGACTTTTGTTTGTTTGCAGACAGCATAAACGCAAGACTTTTTTGGAATCTTTTTTTTCTTTTTCAGCTTTATTTCACATGTCACAGTACAGTGGTTGGACAATGAAACAAACACCTGGTTTTAGAGCACAATAATTTATTACTATGGTGTAGGGCCTCCTTTTGCAGCCAATACAGCGTCAATCTGTTTTAGGAATGACATATACAAGTTCTCCACTGTGGTCAGAGGGATTTGAAGCCATTCTTCCTGCAGGACAGTGGTCAGGTCACTACGTGATGCTGGTGGAGGAAAACATTTCCTGACTTACTCCTCCAAAACACCCTAAAGTGGCTCAATAATGTTCAGATTTGGTGACTACAGACCAAGGGAGATGTTTAACTTGGACACCAGGCTGGTCTGATTTAGCCATGAAACCTCCAACACTAAAATGACAGGTGTTTCAGTTTCATTGTCCAACCCCTGTACATTCGGTCCAAAAAAAAAGCTGATATTAACACAACACTTTAAAAGCAAGTTATAAAGAGTTTTAGTTGCTATTTTGTTCCATCGTTCCTGCAAATATGCTTTAAACCGTGCAGCAGAATGGAGTTGTTGTTGCTGGATTTTTCATTTTCAAAGGTCTCCACTAGGCTTGGGCGGTATCCAAATTTTGATACCGTCAAACTTCCCTCACATTTTACCGGGGTATACGGTATTCCCGCGACTATTAAGGCGAACAAACACCACCGGCGGACGCCGCGCGTCAAAACAGCCGTCCCCATTATGTGCGCCGCCGCGGGGCTTAACGCCTGAAAAAAAGGCGAATTTACCTCGAAACAGCAGTTCAGTGCTTCAATATAAAGTTGGCTCAACTACAGTTGTTATTTATTTGTGTATTTTTTGCTTTTCGCTGTAGTTTTAACTGTTCCTGCCAAGGAAATGCTGCCGAGGTGTGTGTTTGCTGAAACGCGCTTTATAGTAAAGTGTCTGATGCCGGACGTTTCACTTCCTATAAATTCTTCAACATAAAAGTCCAACATTATTAGTTTCATTAGAAGCTTTTATTTTGAAGCAGCAAACTCAGGAAGTGTTGTTTTCATCGTCAGTACCTTAACAGGACGAGTCAAACCGAGCTGAGCTGCGAGCGAACACGAATAAACGGTAAAATAAAGCGGAACACACAGCGATACAGGAGAGAAACTAAACTAAACTTTAAACCACAGAAATCATTCATTGGATTTTTTTTATGACGGTATTGAAACTGATACCACCGCTATATTTAAATACCGGAAGTATACGGTATTACCGTAATACCGCCCAAGCCTAGTCTCCACACATCTTCTGTTGGTAACAAGTCAGGACTGCAACAGCTGCAGTATGTGCACAATGATGTTTTGCATTGTCTTATTTGATGGTTTTGACGTTCTACGCTAAAATCTCAGTGGGCTCTCCTGCACCAATGCTGCCATAACAGACGTGGAAATAAATAGCCTTGGCCACACATCGCCATGCCGTTGCAGTGGGCTCCAGTTGGTCAGGAGCACACAGCACATGTTTGGTCAAGTTTAAAAAATACAGATACAATATCCCACTCTGTCATGGTCCACCTCAGCTGCCTCCATGGCCAGAGATGTTGACACCACCTCTGGACAAAGTTGACATCGGGCTATCATGGTTCCAAACTGTCTACAAAGAAAAAAAGTCAATGTTCACTTCACGTTTTTTTTCCCCTCCAGTTTTACATATCATCTCAACTTTTCTTTTTTTTTTCTTCTTAAATTTAGAGTTTGATTTCACCTGAAATCAGCAGTGACACAAACTTGGTATCTGTGTAGAACCTACAGCTCATCAATAAAGCTTAATTTACATTTGTTATGAAAAGATACAGAAACTGAAAGTATTTGCAGACATTCAGAGATACACTATATTGCCAAAAGACTTCTCTCACCTGCCTTGACTCACATATGAGCTTTAGCTCCTCCCATTCCTAATCAATATGACGTGGCTCCATCTTTGCTGCTAGAACAGCTTCAACTCTTCTGGGAAGGCTGTCCACAAGGTTTAGGAGTGTGTTTATGAGGATTTTTGATCATTCTTCCAGAAGAACATTTGTGAGGTCAAACACTGATGTTGGACCAGAAGGTCTGGTTCTCAGTCTCTGCTCTAATTCATCCCAAAGGTCTTCTATCGGGTTGAGGTCAGGACTCTGTGCAGGTCAGTCAGGTTCATCCACACCAGACTCTACCATCCATGTCTTTATGGACCTTGCTTTGTGAACTGGTGCACAGTCATGTTGGAAGAGGAAGGGTCCAGCTCCAAACTGGTCCCACAAAGTTGGGATCATGGAATTGTCCAAAATGTCTTGGTCTGATGAAGCATTCAGAGTTTCTTTCACTGGAACTAAGGGGCCAAGCCCAGCTCCTGTAAAACAACCCCACACCATAATCCCCCCTCCACCAAAGATCACTTGGATCAATGCAGTCAGACCAGTACCGTTCTCCTGGAAACCACCAAACCCAGACTCTTCCATCAGATTACCAGATGGAGAAGTGTGATTCTTCCCTCCAGAGAACGTTCCTCCACTGCTCTAGAGTCCAGTGGTGGCTGCTTTACTCCACTGCATCTGACTCTTTCCATTGTTCTTGGTGATGTCTGGCTTGGATGCAGCTGCGTCACCATGGAAACCCATTCATGAAGCTCTCTGCTCTGTTGTTGAGCTGATCTGAAGGCCACATGAAGTTTGGAGGTCTGTAGTGATTGACTCTGCAGAAAGTTGGTGACCTCTTCTCACTATGTTCTTCAGCATCCTCTGACCCCGCCCCCTCAGTTTACCTGTCCTACCACTTCATGGCTGAGTTGCTGTCGTTCCCAAACACTTCCATTTCCTTATAACACAGCTGACAGTTGACTGTGGAATATTTAGGAGTGACTGGATTTGTTTCTCAGGTGTCATCCTATCACAGTTCCACGCTGGAATTCACTGAGCTCCTGAGAGCGACCTATTCTTTCACTAATGTTTGTAGAAACAGTCTGCATGACTAAGTACTTAATTTTATACACCTGTGGCCATGGAAGTGATTGGAACACCTGATTCTGATAATTTGGATGGATGAGCAAATACTTTTGGCAATATAGTGTACGTGCTTGGGTGCTCCATTGCTTTAGGACTTACTTGAAGTTAAGTCCAGCTATGCAGATGTTATCTCACCCCTGGGTCTAAATATTCCTGGCTGTATCCTAATGCAACGGAGTTGCAGGCAGCACAGTCAAACTGAAATCAGCATCCAGGTGAAAGTCTGTTTCCATCTGTATACCTGCTGTGGCTCTAAACCAGATTTGTTTTCTCTGTCACTCTGCAGGTTTTAGAAGAAAGGATGAAGCTGGAGTGCAAGTGTCACGGCGTCTCAGGCTCCTGCACCACTAAGACCTGTTGGACGACACTCCCAAAGTTCCGTGAGATCGGCTACGTACTCAAGGAGAAGTACAACGAGGCGGTTCACGTGGAGGTGGTGCGGGCTAGCCGACTGCGCCAGCCCACTCACCTCAAGGTAAAGCAGACTGAGGGCTACAGAAAGCCCATGGAGACGGACCTCGTTTACATTGAGAGGTCGCCCAACTACTGCGAGGAGGACGCGGCCACGGGGAGCGTGGGCACCCAGGGACGGCTGTGCAACCGCACCTCGCCACACACGGACGGCTGCGACCTCATGTGCTGCGGCCGAGGCTACAACACACACCAGTACACCAAAGTGTGGCAGTGCAACTGTAAGTTCCAATGGTGCTGCTTCGTCAAATGCAACACATGCAGTGAGAGGACGGAGGTGTTTACCTGCAAATAAAAAAAAAAAAGACGACGGACTCCAGCATCGGGAGGTCAAGCACCGAGGACTAGCTGAATGAGGACGACCTGAGAGCACGAGATATCGGTGTGTCTGCGACCGGCGGGAGATCTTAACAACGGACAAATGGAATTTACACTATCAGCTCTTCATGGCATTGTTTTGCACAGCAGAATCTATCTAATTGCTTTTCAGAAAGTAATTGCTAAATATCAGTAGGTAATAACCCAGAACTTTACTGTCACGTAGAGATTGTGCTTATGTACTGATGTTTCCACGGTCAAGTTGGGACTGCCCGCGACAAACGAGGCCCTCGGTGGGAACCGTGGTCTGCACTCTGGGATTTGTAATTCATGAGACGCTTGCGTGGAGAGGAACTCTGAGGAACATGGGAAGTGGTAAAAATGACAGCAGCCGCTGTGAGGTGACTGGCAGAGAGCTGCTTTAATGTCTATGATGGAAAAACTTTTATGCATTTTGTCACATTTACACGAAAGGGGAGATTAAGCGAATCTTGACATGAACCCTCTAGATTGGCCGGGGGCCTCCGCTGGAGGTCTGTAGAAAGCTTTTTGTAACTATGGTGCGTTGTGCTGCGCCAAAATCTGAGTGGAGAACTCTGTTAAACCCTCTGCTGCCAACTGGAAAATGGTGGAGTATGTTAGTTTTCCAGTAACACTGGAACTGTCTGTTCTGAACACTGAAAATAAATTGTCTATTTATGTTATAGTATCTTAAACGAAGCACTAACGGGTAGAGATGTCTTTTTTTTGTACTAAATGTAAAGAAAAAATAATTTTTAGAAAACTGACTGAAGATGTGTGTCTATTAGAAAATGACCCCACAATCCCTAAAACACTTTTTTTTTTTTTTTTTAAAGAAAGGACAAAAAAAAAAGTTCCATTGCTACTGGTATGTGGATAGCAGGATACATCAGTGTAATACACATTCCAACACCTTGATTCTAGTTCGTTGTAGCATGCTTTGTTTGCAGTCCTTTTTTTCTCTCTCTCTCTCTCTCTCTCTCTGAGTAGTTACATCTATTCGGATGGTTCTGAAACATCAATTCAAAGGTAGTGGAGAAAGAAAAGCACATTAAACTGCAGAGATCCTTCCTCAATTCATTAAAATAAACATTAAAACTGTGCTAGATGTGTTGTTTAGTGCTACGCTCATTTTTATTCAGAAACAACTCCTAAAGTCAATAAATGCCGGTTGGACTCAGCTTGGGAGTTCGTTGCTGCAGCATCGACTGTGGCTAAACCTGGAGACTTTCTAATTCAAGGGTTTTCCCTCATAAACAAACTTTTTAGATCCTCACACTGTGATAGGTAGATGTGAATCGTGTCTGAGCGTTTCCCCACGACAAATTAGTTCCGTTCATCATGGGGGCCGGGGGGCGGAGCTTGTCCCAGGTGTCATCGGGTGAGTAGTGGGGTACCTACTGGACAGAATACTGGTTCCCACCAGAGAGAACCAACGGTGCTCACAGTCAGTCAGTTTTGAATTACAGATCCTAACGTGTTTGACTGTGAGTGAAAGCCGGCGTACTTGGAAAAGAGTCGGGCAACCACAAGGGAGAACAAGCAAACTCGACATCACCATGTTGCATCCATCCATCCATCCATCCATCCATCCATCATCTTCCACTTGGTCCAGAGTCGGGTCGTGGGGTCAGCACTTTCAGCAGCACCATGTCGCACCATCCATCCATCCATCATCTTCTGCTTGGTCCAGAGTCGGGTCGTGGAGTCAGCAGCTTCAGCATCACCATGTTGCATCTCCACAAAAAAAATAAATCAATAAAAAGCTCTTGCAACCACAGCAGTGTAAAACTGATGAGCCACACGATAAACGTCTGGGGAGGAGTGGTTGGGTGTAGGGTAAGAATAACGGTTACGATCCGTGAAAAGCAGTGAAATTTCATGCCAAGACATGTTGGCTATGAAGATGCTGACGGAGACGTACGGTGAATGGAGGCATTGCACCGTGTCTTTGTAGATTTAGGAGAAGACAGCAGAGACAGCGGAGTACCAAACAAGGATTTGTGGTATTGCACGAGGAGGTCTGGGGTGGCAGAGAAGTATGTTAGAGCGGTACAGGACATGCATGAGGGCACTGAGGTGTGGAGGAGGGCAACAGACAGGTTTCAGATGGTTGTGGGACTGCATCACTCAGCTGCCCTGAGACTCGTCTTCTTTGAGGTCAAGAGTCACCTTGTACAATGATGTTTGCAGATGACATTGTGATCTGTAGTGAGAGCAGGTGGAAGAAAACCTGGAGAGGTGAGGACGAAGGACAGTTGCAGCAAGACAAAATAGATTCATCAGTGGAAGGAAAGCGGGCAGAACATGAAGGATGCGAGGAGTGGAGGCGCAGAAGGTACAGTTAAATAAATACTTGGACTCAACTGTGCAGTGATGGAGATATTAAAAAAGAAGTGAAGAGGAGAATGCAGGGAGGGTGGAGCGGGTAGAGAATAATGTGATAGAAAACTGGCAGTGAGAGTAAATGGAAAAGTTTACAAGATGGTAGAGAGACTTGTTCTTCTCTGTGGCTTGAAGACAGCAGCACTGACGAAGAGACAGGAAGCAGAACTGGAAGTTTCAGCGTTCAAGGTGTTGAGCTTTTCACTGAGAGTGACGAGGATGGATAGGATTAAAAACAAGCACGCTAGAGGAACGGTCGACATCCTGGAGATAAAGTAAGAGGCTAGACTGAGACAAAAAAGAGGGATGGTGAGATGAAGGATGCTGGAGATGAAGTTGCCTGGCAGGAGAAAAAGAGCAGAGATTTCTGGAAGTGGTGAAAGAGGCAACGCAGTTGGTTGGTGTAACAAAGGAGGATGCATACGACAGGGTAGGATGGAAACAGGTGATACACTGTGGTCACCCCTAAAGGGAAAAGGTAAAAGAAAAGAGACACAGGAGCATGGTAATAGAGCAAAGCCTCAGACCAAAATGGATTTTTAATATTTTAAACCACACAGCTGTTACAATGTATTAATTATTCCACAAAGCGACAGCAAGTACATCATTGTTTGTTAAAGCCGAGTCAGTCTGATGGATGTTTTGCACTTAAACCAACTGCTCTTTTCTTTCAGAGAAGTTCAGCAAAGCTCTTTTGTCAGTTTAAACTATGTAAGTAAAATGTTAGAACAGATAGAATAGAAACCTTTGAAAAAAAAAGGTGCTGTCTAGAATCTACAGAAAGTCAACAACAAGACTCCACAAAGATCTCGTTAGCTCATTCAACTCCCTCTAAGCCCATAAATTATTGCTTTTGAAATCTGTACACACATTTGGCAAGAAGCAAAACACTGTGTTCATTGTTCAGCTTTAGATGTGATTGTAGGTGTATTTTTAATTTGGAAAAAGTCCACGTAACCAAGCTAAGCCTCCCCATGTCTCGCTCCAGACGTGACATCGAGATATGAGGGCGCTGCCGATTATCTCAGACAGATTTCATCATTAAAATCCCATCATGTAAAGAAATGTGAAACCGTTCCTCAAATCCATACAGAACAGACGCTGAAATTTCATGTAGTCATGACCTAATTCTCATCAGGATAATTGGACGTACAACCAGAAGTTTAGTCAGGAAAAGTTTTTTTTTTTTCCCCTAGTCTATAATGATAAAGTTGAGGAGACTTTTCCTGCTCCAGGTTTTTCAGGTTTCTATCAATCAGGTGATCTATTTTTTTCATTGTAGCATGTCAGAATATTGGGACAGTTTGTGACTTTGCGGTTGTTAAAACCTTTTAGAACTTAACTGGGAGTGTGTTTGGGATCACTATCCATCACTTTCCCACATCCAACCTGAGATTCTGCTATAATATATCAACAGAGTCGTCTTTTCTCATTGTGTTGTCTTTTTTGTGAAGTGCACCGATCCATCCTGCATCAAAGGTTGGCCCACAGCATGATGCTGCCACCCCCGTACTCCACAGTTAGGACGGTGTTCTGAGGCTTGCGAGCTTTGCCCTGTTACATTCAAACAAAGATGATCCTTAAAACCAAACGGTTCAATTTTAGTTTGGACAGACCACAGGCCACATCCCCAAAAGTTAAGATCTTTGTCCTCCAGTGCAGCTGTAAACTGTAATCTGGCTCTTCTAATTTTAGCAGCGACCTTCTCATTGCTGCCCGACCGTCCAGTTCGCGTTGGGACAGAATCGCTGTAGATAACAGTGATGGTTGCAGACAGCGTCTTCACGAAGGTCTTTTGTTGTTGTTCTTGGGTTCAGTTTCACATCTCACAGCACGGTAATCTATGGGGACAAAGAAACCATGTCCTTCCTGAGCGGTACGATGGCTGTCTGCTGCATACTTGCATATTTCTGTTTAAACTGATGAACCTGGGACCTTCAGGCATCTCTAAAGTGTAGCCAAAGATTAACCAGACTTGTGAAGGCCCATGATTCTTGTCCCAACGTCTCGATTTCTCTCCATTGTTCCCATGATGTCATGGAACAAGGGCCTTGTGTTTGAAGGTGCGCCTCCATTTAACTCAAATGATATCAGTTAGTCTGTCAGAAGCTGCCAAAACATCACTATGTGGAATTAGCCGAGCTGTTTAAAGCCTCTGTCAACTTAGTAGATGTAATCTTCTGGCTTTAAGAAATCCTAACATTTTACAAGTAATTAAAAAAAAAAGAACAAGAGATGTTTCCTCAATATTACTATCAGACATGGAGGGAAAAACAAGAACTTGTAGCTGCAACTGTATTTATACTTTTATCTCCTTGAGAGATTATAACATGTCAGAGGAAGTCAGGAGCTGTCTCACCAAGTCACATTCTTTGACAAGTATGCAAATCATTTGCACCACGTAAATGATAAGGTGCCTGTAATTCACTGAGTCTATTAGTCAAAGAAACAAAGACGAGAGCGAACTGTCGAAGGCCCAGTCAGGAATCCACATTCTTCACTTTACTGCTCAATGCTTGTTGGTACAAGACGGTTCCTGCTTGTGTTGCTCCAACGAGCGTCTCGAGCTTTTATTTTCTGCAAACAGTTTTTGCATTTTTAACGGAAAACACGCACAACTGGCAGATGAATTAGAGAGGACAAATCACCAAAAATTAAAAGTAACTAAATCAAGCAGTGAAGCTGACTTCGGTGAATATTTTGCGCGCAGCACATGTCGGTAATGGGCTGTGGTCTTCTGTCCTGATTGTGGCATGCATGGAGCAGAAGTTAATTATCTCTCCTGGTCTGAAATGGAGCTTCTTTTCTTTGTGTGCGACAAAGGGGATGTGATCAGAATCACAAGGAGGAAAAACAAGGAGGGCTTAAAAAAAATTAAGTGCATGAAACACAAACGCACAGAGAAAAATCTCCAGCAAGTCTGTGAAATGTAAGCTAATTTTGTTTTTAGATTAGATCTGGTTATTTCACAATGATAAATACTGGTTCCTAATGTATAACGTAGGGTTTATTGACTCTAGTGACCACAGCCAAAGTACTTTTGCATGGCAGTGGAGATGATTTCAGGATTATCCTCAAAGTGTTACATGGTGAAGGCTAAGTAGACAAGAATTTCACATCCAGATGAAAGCGAAAGTGGCTCAGCGCTTTCCCCTCTCATGATTTCTGTTCTGGCAGAGCTGTGCGGAGACGCCAAATGAAAGGAGGACCTTCATGCAAATGACCTGATGTGAATAGGAAGTGCCTCTTGTTTTTGGACGCGCAAACAAGAGTGTAGTTCTTTTGTGAGGGTGTTTTTGAGATGGACGGCACGGCTCGGTGAAAGACGGGGCATGTGTAGCCGGAAACTGCGAGTGAAAAGAGCGGCCATTTAGAAAAGGAGCTAATTGAGACCGGTTTCGGAGAAAGAGAGAGTACGCTGTGTAAGTGGGAGCAGCTGTCGTGGCACTTGGGGACAGTGTGCAAAGTGTAATGAAAAGACATATTGTTCAAGTTGAGTCTTGAGAATATTTTAATAACAGCTGATGCATTAGTTTTGCTCTTTGCGGCTTTCAGATGGCTTGCTTTCCACCATTATAAACTTTTGTTGTCAATGTTCCCAATCCCGGAGAGAAGAAAAGACTTAGAAACTCATATGTCATGTTACATTTAGTTTAAATTCTAGCTTTAAGGGCATATTTTGATCTGACACCACTCCTAAATTGCAACTTTGGACATAATCCGTCCCAGTGGTTTCATCCCGCCCTTTCGATGAAGTGATTCTGTGAAAAGAGAGCCATGCCACTTCATCCACTCGCTGGACGCTCACGCTCGTCCTCCTGTATGTGGAAACCATTGTAGGTGGGCAGCAGAGCAGAAGTAAGACGTGTTTTGTTAGTCGTCTGAAACCCGGGGGACCGGAACCCCGTAAGCTCCCCATATTATTCCCCGGATTGAGAAAAATCAATCCGTTTGTTTCTGACAAACATTTTGTCATTAAAAATATGAGATAGAAAAACATAGTCTGCCGTGTGCGCTTTCTCCTAAAGCAGTCATTGTTTGGATGTCAGGATCATTAGTTCATTGGGATATATTCTGCAAGCTAATGCTTCCGGTCGAATTCAGGCTGGGAGTGACGCACCCACTTCTGCAGTTCGGTGCCCAGATGGAAGGAAAACAGGACTGAAGAACACCACCACTGGAAAGGATGGCACGTCTGCATGCGGTTACTGTTTTTGCAAATGTTTTTCTATGATATATACCTCATATTATGAGCTATTCAAAGGTCTTTGGAATCGCTTGGGGAAGAGCAGAGGAATCTTAGTTAGCCCCCGTGAGGATATAAAGAAATCTCATAATGGCTGGGTTTCAGGCTTTAGAAAACAGGGAGAACAGAAAGCTGAAAAGAAAGCATGTGCAGTTGGCAGCGACTTCCTGGTTCTCAGAAAACATAGCCGGAGAAAATAACTCATTTATGATTTAACTCCAGCATTTAAGAACATCTGATGGCACCCGGTCCAGACAGTAAATAAAGAACATCAGGGTTTCTTTTTTTTTCCATTTTGTTTTGTATACTTTCACAGGATAGCTCGACTGTAAAAAAAAAAAAAAAAATACACGTGTCAGTGTGTCATAATTTTTATTGTGCCATTAAAATGCGGAGCTGATAGTATAACACAATCTCCACCCTGGCTACAAGCAGACAGTGTTCTCGGTCGCTGGCGGCCAGAAAGGTTCCCTGCAGTTATGCTTCAGTTCACACTGGCCATTAAAATTACGACAACATGGCGAAGAGCTCAGCTGTGTGGCAATACGTGTCAATCTCAAGGTCTGCCAAATCCAGCCCGCCACCTACCGCTATCTGGCCCGTGAGAGCGCGCCAAGACAGTCATCCACACCACGACGGTATCGACCCTCTGGATGACTCGGTGTCTCAGATAAAGGCATTTCCTGCAAAGGTTTGGCCGAGTGACAAGTCTGGAACAGAAATGTGCAAGAAAAGACGGAAAGCAATCGACGGAGATATTGGAACCAAAAATGGGACCACGAGGGAAAGCAACAAATGATCCAAGAATGAAAAGAAAAGGCAGAAATCGCAGTCTTCCACATGTCGTTTTGAAGGCGCATATTTAAAACGGGAAATCCTGAACATACATCATTAACGTAGGTTTGCCCTGAGCAGAGAAAGGAACGAGCAGCCACGCAGCTGCTTGAGAAAACACTCATTTATGCAGAGTTTCTATTTGCTGCTGAGGAAGACACTGACAATGCTGATGTAACGCAGATAACAACTCAAAAAGCACCTCCGCCAAGTACAACAATTCCCCCATATAGCGATTTACAGATTGTAATAAAATCCGCCTTCTGAATCAGATCCGGATCAGCTTTTGAAATTTGATGGAGGTTCCCATTGTCAATCCCTGAGTCAAATTTCATGTGTTTTGGGCAATAATTAACGGAGATACAGTGGTACGTCTACTTACGAAATTAATTGGTTCTGGAAGTAGTTTCGTAACCTGAAACGTTTGTAAGTAGAAACACGTTTTCCATGTAAAAACCCTAATCCAGTGGTGCGTGAACTGTGGTACGCTGGGGGAACGTCATGACTTGCCAATGCATGACAATGCATTATAAATACAATGTTTCAAATGAAATTCAGGTAACAATAAATAACCACAGTAAGGAATAAACATCTCTCCTGTGTGTTTAAAGCTAATTGAGAAGGCATATATGGCTATATTATAAAATTGGTCATCATGTTGGTACTCGGAGAGCTCAATAGTTTCTCAGGTGGTACGCAGCAATCAAAGTTTGAGAACCACTGCCCTAATCCGTTCCAAGCCCCCCCAAAATTTGAACATAATTTTTTTTTTAATAAATTATAATAATATATGAAATGACATAAAAACCTGTAAGAAATACATGTTAGAACTAGAAAAGAAGAGCGCAGACCTCCACCAAGAGCAACAATTATCCAAAATTTGAAAGTGATCCAGAATCCAGAATCTCTTCCGGATCACACCCAAAATGAAATCAGTTCTTCCTTTTCACATTTCAGACAACTCCTGAAAACTTAATCAAAATCCATCCATAACTTTTTTAATTTATCTTGAACACAGACATGTAGACAGATAAACGCCGGAAAAAACATAACCCCCTTGGTGGAGGTAAAAATTGTTCGTTTATCTGGGTTACTGGGTTACGCTCATACAGACAAGGGGCCCTCCTAGCCAATGGGAAGCCAGGAAGATGCTAAGTGATAGCATATGGGAAGCCAGGAAGATGCTAAGCGATAGCCAATGGCAGAGCAGCTCGGATGCATCATTTTCAAACCGAGATACAGAGCCGACAAGTATGTTTACGTTCGGTAAACGTTTCGGAGCTGAGAGTAGCAGCGCTACTGTATTTTTGCCTTTCGTATACTGAAATTTCTTTCGTAACAAGAGGCAATATTTTTCCGTTGACGCGTTTCGTAACCTGATAATTTCGTATGTCAAGACGTTCGTAAGTAGAGGTACCACTGTACTGAGAAACAAAATTTTTGGCCCCATTTACCGTACTGTTATCGAAAATTTGAAAGTGATCCAGAATCCAGGATTTTTTCTGGATCACATCACAAAATGAAATCAGTTCTTCCTTTTCACATTTCTAACAACTTTTCATCAACTTTTTGAGTTATCTTGAACATGGACAGATAAACAAACAGACAGATAAACACCAGTAAAAACACAACCTCCTTGGCGGAGGTAACTACTGTAAGGCAGATTTGTCTGTCAGGTGTCTGCCACACCACCATAAAAGCTTTTGATAGTTACGTTGTAAAGGCAGTTACAGGATGTGACTGGATGGTAATAAAACCATCACGCTGATGCGGCCCAGGATGAAATAAGAGTCTGACAGCCCCACTTTAAACTGACCAATGAAAAGTCTAAACCATTCAGCCAAATATACAGTAACAATCGGGCCTGTCACGGTCCCATAAAACCAATGAAAAACCACCCGGATCCTGTAAGTACTAATGACAGCATCATCAGTTCAATATAATCAACTATTTTGATAGCAGTTGAAGTGGCATTAAACAGAGGCAATGGTATCTGATGTTGCTGCAGTTGGCATGCATACAACTGCAGTAACGGTCCCATTGATGGCAGATTACTTGATTTAAATCTTATTCCTTCTTTGTTATCCAGGTATTTTAGAGCTGTAGTCGGAGTAGCAGAGAATCGTGGAGGTACTCATGTGGTCCAAACGTCTCTGAGTCGCCTCAGCGCTCAGATGCTCAGTCAGTCTTTGTGCTGTCAGGATGCAGGTTTCAAATTAAATTTTCAAACAAAGCAGAAGAGCGCACAATGTAGTTTAAAACTACCCGCAGCACAGCCTGCAGCAATTAAGAAGGCATGGTCTCTTCTGTCATGTGATCACTCGCAGTGGTGTTTTTCTGTGTTCCTTTAACTTTGTTTTGACTGCTTGTCTTTGTGAAAGACCATCATTTGGAGGTTCTCGTCATCTGTTTGATATTAGTGGTGAGGAACACATGGCCATTCAAAGGCAAAACCCCGCGTGACATCATAGACCACAAAGCAAAGTGGGGATCGTCAAGACCCCGGGCTAAAGGACTGTGAACACTACCTGACTGTCTGCATCCATCTGCAACTGCACTGTCCAAACAGTTGACCAGCAACCGTCTCTGTTTTGTTTATGAGCTTTAGCTGTTTTTTTTTTTTTTTGCAAAGCTGTCTGTGTTGACGGTGAGATCCTTTTCAAACTACGTTCTGTGTCTCGTCAAAGTAGCTTGCAGGGAGCTCAATCAGTTGAACTGGAATAAACAGTCAAATATAAATGAAAAGGGCTGTGCATTCAGGCCTAATTTTCTTTGCAAACAAATAGCACAAGGCAACTGTTTCAATGTAATATTTAGGAAGTGAATAGCCAAGCCAAACACTAGATGGAAAACAATGGCTCTCCGTGAAGTCTAATATATCCTTCTGGCTGACCACAATCAAAAAATGCCTAATAAATAAACTGTAAGAATGTACAATTCACAGATATCAGAGTGAAAGATTTAATTATATACAGACTACACGCAGAAAAGACATTAGCTCGGGGTGTAATGACACCCAAAGTGGCTTTGCACACTTGTTTATGTTGGACCGGGACAGAAACGCTGCTTGTAAAATATGAGTGAGGTTAATATTTCTGTGGTGACGCCCTCAGGCCTCACAGCTACAGTGAGGAAAGCAGCAGCAGTCTGAGACGGGACGGGTCCAACCCCAGGCGCTACCGTATTTGCGTGTGTTCCTCCGTGGGCAAAGTTCACCGGGAGGATATAAAGGGCACATTTGTTTATCCGGTCGCCTCATGTTTCCGCCCGAGCGCCACTTCTTGAGCAGACGCGTCTCTTTGGTTCGAGGACAGCCCACACGCACTTTTTGCGCTGCTCGGTGCTCGGTGGTCGGCCAGGAGAAGCCACGGCTTCTCCTTGAGGTTATTTTTCCTCCCCATGTTTTGTTTTCACAAAGAGAGGTTGGGGTTCTCAAAGCATACTCCACCCGTGGAAAAGCTACAAGACCCTTCGACCGCCCTTTTCCTACAACCTGTCCCCCTCGCCCTCTGTGATACGAAGCATTATTTGAGGAAATGGATATCTTGCTAACACATTTTTTCAGAAGCTTAATTTCCTCACAGGTAATCGGTCAACAAACCATTTCTTCCAAGCCGCCATTAATCTTTTTTTTCATATTGAATTTGGTCGTTCAAATACTGCAAATAAAAAAGCTGAACTGACTAAAATTACGATAAAAAACCCCACAGAACCTCAGAAAGGCTCATCTTCATACATACGCAGCTGACACCACAGAACTTGACACTCCACAGCTGCCGTTTGTCTTCCCAGTGTTTGTTACGCAGCACCAAATGTTGTCCACAACCTTACAAAAAAAAAAAAAATCCTTCAGTGGAAGCTCTCAGTCTGCTGCTATAAGTCCCCAGTTTGTTGTACCCGGATTGTAAAGCCTATATTACTCTTTTTCTCCACTTTACGGCATCATTTCAGAGGCAGTTCCAGCGGGTAATCCTGGAATAGCCAAACCACAGCAAGTGCCAATGAGATTCAGAACCAGTGTATCATCCTTCTATGTCTAGCCTGTGGAAAGAGCAGCGGTGGAGGTGAAGAGGTTTCATGATGTGGGTCACATACACGGAAAGTTCTGCTTCATCTGCCGCTTTTCCATAACGCTCGGAGGTCACCGGAACGCCGTGCTAACAGCGCCGGAGCAAATGTAGCCACGCTAGCTGACGCAAAACACTGGGCCCTGATGTTTCAAGCACAAATGATCCTCGTGCGTTTTAATGTTTTTCTCAGCTGTGTGAAACCCAACAGCCACTGCAGATCTAAAGCGCTTCTGGCAGAAAGTCGTGACGGCATGCTGACAAAGTGAACTTGTCCATCTCCCGGTCCTGCTCTTGATGGCTAATTCAGTCTGTCAGCGCAGCACACCACAGGGAAAGGAACATCAGAGAAAGTGATTGCCCAGCGCTTGTATATTTCTACCTCCATCTGTGTTATGGGCTAAAAGCAGGCAAGTGTAGATGCCTTTGACGATGCAGGGCATTGGACACCAGCTCCATGTGGTTTTGGAGAAGATGGTTGGGGCTTTAGTCCAACAACCCTCCTCCCAGTTTTTCCCCTCTTTTTCTTGTCTCCGTGGGTCTTGTTTCCCCTATTCATCTACCCATCTACCACACAGGCCCATCAGCACCCCAGCTAAAGACAGTCGCCCCCCCCCCCCCCCAGCTCCCTACACACCAACCGGGCCTCACCTCGCCACAGTCCTGACTTCCAAACGGCTGATGGAAGGTCACACTGAGGATCTAGAAAAGTCCTTTAGTCCATCATTGAGTCTTTGATCAGCATTGTTAACCCTTGCCTCCTTTACGAACCCCCTCAGTGGATGACTGAGAATATGGATCGGGTTACACAGCGCTGGGTAGCAGGCAGGCTGACATCCCTTTGGTAACACATGTCTTTGTTTAAGGCAATATTCAGGCACTGACAGTCTTCTTCCGAGCTTCTTCAATACCCAAACAAAGTTAGTTTGGACCTCCAGGTTTGTACTAAAAGACTGACATATTTACTCAGTCAACTAGCCTATTAAATGAAAAGAGTAATTTTGCTTTTCTTCAGGGTGCTGGTGTGAATTCAAAGTTTAATACTACCCCTCTAACTGTTAAATGTACAGATACAGCACATTTAGGTTTACGTTTAGTTTGGTTAAAATGAAGACTTGAAACTTCAAGTCATGCATATTTTTTTTCCTGCAAAGCACGTCAACAATATATTTTCTAAAAATTGGCATTTGAACGAAATTGAATGGAGGTTTTCCACATTTAAATATTTTTTTCTTCCTTCCTCATGATAAATTGAGATGCACGACATGTCTGACGAAAACTGCGCTCTCTTTTGCTGCCCAGCTCTGCTTCCAAGGTGACATTTTTCAGTCGGAGCAGTTTTTCATGCCTGCGCCATGTTTGTTTCTGTTGCAGATGGACTGGGACTCGAAACTCAGTCACCCAAAGTGAGGAGACGTTCAACAAGTGATACAGATGTTACGAGAGGATCTAGTTTAAGTCAAGTCACAATGGTTTCAAGTCATTTTTGATGCCTAAACCTAACTGTGAGACTCCGAGACTCCAGCGTCTGCCGTAGACTGGTCCAACTCATTCATTGCATCTGATCCCGGTTGCCGCCTCCCTGACAGCGGCGGCGCATTTTGACTCTGTCAACAAACCCCACTTGCTGTGTTTTCTTTAGACATGTGTGGTGAAGCCGTCGGGGTGAAGTGCCTGTTTATTTTCTAAATGCTTTTTTCTCCTGTTTATGTGAGTCTAGGGAGTTAGGATGTCTGTCATTCATCTTCCATTTTGGTTTGTGCGTGGATGGTGGCGCTGGGTTTCAAGGAAGGATTTGTTAGTTCGCCGGCTTTCGTTTACCCTGATGACTATATTTCATCTTTGACCACATTGTGATAATACTTGCTCATTTGTTGCATGGATCTTTATACTGGTTTATGGACCAGGATGATGAGATAGGCTACTTTTTATTATTATTATATTTTGTTCTGCAGCGTCTGCTGTGGTGTGGACTCTGTACCGGTCCGTTGTTGTGAAGGGAGAGCTGAGCCAAAAGGCAAGACTCTCTGTTTACCGGTGGATCTTTGTTCCAACCCTCACCTATGGTCATGAACTGTGGGTAGTGACCGAAAGAATGAGATCGCGGATACAAGCGGCGGAAATGAGTTTTCTCAGTAGGGTGGCTGAACTCTCTCTTAAAGATAGGGTGAGAAGTTCAGTCATTCAGGAGAGACTCAGAGTAGAGCCGCTGCTCCTTCACATCGAGAGGAGCCAGCTGAGGTAGTTCGGGCATCTGACTAGGATGCCCCCCGGACGCCTCCCTGGAGAGGGGTTTTGGGCATGTCCAACTGGGAGGAGACCACGGGGCAGACCCAGGACCCGCTGGAGAGATTATATTTCCCAGCTGGCCTGGGGGTTCTCCCAAAGGAGGTGGTGGAAGCGACCGGGGGGGGGCGGGAGGTCTAGGCCTCTCTGCTGAAGCTGCTGCCCCCACGACCCAACTCCAGTCCAAGCTAATGGATGAATGGATGGATATATCTTTTTTTTATGTTGTGTCCTTTTACTACAAGTAAGTGGCATGGCAGAAAGTATTTGTTTGTAGAAGATACATTAGAGGTGAACTGTACACACTTGATGACATGGCTTTGAATGTGCACGGGAAGGATCTTGATCTGAACAGATGGACTGTCTGAACTGTCTAGAAGAACTGTAATAAACTTAAATAGGAAAAGTGTAGTAAACTTAATAGACAAGTTAATTAAAGAAAGCCATTCTTCCTGTGGCCAGATGGTGCAGCTATGCCAGACTGCCATTTTTCTCATGTGTATATCATCATAATTATCATGGATGATGGTTTTAAGGTTCAATTCCTGTTTATGTGACAAAATATTTAAATTTATCCGAACTCCAATGCCAACGTATCAAAAAGATCTTCAACATCAGCAACATATATAATACATGTGGTAATATATATGCTCCCTTTTGGGGATGAATAAAGTATTATTGAACTGAACTGAATTGAACTGAAATGAATTGATCATCTTGACATCATGTATATCAAATTTGATAGACTGGATGGATCATCCTGGAGAGGTGCATTGAAATTGATCGTGTGTTAAAATGGACAAAGCCTCCAGTACCCCACTCCTTCCTTCTTTTGTGTGTCTCTAAAGTTTGACTGCAGCTGAAACTACTGTATGTCCCAACCACAAGACCCAGTGACGTCAGGGGGTTCTGTGCGGTTCCTTGGCTTCACGTGGGGTCAAGACTTTGTTCCCAACTGCTTATTGTCATAACTGGCGTGCTCGCCAAATTTCAGAGGTTTTCACTGATGCGAACCGACCCAAAAAGGGCCAGGTCTGGCTGGAAAAAAAATTAAAAAAAACAAAAATCAAAACAAGTGAATAATAATCCTTACAGCAATAATTAATAATATGGTAATAATAACACCATTTCTGGCCGTCAGGCCTCACTTCAAAACAAAATCAAGCGTAAAATGTGCTCCAACTGGATATAAAATCTGGTCTCCTGAATGGTTATCAATCATATAACTCCTCTACCACAGCGTCTGGCCTGCTAACAGTGATGCTAACACTCCGTGCAACTTTAAATGTGCAAATACTGTTAGCAGAAAGCAAAGTTTTCACTGAACGGCTGTAAATTTGGCCCACAGAAGTGGTTGGTGCCGTGATCTAGGTGTACACAGCATATTTGTTTCTGTAGACGTCAATCTAGATGGCAACTTAAGTGAACCCACTTAAATTAAATTATTCTGTTTTTCCAGGTTAATTTAGCTTTTCTAGCTTGAGTTAACAAGTTTCTTTAACCCCAAAAAAGTACTTTTTTAAGGGGCAAAGTCATCCATGTGTGCATCTCCTTCCAGTTATGAGTCTGTGCTGCCAAAATGTACAGGCTGTTTTGAATTTTGGAACAAATTTAGCTTAAAGCCAGAACTTCATGCTCATAATAATTAATAGTTTATCTAAATAATCTCTTCAATCCGTTTCTCTTTCTTTGTGCGAGGCTTGAACCGGACTGTGAAGTGCCACATGTGCCGTAAATCTCATAGAGAAGGAGAATAAAGAAGGGAAATGGTTCGTTGCCTGATGTCAATTAGATTCTTTGCTTTTAGTTCTGTAAACACAACAAATCAAATTTACGTCCTGATGTTTGTAATAATTTCCCCGTGTCTGATTTCGATTAGTAATTCACAGAAAAAGGAGGCTTGACAGAACTGCGGCTCAGCGCGTTCGTTTCAGGATCGCCTCACCAGTCCTCGGATATGTTCTATCAATTAGCCGGCTTGGGCAGGACGCGGAGGAAAAATTAATGCCTTTCTAATACTGAGTGTCATGGTTTCTACAGATGGACCTGCACATCACGGTTCCAATGAAAACTTCTAACCCTATATTCTCTGTTTTATTGAGCAGAGTTGCAGTAAAATATGATCCACAAATACATAAACGCATTAGACCTCACCGGGGAAGTGCTATTAGGTCTTGGAGCGGCAGTGAAATCCATTTTAATCTCGTGCCAGGTCGCTGGGCTACAACCTGCAGTTACACCTCTCATCACTCAGCCCATTAAAGAATCCGGCCCAGCGTGATGGGCCGCGCAGACGGCCGGGCCTCTCCTCTCCTGTCGTGCCCCGTCCCGACTGTCTGCCTGGCTTCTTGTGGACTTTTCCCATGTGCGCAGGTTGTCGAGGCAACGGCAGCTGTCAGACGGCGGTTGCTGGCAGGGCGTGGTGCCTGACTACCGGGACTGACCAGACGCTCGCGCTGCCGCTCAGAGCCTCGGGCAGAGCTTTGACCCCAAAGCCTGCCTCAGACGACTGGCTGACTTGATGTGGTCCGCGTGAGCTCAGAAAGAACCGAGGCAGCGCAGCTGACCTGGACTTCCTGTGCGTACGTGCTCACATCAGAGTCTGGGAGCTCTGACGGGAGAGCGCCTGGCCCTCTTTTACGTGTTTATTCATCTTTCTTTGATAAATCTTTTACTAGCTGGCTAAGTAAGTTCGCAGCTAAACAAACTGTGATTTGTGACCCACACTAATCCTGTTAGTGGGCAATAAAGACCTATGCCTTCTTTTCTCTTTCCTAAAATATGCCGCTCAAAGTTCCCTCAGTCAGATCTTCAGATCTGGCAGAAGAATAGTGAGCACAGCTTGAAGCCGAGCTGGTTTAAGTGATGACCATCGCCATGGCAACGCCCTCATGTTTTCTATTCGACGTCTCAATAGGCCCTGTTGTGTGTGCTGGTATGTGGGGATGGCAAATGGTATAAATGTATGAAGTGAGTTATTTGGAAGATGGCTAATTACAGGGGTGGGACGAGGTATATAGTAAATCTCACCGATTAGAGGTTGGATGTTCGGTAAGAAAAGCTATCTGCAAACTCAACATTTTGTGCTTTAGAGACCCCATGATTGTGGAGCTGGATATGCATAATGGACATGGCACGGCACACGCAGAGCTCAAGCTGAGCCTCCAGCGCATAAAAGGCGAGGTGATGAAAATAGATCCATGAAAATATTTATCTCTGCAGTAAAGCAGCTGGTGGACTGTGTTCTACTCTTTCCATTTGATATCGAAAAAGCCGTCACATGTCGTGAGACTAAAATGGGGTAATTTTTAGAGTGTTGCTTCATGGGGTCCACTTTCACCGAATGGTTCCGAATGGACCCGCAAATTTGGACCCGGAACCGACCCGAACGGAGATACCCGAATAGAACCGAGACAATCCAGCCCATAGTACCTCATGTTAAAAGTTGTCTAGTGTAGAATGAAACTTGATTTTCTTACCTAAAGTTGTCTTCTTCTACCGGTTCAGTTGCTACATAGGCTACATGATGTAAACAACAATAAATCCACGTTGTTATTTTCTTTGTGGATACAGATGCTATTGGTAGAAACTGCTAACGCTAATAGCCTACACCGGTCAGGACGTGTCATGAACATATTCTCTCATCCAGCGTTGTCATGTTGACGATCCGTTTTGCTTCACAGCTGCCGGGTAAACCGCTAATAACACGCTACGGTAACACGATTGAATTATTACCAACATGTCATGTCAATGAATAATAATTTTACTGCTCCGAGTCCTGACACTGGCTAAACCAAACTACTGTTTGTTTAATTTTGCTTGACCTGTCACCTGACATTTCGCAGCCTATTGGATGGAAGGGGGCGGGGCTGAGTAACAGCTGCCACCGCCAATATCTTTATCTCTATTGGGTAAATGCGGACCCCGCCTGTCAGAGAGCACCGATCAACCTGAGACTAACTGTACCAATTTCGACCCGAACCCGGAGTCACGTCTTGTTAATGGACCCGAGACCCGATTCTGGTTGGGTTGGAACCTCGGGTTTTCGGGTTTTTAGGTTGTTCTGAAGACCTCTATTCAAAGGTCCTGTGATAAGGGCAAAGACTAAAACGGATGCTGTATTTGCTTTACGCCGCTTAGGCTCCGTCATATTTTGTGCACCTAAATGCCTGTTTTCAGAGCTGAACTTCAGAACTTTCTGATTATCAAGAATGAATTGCTGTTGAGTTTGACTTGCCTGTTGAGGAGTTGAAATAAGTTACAAATTAATTTAATTCTCTGATGGTCACAACCTTTAGCAGGAAAACAGGTAGAAAGGAGGAAAAAGGAAATTTACAGAAATTAATTATTGAGCTACTATTGTTCATTAACAGATCAAGGACAACTGTTCTGATTTGACGCTCGGGACAACAAATCCTGGCTTTGTTGGCAGATTATGTGAACGCTAATTACATTGCAAAATGTTTTCTCTATCACTTACTTGCTTTTTAACAAGTAAATCGTAGTGAATCACAAATAGGGCTGTAGCGATACACTAATCTTGCGACACGATATGGTACGCGATATTCGGCTCACGATACGATATACTGTATATCGATATTCATCTTAAGATACATTTATATTATTTTCTGAAAGATTTTAAAGGGACAAAGTGATTTTGGTGACATCTTGTGAGTGTTTTAATGACTTTGTTTGAATTTATTCGAACTGAAAGCATCAATTACACATTGTATGGCTGACAGGCAGCTTGCAAATGCTGGACAAAATGAATAAAAGATGTGTTGAGAAAAAAAATTTAATTAATTTAAACAGTGCAAATTGTTGATTGCAAGCTTTTAAAGGTAAGAGCACAATGGAGAGTTAAAGTACAGCAAGTGGCCTTCTTTGGCATTTTTTTTGGCTTGATACTGAACATATGAGGTAGCTACTAGCCATTCTAGCCACCAGGTTCAGTAAAAACAAACCATGGCAGCCAGTAATTCAAGTCCATTGGAGCAACATTTAAGCCACCTTAAAATTGCACCCATCTCAGCAGAGTAGCTGGCGGACTTAATGGCTCTTCCTGTTAAGTAGAGGAAGAGCACCCCTGAGGGACATGGTGGTTTTGAAAGAAGCTTAGAATATCGATACCCGGTGCTGAAAAATCGATACTCTCTGGGAAAATAAAATATTAATATGTATCGCAGAATCGATAAAATTGCTCAGCTCTATTCACCAACTATTTTTCTTTCATTTTTTTTTTTAAACTGATCTCACCAGACAACAAATGAATAGCACTGGCAGTGACCTACAGCAGTAGCTGTTGTCCTGCTGTGTCTTTCTTTGCATCATCTTGTGAGTTTTCTCTGCTGGTTTGAATGCTGTGCTGCTTTGCCCTATAATATCACATTTATCACATTTGAAACCCAAATTTTTGAGACCTCAGCTTCACCCACATAATCAAAATATTTGCAAAAATAAAAAAGGTTTATATAATCACAATTTGAGAACAATTTTCAGACTTTCAGATGTCTGCTCTATCTCCTGAGATCATTATCACAACCACCACAAAAGTCTGGAGTTTGGAGCCCCAGTTTGGAGCAATAATGGGAAAACCTGGGACCGTTTGGAGTCATGTACAGCGTGTTTCACTCAGAAATGCTTCCGTCCAGTTTTTGGAATATACATATATGGACAGAGGCTTCAAACAGAACAGAAAGAGTAAAGGAGTGCAGTGCTTGTTAAGATCAGATGGCGTAATGCTGGACATGTTACTGTGAAGGAGCATGTCTCCACCCAGATAATGATCTACTGACTGAGTTTCTGGTTATGCTGTCTACTGAGAGCTGGTTCCCCTCCAACTGGAAGGTCGTCAGATCAATCCCCTGCCCCGCCACATCCTAAACCGTCACCGGGCAAGGCAGTTAACCCCACATAGCCCCAGCTGCTCTGGTCATACATCGTACTGGTCACCAGCATGGATAAATGGTGAGGGCTGTGTCGGGAAGGGCTTCTGATGTAAAAATCTATAGCAAGTCAATACACAGAACATGATGATCTGCTGGGGCGACTCGTAGAATGGGAAAGATTTGTTCAATTTAGTTCATTAACACACATACATCATGCACAGTGGAGAAGCGACATCTCTTAACTGAGCTATAAACACTAAATCAATCCCATTCATGTGTATTTGAAAATCTCAGAGTTTTTTCAGATTTCCTCTAAAATAATGTTAAGCAGCATGGAGTTAAAGGAAAGCAACAAGATTAGTCACAGCAGAAGTGAAGCAAAGCGAGAGAGGTGAACAAACAAACACAAACTTTCCCACTGGGTGAGAGCAGAAGAGCCTTCAGTAGTGAGAATGGGACAGGAGGGAGACAGCCCTGGAGGCTGGAGCATTCATGCACAATGGCCCATGAGAGGTTCCTTTCTCCTCCAGAGCCAGTCCTTTCACAGGTTCCTCCTCCCCAGCCCTGAAAAGGACCCCAAATGAGTCCACACTTCCCTGTCAGCCCACTTTCCTTTCCCATCGTTTCCAGACAGCTGTTTCTTGATGGGGTTGTGACATTATTTGGACTCATTTGCAGACCCCCGCCTGAGAAGGACTTGGTTCTCTAAGAGCTGTTGTGGTATCTAGCTCAAATATGGTTTCAAATATGTTGCATGTCAGTTATTTGATGGTTTGGCTGTTGACAAGTGTTTGTTAAACTTATTTATGCACTCAGAGAAAAATAAAGGCCTCAATGAGAATGAACACAAAGACATTTTTCAAAAATGATTTTTTTTTTCCTTGAGTGCAGCTGTTTTAACATTGCATGCTTGGTTGCCTTTAACCATAATAAAACATTGCTGGCAAAAAATATATGAAATAAATATTTCCTAATTACGACTGGGGAACATAATCTGTGATTAGATATCAAATGAAACCAACGTGGCATGTTTTTGCGTGGAGAGCAAAACTCCACACTGCAATTTTGGCGAAGCAATGAGATGCCTCAGACGCTCACTGACACTTGCTTTGACTCGAAAAGACAAGGAATTCTTTACCACAGTAGCTCTTGAATTTTCTGGGCTTCAATAAACAGGTGCACCACCGCAGTGCTTATGGAAAGAGACTTATGTCTAGAATTAACCTACTATCACTCCAAATCCACATAAAGACCTTGTGGACTCTGCACGAGAACGGTAGATACTGCATATCGTGTAATAAAGTGATATCGTTCCCATGATTCTGTGCCAGAGGTGTTATGGGAGAGCCACATGTGGTCAAAGTGGTGAGGAGAGGCCTCACAGTCTCGGCAGGCATCTGTGCAATACTCAACCAGGCAATTTTCCACTGTCACATTTCTTTTTTAGAAAATTGACAATTTGTGCTTTAATATTATTATACTCTAAATTATCATACTCCAATAACAGACTGCAATGTACTTTTCATACTTGGTGAAAATCAAGCTGTTTTTTTTTTGATTAATTGAATCAATCAATCAACCTTTATTGATATCGCAGCTTACAATAACTGGCTGGCACCCAAAGTGCTTTACATCAAATGGCAAACAAAAGCATAAAAACAGAGCAGATAAATAACAATAACAAAAAAAAAAATCACAATTAAAATCATGTTTGAACATAGAACCATAACTTAAAAACATAAATTCAGAAAAATAAAATGAAAAAAAAAAAAAAAAAACACTGTTCAGAAATATGTCAATGTGCTAACTGATATTAAAAGCCGTTCTAAATAAACAGGTTTTAAGCCTTGATTTAAAAGGGTCCAAGTCAGTGACAGCGTGCATGTCAAGAGGTAGACTGTCCCACAACTTAGGTCCAACAACAACAGCAAAAGTCACTCCAGTGATTGTAACGTAGACTTGGAGCCTCCAAAACAAGCTCGAAGACCTTAAAAAGCCCTTGTGTGGTTGTGGAGGGTTGGAAGCTCAGAGAGATACGGTGAGGCAAGGCCATGCAGAGCCTTAAAGACAAACATTAAAACTTTAAAATCAATTTAAACTTGACTAGTAGCCAATGGAGGGAGTGAGGAATTGGGGTATCTGGGAGTATTTAGGAACCAGACTGCAGCATTTTGCACCAGTTAAAGGTGTGCAACATGTATGCCAACAAACAGGGTGTTATAATAATCCAGTCTGGAGCTGATAAAAGCATGAATTGCTTTCTCCTCGGCAGTGGGGCTCAGGAAAAGCTTCACCTTGACAAGAAGATGCAGCTCTTCCCAGAGTTAAAATCATTGTCAAAAGAAAAATCCCCAAGTGCCTTCACAGAAAATTTCAAATGAGAAGGTAAAGCCTTACAACCTTCATCCTCATTTGAGTGCAAAGTTTTGGGACAACCACGACTTTACATCACTGAAGCATTTCAACAAGAAGGGTACAACAACCTGTCATTTGACTTACCTGACAAATAGACTTGCATGTTATCTACATTGCAATGAAAAGACAAATTATGTTTGGCTAAAACTGACCCAAGAGGCAACATATACAATGAAAAGAGAACTGGCCCAAGAACGGAACCCTGTGGCACCCCGCAGGGAAGAGGAGAGGTCATTGATCAAGGTTTCTATTTGCCAGATATTAACTGAAACGCTTCAATACCATCCCATGAATGCCAACATATTGATCCATATTGATCATATTGAAAGGAAATAAGAACACAGTGGTGCAGTGTCAAAAGCAGCTGAGAGATCCAGTAGGACTAATACAGTGGGATGTCCTGAGTTTACAGATAAAGTCATGTTGTTGTGGACTTTTAGCAAGTTTTCAAAACAGTAGTTTTTTTTTCTCTTTTTTCAAATCTTTGAATATTTTCAGTGCTTTGCTGGCGGTTTAGATTCACTTTTTGTGAATGGGTCCAGTATAATGGCCTCCAATGTGATCAGAACTGAGAGCGTGTAACTGCCAACCCATCACTTTTGGAGTTACAGGTTTTACAGGCTGGGCAACTGTTTAGCTGTTTGAACAGCTCTAAAGTAATCAGAAGATGACTTTTAGACTCTTATGAAATCTGTGTTCATAGGTCGCCAGGATCTTGAATGCGTGTTAGTAGTTCCTGCTGTCAGACCAGTTATTGTTCAAATTTCATTACGTAATTCTAATTAAATGTTTGACTTAATATTTCATTGTTTTCCACCTCCAATCAGGAAAGGTTTGTATGCATGTTTTGTGAAATGAAAAATAACTGAGCAATTCTTGTATCAACAGTGTCTTTGCAGACATTTAATAATATTCATCCATTTTTTTTTCTTTTCAGACCTTCAGGGGTTTCTGTACAAAGTCCCTTGTTCATCTGGTTATATTGCTATTCCTGAGCCATCTGAAGGATCAGAGATCACCCGTGTCAGGCTTAGACTTGTGCTTTTACTCTTCAGACTGAAATTTCTCCAGATGCTTTAAACCCTGAAATGCACTGAAGACGGAGAAACACGCAAATCCCTTTCAGTCATTCTTTTCAACATTTGAATAATCTTATCACATATTTGTTGAGGAGGTCCTCCTCCCATCTCTGCTACCAACAACTCAATCTTTCATCGTTGCTTCCTTTGTACCACATCATCATCATACTCACCTGCTGGCACCACCTCTTTCAAACAACATTTTTTTTCTTTCATCTCCAATTACTAAATTACCCCCGTATTAGCTATTTTTGAAATGTGCCGCAGGCCTGAAATTCAAAGATTGACGTAAATTCGCAAATTGAATGAAATATCTTGGGTTTGTGCTGTCCTCAATATCTGCAAAGACATAAAGTCACTTTTAAAGTCTCCAAGGGTTCATGACCAAACATCTCAGGTCAATTTATCTAATTCGTCATATACAAATTCTTGCAGTACCACATATTCCTGCAATGAGTCGTGGTAAGCAAGTCACAAGAGGAGACTGATAGTGCTTTTAGTTCCTTATAGTGCTGGGCTTCAAGTAACAGACATTCACGATCCACTGGAGTTTGATGCAAAGAAAGAAGTCTTCCCCTAAGGAAGAATTTCACCTAATGGATTTTGTACAGATCGCATCTGTGGCAGCAAAGATACTGTATAACTAGAAAAGCACTCGGAGAGCGCAGACCTCCGCCAAGCACAACAGTTCTCCCATATAGCGATTTACAGATTGCCAGAAAATCCGCCTTCTGGATCAGATCCGGATCAGCCTTTGAAATTTGATAGAGGTTCCAATGTCAATCCCTGAGTCAAATTTCATGTGTTTTTGGCAATAATTAAAGGAGATATTGAGAAACAGAATTTTCGGCCCCATTGACCGCAATGTTATCGAATATTTGAAAGTGATCTAGAATCCAGGATTTCTTCCGGATCACACCCAAAATGAAATCAGTTCTTCCTTTTCACATTTCTGACAACTCCTGAAAATTTCATCAAAATCCATCCATAACCTTTTGAGTTATCTTGAACACAGACAGACAAACAAACAGGTAAACGCCGGCAAAACCATAACCTCCTTGGCGGAGGTAATGAGATCAGAGAATTCCCGCTTACACAATCAAATGAAAAGCTTGGCAATAAATAGATCTGTTTGTGTCAGATAAACCATACCACAACAAGTACTGCACTTCTTACTGCAGTAACGGGCACTACTAGCTATTGATTCACATCACAGGGATAAGGCTTTCATTTAGTATCTTTTTAGTGCTGAAATAAAATCACTCCAAAGTTGATGGCGCTATCAGGATTGAAGATTCCTCTGCCCGTGTGTGTTAGTGGCCACGCAGGTCATGAATCCATAGTGACCGGTCACCATGGTCCAGTTGTTAACGATTGTGTTCTGCTGCTGACACAAAGTGGTGAGTCAGGTCAATCGGCCATTCACAAGAATTCCATCTCAGACATTCCAGCGTTGCCGTTCCCTTCAGGTTCACATCATGGTGGGTGCTGGGGAAAAAAGCCCAAACAATGTGATGTGGAATCTGGGAGGGAGTTTGCCACCACTTGTTCCCAGCTCCTGAGATATGAGTTAAACACGCGGAATGTTAATCTGTCAATGTGTGGTCATGGTGCGTTTTTTTTTTTTTTTGTAAGCGCTTGCCATTTGAATCACGAGGCCCCGTGGTTGTGCCTGGGCCCTCTCTGTCTATCAGGAGCGATTAGAGGTAACTAATTCTGACACCCTGATGGCCATGAGAGACATCCCTTGGCCGCCAACAAAGCCAAATGTCACACACGGCCATCTTGTTTTCTCCCAGCAGGCCTCTGGAATGTAGTCCATCCCAGTGGCCTCCTCTGTAAGGCCATTCTACAAATTCAGGGTGAGAGGCTATTGAATCTTAACCCTTCAGGGCTACGGATGCAAAGTAGCTCTCAGCATGTGAAACTGTGTAGAACGAATGCATTTTAGCGCCCTTTGTGTGCTCATCAATGGACTGTCTTCAGTGATACGGGCACTCTAAAGCCTGTCTCAGTAAACTTGTCTCCAAAATGAAACGGTGAAACAGCAGGGTAGACATAAGTGATCATCAGCTCAGGCTCCACCAATCAGAACAATACCCCAGCACTCAAAACTCGGGATGTTCGAACCAACAAAAGCAGCTAATATACTTCAAAACTGTTTGAATGGGGTTACGGTGGAACCCCAAACTCGAAGTGTATCATTCATAACCATTGCTGGTTTCTCATTTGAAAGAAGTGAAAAACTCATTTTTTAAACCCAGTATGCAGGGATAGATCCATGCCATGTTGAAAAAACATTTGCACCACAGCTCTGGTTTGTGGCTGGCTATTGTACAGGGAGTGGTATTTCACTTATGAAGTGATTCCGTTACAGCTGTCCTCTTAACCATCCCCCCTCTGCACGCACTCACTTACTCCCATTCAACCACACACACAGGCAGAACTATTTAAACACAGTTCTCCATAAACACATACAAATCAGTTCCTTAGACATGGACCCGGACCCACAATACTGAAAAACAGGTTATTTTAAAGTTGGCTTGGTTGCACATCTGCAAAGAGACCCTGCCAGGCTGCCACATGAAAGATAATCCATGACTGGTCCCCTTAATTCTGGCGAATGACATCCTTACACTCCTATCTGCCGGATAAAGCATTTCATTTTAGTTCTCGTATAGCTGAGGTCTAGTTGGGAGGAAGCTAATCTCAGAAAGATTCATGTATTTACTTTCTTTGGCTCTGAATTGGTAAGCGAGGTAGCTGTGGCTTTTGCGGTCACGTGTTTATTGTTTATGCTTTGTGTTTGTCCTTAATTAATGACATGGCGGTGGGGAAAGTCATCGAAACTGACGACTGACGATCTTGTCTCACGCAACCAGCCAATCATTTCCTCCCCACATTCGCTTGGAAAGGACCGAAACGCTTCCTCAGGTTTGCCACTTTGAGCCGGAGCAGGGAGATAGTTGCTGCAGAAAAACAAGCACGAAACCAAAGGCTGTCAATCTGAAATTCAGATACTTTTTTGGAGGCCTTCATTTAATTCTCAACATGCAAATGCAGAGTCGTAATCAGCCTCAGGGGCCACATGCAGATCAATGAGAGGGTCAGTGCCAGGTCTTTTTCAGCAACATGTGGCTTTTCCTTCCGACAAATCTCTATCACAGGATTGTTGCTTTTAAATGATCTGCTCACTGACAAATGAAGTGTGACCACTTTTTAAAAAAGAAAAAAAATATAGAAAATGCAACTTGGGTTCCCTGAGAAATCGAAGAAAGCAAGTTTTTTAGAGTTGCACGTTCGATTGACCTGCTGCGTGGAACTAAAAGTGAACTGTGCCGTTTTGATTATTGTTTCCTCACTGTCATTTGTAACTTGGAGTTTACTTTAAATAGTCTATGATGTAATCAGATACTCGGAAGATAAATTTGAATTTGTGAATAAATATTTTGCATCGTGATAGAAGGTATACTCCACCTCTCATCTGACAAAAAAAAAACCCCACCAACTTAAGTGTACGCTGTCAGAACAAAGTAATAGAACTGACTGTTTTTCTGGACTGATTTTCCATAAAATGTGATCTGATCTTCAATTAAATCAAAGTGAAAGACACACAATGTGCTTAAACTAATAACACACAAACAAATATAATATATTTTATTGAACAAGCCTAATAAACATTCAGAGTGCTGGAAAAAGTGAGTGAACACTTGAGTTCACTCACATACTTTTTCATACTTTTATTTACTTTTTCTTCCCTGACTGAAACAGAACAGAATACAGTGGAACCTCTAGTTACGAAATTAATTCGTTCTGGAAGTAGTTTCGTAACCTGAAAATTTCGTAAGTAGAGACGCGTTTTCCATGTGAATGCCCTAATCCGTTCCAAGCCACCCAAAATTCGAACATAATTTTTTTAAATAATTATAAATAATACATGAAATGACATAAAAACCTGTAAGAAATACATGTTAGAACTAGAAAAGTACTCGGAGAGCGCAGACCTCCACCGAGCGCAACCATTATCGAAAATTTGAAAGTGATCCAGAATCCAGAATTTCTTCTGGATCACACCCAAAATGAAATCAGTTCTTCCTTTTTACATTTCTGACAACTACGGAAAATGTCATCAAAATCCATCCATAACTTTTTGAGTTATCTTGAACACAGACAGACAGACAGATAAACGCCGGCAAAAACATAACCTCCTTAGTGGAGGTAAAAATTGTTCGCTTACCTGGGTTGCTGGGTTACGCTCATACAGACAAGGGGCCCTCCTAGCCAATAGGATGCCAGGAAGATGCTAAGCGATAGCCAATGGCAGAGCAGCTTGGACGCACCGCTTTCAAACCGAGATACAGAGCCGACAAGTATGTTTACATTCAGTAAACTCTGGGAGCTGCGAGTAGCAGCGCGTGCTGTATTTTTGCCTTTCGTATCCTGAAATTATTTTCGTAACAAGAGGCAATATTTTCCCGCTGAGGCGTTTCGTAACCTGAAAATTTCGTATGTAGAGACGTTCGTAAGTAGAGGTACCACTGTACTGGAATACCTATGGCCATTATTTTTAACTGAAATTATTTGAAATGTTAATTCTAACTGTATATACAGTCATGGAAAAAATTATTAGACCACCATTTTTTCTTCACTTTCTTGTTCATTTTAATACCTGGTACCACTAAACGTCATCATGTGACTAAAACAGACAGAAAAGAAAACACTGAATGCATAAAAAGCAGTGTTTTTGGCAGTACAACGCCATAGATATTGATGTAAAAACTTAAGTGATTTAGGTTATAATCAAGAAAACCATGGAAAATGGTAAGATATCAGCTCTTAAATAAAACTCTTATGAGCAATCTTTGTGGTTATCGTTATGTTTGTCCAAACAAATGTACCTTTAGTTGTACCAGGCATTAAAATGAACAAGAAACTGAAGAAAACAAGGGTGGTCTAATAATTTTTTCCATGACTGTATATATTAGGGCTAACAGTTGATAAAATGTTTTAATAGCGATTAATCACAAGATTTTCATAGTTAACTCGCAATTAATCACATATTAATCGCATCTTTTTAATGTTCTGTTTATCCATCCATCCATCCACCCATCCATCATCTATACCCATCTTGTCCTATACAGGGTCACGGGGATCTGCTTTTTTTTTTTTTTGAAGCCTTTAGTTTGAAAACTGGAACTCCACCAACGCTGCTGTACTTTTTGGGGACTTAATTTATCAGCTTCCTAGTGTATTTTGTTGGGCTGCTGCTTGACCGCAGTAATTTGCTGATGGTCCCTAAACTGCACGGCAGCAGCGAGGTACTCAGAAGGACATTCAGCGCTGTTCCTTAGAGTTTTAGCCACACTCACTGAGCTTGGAGGGTTGATGACACTTGTGAAATGTCTGGCATACTTATATCTACAAAATGATACCAACCTGGATGAAATCAGTGCCGTTTTTTATGACGCTATTAAAGTTTAAAGAGAAAAAAAAAGCGAATGTCAGATGTGAAACCAACTTTACCATCCTGCGGTGGTAACTCAATTCACAGCGACACTAAATACAATTTTTCCTGTCATTAGACCCATCTGGCAGCACCTTAAAGCTAAACTTGCCATTCATAAGAATATTTTCTGTCACCATTACTCTCCCACACTGTAGATACACTTATTGGCCGAGGGTCATATTTACAGAAACATGTGTGCGCTAATCTTCGTTAAACAGAATTTGCGTTATTAACACATTTACTTTGACAGCCCTAATATATATATATATATATATATATATATATATATATATATATATATATATATATATATATGTAGTTTTGCTAGTTTTCCCATCTAAAAATGACTCAGCATTAATGTTTCATTTCTTTGTCTCTTGAATGCTTCAGCCATTTAAATTTCTAATGCTTGCAATAGAAATACAGTCTTCGCTCTTATTTGTGAATCCGTTTTGGTTTCCACAGAGGATTTGGACCGTCTATATGCTTTGCCTGTCAAATATTTAGTGCTGGGATAGCAGTCATGACCATCAGAAAGTTTTTTTATTTCTTTTTTTTTTTTGTTCCAAAACAATGATCTGATGCAAAATGTTGCTGACAAGAGAGTCGAACTGAATCAGTGACAATAATCACCTGGATGTTGTCTTATTTGAGGCCTGTGTCTGCAGAATTTAATCTCTTTCAAGACAGCACCATGCAGGATTTCTTTCCTCTAGAACTTTCTGGAATTAGATCTCCTCTATTTACTTTGGCCTACAATAGTGATTTTAAAGACCCGTGTGGTGTGCTCAGTCAAGCGTGGGGGGACTGTTTTCTGTAGCTGTTGACCCACCCTAAATATACTCTTCTCTATTTAGGTTGAAGCATTTAACATGTCACGGCTGCTCTCAGCTATAGAGGAAAACACCGCTATGCTTCATTTTTGCCCGGGTTCGGGATCTCCCCAGGGGAGTGTGGAAGGCTTCCTCAACCCGCCATCTCACTGGGGCCTCGCTGACATGTATAATCTGTAACGCACAGCTGCCCTTTACAACATACTACTGTTCTAGCACTGAGGCCTACGGTTGCTTGGGCGGAGCAGGCCCCAGAAGTTTGTTTTGTCTCATTGGTACCAAAATCAGATCTCACCACCTGAAGACAGGAGCCCTTGGCTCCATGATTCATTGGCGTCCAGGGAGAAGAAAGTGGGGTTGGGACATTAATGCGTATAGTCAGACAGGTAGTGTTAAAAAAAAGAAGAAATATATAATCTAATACAAGGCTCTCATCCAGCTGTAAAAACCCACACAGGAATGTCATACACTGAGTTAAACTTAAAGAGAAACAAAGAAGCAGTCAGATAAAAACAGACAGCACGGATAACAAATAGCATTCAAACATATTTGAGGGCTCGTTTCTAACGAAACACAGTATGTGGACTAATCCAAACAAATAAGTTGTATTTGGATCTGCTGACACACATGTCCTGTACACTGAATATTTGCGGATTTATTTGTGCATGCAGACTTTTTTTTTTTAAGGAAGAATTGGACCGCGCTGATAGACTGATCCTCTATTGACATGTGGTGAGGCACAGAACCAGGAAACCGATCAGGTCTGTGGAGACCAGGCCAGACCAAACCCATCTTGGTCCCGTCTAAAATGAAAAACATCAGCTCACGTTGCCATTGTAAATATTGTGTTTAAAGTACATGTGAAATCAAAATGAACTTTCAGCCTGGTTCAGAACGTGTCCCGGTCTTCATGTTCGTGCAGCATGCTCGCTCGGAGAGATCATCATAATCACTGAGTCACATGAGGCCCGATAGCTGCAGCATGTCGATATGACGATAAACCAGTTATTTGCATGGAGAGGAAAGGGAACTTTTCATCACTTCTTCCACATAACCCATGACAGCTTCCTTCTCTGCACCCACGTAGCCGCACATGAAGCATCTCCCGCTGTAATTATCCTCCACACTTGTCCCCGGCATGAAACAAAGAGAGAGAAATGCAACGAGGTTATCGCTCACACAGCTCTCCCTCCGTCTCTCATTTCTCTCTCGGTACTAGTTTCTTCTGCACACAACCCAATATAGCGGGGAGAAACTTGCTAACCTCCACAGCCACAGGGTAACGATTTTTCCTGATACATGAGTGGTTAAAATGCGTAAGACTTGACCTTTTTTTTGTGTGACTTGGTGTGTCACAGGCAGGGGTGACACAGGAAGGAAAATGTGGTAAGCAGCTGACTGTGAAACTGTGTCATTAAAGGAGCAATGTAAAGACCAAAATATAAAACCTGTTGGGGAACAAGACAGCTGAAAGAATAGTAATTAAAATGAAAAGTTGGGATCGTGACGCTTTTTACCATTTTATAACATTGCTATTCCTTTTCCCGCCACGTGTGGACTTTTCTGCAGTAACGCCACCATCACAGGAGTGTAAATGACCCTCTCAGAGCCTGGCTTTTGAACTCATTACTGATAACAAGCAACAAGTTCTTACTGAACAGAGTTTTAAAGACCTGTTAGCTCTTTTAATCTTTGATTGGGAACACATGGTGCCCATTTATTTCCCCAAAAAATCTGGAGTACTGATTGGTCTGACCACAGTAGTTGCTTCCATTGTGTAGTTATCCATCCTGGATACCTCTAACCCCAGAGATGTCACCAGCAGCTATAGGTAAGTTAACATAATGCTTCTTTTGTGCAGCTCCATCTTGTAGTGGGTTTCCCAGAGTAATGCCTGTGTTGTTACATCAGCTATTGATAAATTATAGATATTGATGCAATGCACTATGGGTGTCCAAATCAGGCAAGGCAAGTTTATTTGTATAGCACATTTCATACACAAAGGCAACTCAAAGTACTTTACAAAGGCATTAAAAATGAAGCAAAATGTAATAAAAATAAATAAATAAAAACAGTAAATAAAATATATAATAAAATCACACACAAAAAACGATTTGCACAGAATAGGAATAAAACAGAGCTTAGAATAGATAAGTAGAAACAATGCAGTAAAATTAGACTAAACATAGGCCAGGTAAAACAGCAGAGTTTTCAGTTTAACTTTAAAAGAATCTTGAGTTGGGACTCATTCAATATCAACAGGAAGTTTATTCCATCTGTGTGCAGCATAGCAGCTAATTGCATTTCCATCCTGTTTGGTCCGAACTCGAGGTTCTACCAACTGACCGCCCTCTGAAGATCTCTGAGCTCAAGAAGGTCAGAAATGTATTCTGGCCCCATTTTATTCATTGATTTGTAAACTAACAACACTTTAGAGTCTATTCTGTAGGTAACTGGCAGCCAGTGTAAAGATCTCAGAAATAATGTGCTCAGTTTTCCTAGTTGTTGTTAGAACTCTGGCAGCAGCGTTCTGGATGAGCTGAAGCTGTCTAACTGGGTTTTTTTATTTGGAAGACAGGATAAAAGAGAGTTACAGTAGTCAAGTTTGCTAAAGATGAAGGCATGGATGAGCTTCTCTAAATCTCCTCTGGACATCAGATCAGTGACTCTCGATATTTATTTGAGGTGATAAAAAGCTGTTTAAGTTGCAGCCTTGATGTGGCTGCTGAGGCTCTATTAGTCAATTAAAACTTTTTTTTTTGTCTTGAACCCTCTGGATTCTAGCTGGGCAACCTTTGTTCTTTACATTTTGTTACCAAATAGGATTATTTCTGTCTTGTCTTGATTTAATAGAAGAAAGCTTGATTGCATCTAGCTACTCACTTGCTTCAGGCACTGACAGAGTCTATTTGACCAGAGACATTTGGTGAAACAGCCAAGTAAATCTGAGTGTCATCTGCATAGCTGTACTCAGCAGCATTGTTGTCATGTATCATTTGACCTAAAAGAGAATGTAGAGGTTGAATAACAGCAGTCCAAGAATCAACCCTTGAGAGATTCCACAGGTAATGGGGTTAAGCTCAGATTTATTTTCACTAGGGCAGACAAAGTTAACACGTTGACGCATTAATAACGTGTTAACGCAAATTCTGTTTAACGCCACTATTCTTTTAATGCGAGATTAACGCACACACGTTTCTGTAATTATGACCCTCAGCCAATAAGTCTATTTACAGTCAACATGTGGGACAGACATGGCGACAGAAAAGAGTCTTATGAATGGCAAGTTTAGCTTTAAGGTGCTGCCAGATGGATCTGTTGACAAGAAAAAGGTTAATTGTATTTATTGTCGCTGTGAATTGAGTTACCACCGCAGGACGCAATAAAGTTAGTTTCACATCCGACATTCGCTTGTTTTTTTTTCTCTTTAAACTTTAAAAGCGTCATGAAAACGGCACAGATTTCATCCAAGCTGGTATCATTTTGTAGATATAAGTATGCCAGACATTTTACAAGTGTCATCAACCCTCCAAGCTCAGTGAGTGTGGCTAAAACTCTAAGGAACAGAGCTGAATGTCCTTCTGAGTACCTCGCTGGTGCTGTGGAGTTTAGGGACCGTCAGCGAATTACTGCGGTCAAGCAGCAATACACTAAGAAGCATGATGAATTAAGCCCCCCAAAAGTTCGGCAGCATTGGTGGACTTCTGGTTTTCAAACTAAAGGCTAAACAAAATTTTCACCCATGTTAACAACAAAGCTCCTTCAGGATATGATCTGAACCAACTGAGAACTGGACCTGATAACCCCATCGTCCTTTTCCAGTCTGTCAAGAAGAACTTTATGGTCCACAGTATAAAAGGCTGAACTGAGATACAGCAGTACCAGAACAGTTTTACCCAAATCAGTGTTCAGACAAATGTCATTTCAGACTTGATCGGTGCTGTGATTTTGTCTGAAGCCAGACTGAAATCAGTCTGCATTTAAGAAAATGTTCACCTGAATTAATGCAACTTTCTCAATCACTTTTCCAATTAAGGGCAGATTAGAGATTGTCCTGTAATCGTTTAATACTGAAAGATCCACATGCACTCAGCTTTCCTGTTTCCTGCATTCTCTCTTCTGATTTGCGGCAGCTGGGCTGTTTCTCCACAGTGCTTTCTGCTTTCCAGACAATATTTTTACCTTTTTGTGTGCAACAATGTCGATACTGTTAAGAGTTTTGCATTCAAAAGTATCAAGAAGAAAGTCAAGAGACTCAGATCATGGGTTTTACTGACGTAGACATGACTTCTACAAAAAGGTGAGCAGCCTGTTCATTTATACACTGTTTCCTAACAGAAACTGACTCAGTTTCGGTGACTGGAGAAACTGGCATTTCAAAGAAAACACAGGAGTCGTCAGAAAGGCCAGCATCCTTTACAACAGCATCAGAAATATCAATGGCCTTGCTAATTGCCAAATGCAGCGTGTTTTCCTTGTTGGTGTATTGCCGGGTTGCTGTAACAGATCAAAAGTTTCTAATACACCACAGATTCCACTGGCAGTTTTGTCTGTGGGATTATCAATGTGAAAGTTAAAATCGCCAGCAATGGCAATGTGGTCGAAATCTGTTGTTATAGAGAAGCTTGGAGAAATTGTTAATGAAGTTGTTGAACTTGCAGAGAACCTTGGATGTCTATACACATTTAATAACATGATTTTTGGACACACAGATATTCAAATGACTCAAAATCACCACGTGTTAACTGTTTGCATAGAAATGAGTCTTTAAATATAGCAGCAACACCACACCACCCTTCCTGTAAGTTCAAGCAACAGTCAATGAGTTAAAGTTTAGAGGGGCTGGCTCAATGAGAATCGGTGCACTGTTACTGTTATCCAACCAGGTTTCAGTTAAAAGCATATGATTGAGATTATGCTCAGTAATAAAATTATTGATTAAGAATGACTTGTTGTTGAGAGATCGAACATTTAGCAGAACCACCTTTGTAGCATTAGTAGTGAGGGCTTGAACAGAATCTTTATGGGGAGGAATCTTTACGAAATTATCCCTGCTGGATGGTGGCTCTTAAAACAGAAGGAGAGACGGCAGCTGGGACACTGAGTCCTGGTTTGTCCTGGGGCTTGTGCCCTTTGGCCATTTTGTTATAGAAAAATGCACAAACTAGAAAAGCACTCGGAGAGCACAGACCTCCGCCAGGGGAAACAATTCCCCCATATAGCGATTTACAGATTGCGATAAAATCCGCCTTCTGGATCAGATCCAGATCAGCCTTTGAAATTTGATAGAGGTTTCCATTGTCAATCCCTGAGTCAAATTTTATGGGTTTTGGGCAATAATTAACGGAGATATTGAGAAACAAAATTTTCGGCCCCATTGACCGCAATGTTATTGAAAATTTGAAAGTGATCCAGAATCCAGGATTTCTTCCGGATCACACCCAAAATGAAATCAGTTCTTCCTTTTCACATTTCTGACAACTCCTGAAAATTTCTTCAAAATTCATCCATAACTTTTTGAGTTATCTTGTACACAGACAGACAGATAAACGCCAGATAAAACATTACCTCCTTGGCGGAGGTAAAAATGTGTATGAGATGGATGTGACTAAAAAAAATTAATGACGTTTAATCTTTGCAAAGAGTAGACGCATCCTGACAGAATGAAAGCCTTGCATTCTGCAGAAAATGTGGCCAAGAGTAAAGAAAAAGCAAAGCTTTAAGCAAAAAAACGCAAAAAGGGATTAGAAAGACCAGAAGACCATTTTCCCAGCAAACTTGCACAAGTGCTTGATAAAGCAAAACAAGTTGAGTTCTGAGCCGGTCAGATCTTCCTGAAACAGCCAGTGAGAGCTGAATCAAAATAAGAGTAAGATTAAATTCATCGATATCACTTTACACACAGACCTTCTTTTTGGTTCCATGAATCATTTATAGATATTTTGCTCTGTAGAAGAAGAAATATGAAAATCACTTCCACTCTGTCATTGAGATTCATTGTTTCTAGACATTCCAGTGATTTTCTCATTGATTTCCTGACAAAGTTGAGATTCTCTGTCCATCTTTGCTCCACAGAGACTTAGCCTTTTATTAATACTAATGTTGTACCAATCACCAGTTCAATAACCAGTTGACATCTCCAATCTCATTTTTCCCCCCATTCACCTCTAATTTGTGCTAAATGGCACTGTACCAACTGTTTTGATTTGTTGAAGTAATGAAATTCAAAAAATGAATGAGCTGATGAGGAAGAAAAACTATAAACATGGTTTCATTATGTCTGCAAACAAATAAAAGTAAAAGTAAATGTATGAATAACAGATTTTTATATTGTTTTATTTTTTATTATTGGTAATATCAGTAAATTAAATTGTGCCATTACAGTAACTCAAACTGGACACTGTAAGCAACTACCAAAGACATACTGCAGTGCTTTACTGCCTTCATACTCATTTTAAATATACATCTTCATCCTGGTTTCTATAATTTGTTTGTTCCATTAGTTAACAAATTTATTGAAAAAGTTAAAAAATGGTGGCTTCTGTCAAATGGACCCAATCCAGATCCCAGCCATTCTCTCTCAAAGACACCAAGGGTGCACTCGGTGACTGGATTGATGACAGTCCCTGGTGTCATGCAGATCAGGACACTTTAACTGGTCGTTTCTTCTCAAGGTAATTCAAGGTTTTAGAAAGAGAAATAATCTCTTGAGCAAATTGAGTCATGGGTGACCTTTCTGCACCACACTGGCTTCCAGCAATGGCAGAATGATGGATAACAATGCATAAAGTTTAGTAGCGCTAAACTGGAAATGAATAATTCTGAGTATTCATTAAAACCACCATGCAGTGGTTGTGGTGACTTGTTAGATCTGAATGTTACTGCCAAACTAGTCGTGGTTTGCAACTCTCAATGTTTTGGGTGGAGGACCCAAAATGCAGGAGTGGCCAACAAAAAGTCCTTTAATAAGTACTAAAGTACAAACAAATTTAACTGGGGTAAGTCCACAATGAGCAGAGAAACGGCAAGGCAGCAACGCGGGGAAAGAACAGGAGCCAAGAACGGGAAGAAAACAGGATGAAGAACAGGCTGAATAAACAGTACAAAGAACTGAAGGACAAACAGCACGAAGAAACAACAGATGAACCTGCCAGGAGGAAGACTTAGATAAACCAAGGGACAAAAGTAGACGCAGGTGCAAATGATCAGGACAAATGAGTAAAGGGAGGTAAAACAGAACTCAACAAGGAAAAGACAGACTTTCAAAGTAAAGCAGGAAGTAAAGTTAAAAGAAAACAAAGAACAAAAGATAAGCAGATCAAACCAAGAAAACACTGAAAATACAAAAACCAAAACCACTAAATCAATCCCAAACAATAACAGCAACTTAATTTGAAGTAGCAAGAATTATAGATACATTCATAAAAGAAGCAAACTGCAGAGGATGGACCCAGGTGCAGAAGATCACAGATCAGGAGTAGTCCTTTAATATAATAAATTCAATATAATTTATTACAATGTCCTTTATCTGAACTCAGAATTCTGAAACTGGAAGAAATCCAAACCAAAACAGTGAAGAGATGAATCACACAAGAAACTGACACAAGGAGTGGGGCTGACAAATAAAGACAAACCAGCAAGGGGGGAATGATGGACTTACAAAGACCGTTTCTGTGTGCACACTTGTGTTCTTGTGAAATGTCAGTTTTATCTGAAGTACTGTTTTAATTCTCAAGCCCGCATCTAAACAAGTACAGTAGAAATCCCCAGATGTGTTCTTGCTCCGCCCATTTTATCGAGGATGTATCCAGCGCTGACTTATGTAGGCTTGAGATGGAAACGTATCCCAGAATGCATTTCACATCAACAAGCAGCAGTTATGGTGGAGGAGAACGGAGTCAAAGAGAACGTTATAACATTTTGTAATGGAATGTAGTTTTAAGACATTTTCATGTGAGAATAAAGTTCTTCTAACTTAAAACTCTTGGTTAACTGATCACAAAAAGTATTTAAAAATTTGTCTGACGTCGTTGGACTTTCTCTCTTTTCACCTCCACCAAACTTTATTTACAAAAGGGCTGAAATACAAAAGCACAAAGCCCACTAAAAATGCATCATATAAATAACAGTTATGGATGCTTTTGCCAGAAGAGTCCATGGTCCATAATGAGGCGCATCAAACTTCAGTGTTTATTTTATGCTCGGTTAAATTGTAGATGTTTTATGAACCCGTGTTAGCCTGCTAGCTGAGCTGTGATGCTATCAGGTACACTGCTGTTTCACTGCAGAAAATCCAAACTGCATCCTCCCATCCTTGGGAGTTCATGCTTGGTATGACTGACTCTGAAGGATGGACTTCGAAATACAAACACCCAGACGCTGCATACTTGGAATTGAGAAACGGCCAAACTCTCAAGGAATAAGAGACACAGGTGTTGACAATTACACTAGGGGAAGTCCTTTCAAAATAAAACAGGAAGTCAAGCTAAATACAAAAAGGAGTCCAACAAATACAAAAGCACAGATAGCCCAAGTCTTAAACTTAACAGAACATCCATCCATCCATTATCTATCCCCGTTTCATCCTCAGAAGGGTCACGGGGCTTAACAGAACAAGAGAAATAAAAAACACTCAAAATCAAAATCCCAAGAACCACACAACTTCATTAACATCAACAATAGCAAGGTGGTATATACTGTAAAATTAAATAAAACCTTGTTAAAGAGTAGTGAAATGCCCAGTATTTTAAAGTACACCAATAAGCTGTTGAAATTAATGTAAGAGTTAAAAAACTGCAGCCCTTCTGTCTCTATTTATAAGGTAATAAATGCAGTTTGTGAATGAGAAAATAAAGACTATAATTTTATTCTTGATCCTGACTTGTTGCAGTCTTTTGCCACAGGTGTTATAAAAGCAACATAGACTAGAAAGTTGAGTCGTCTGCTGGTATTAACTGCAGAGAATATTGAAAAATATAAAATCTCAAAATTAAAAACCGGTTCTGGATGGCTTCAAATGCACCTCAAGCATTTATGACTGTGCCAAATTCAGCATAGATTCTTGTTTTTGTGCTTATCTAAAGTGTTGCAATGATAAATTCTTGCCTTTGACATCATTGTAAGATTACCCCCCCCCCCCCAAAAAAAAAAAAAAAAAAGAGAGAAACAGAAGTCTTGCAAACTCTATGTTGGTACTTTGACTAACCATAGTGATTTCCTTCACTGGTCAGAATCTACCATGCACGTTAATGAGAAAGAGAGCTTCTGGCTATTCGTTATGCTCTCACCTCCCCAGCCAATGGGAAACGGCCATTCAGCTGGTCCAGTGCTCAGATATATATTGACACTGCGTTCATTTTAAAAATGAAAGTTTTCAACAATGCATCAACAAAGAACTGAGTTGCCTCTACTTTATACAAACTGTTTTGTTTTTGTTTCCATAATCTGTTGGAAGAGAAGACTATTTGGTTGTGAGGACACCACAAAAGCCCCCTCTAAAGCTGGACTGCCTTTTACAGTGTGCAAGCTATCCAGTGTTCATACTCCAGATCAGATTCTGTCTTGAACATGTATGGCTCCATTTATGGGCCTGTCATTGTTGAAAATGTAAATGATCTTTTAAAGTGTTATCATAGCTTGGTTTGGGGCCCTGTGTTCTGTTTCTGACAACAGGATGTCGTCTGCATTCATACTCCTCGTGGAAAGTTTACAGAAATTTGACCAATCAGAAGACACTTCAGAGCTTTGATACAATTGACAGGTCGGAAAAAAAAAAAAAATCAGGTGCCAAAGTAACTATGTTCTATCATATCTCTTAATATACATGAAAGTGAAAGAGACACAATGAGATACAATGAGTTCAAAATGAAACCCATTAGTCCAGGTATGACTGGTGGCTGCAGGATAATTGGTTGGTTTTCATCTGCATTCCTCCATTCCTCCAATACACCTTCAAATTCATTCTCTCTGACTATTATGTACCTGCCAAAGACTGTGTACTGTAGCGCAGTCTGTCCTCTCACTTCTAATCTCCGAGCCAGCCCCATCATCCTCCGTTCCTCCTCCTTCTCCTGCCCAGGCTGCTGAAAAGCTGTCATTGATGAGAACACTGCGAGGGGGTGAGAGGTGCTCGGGCCCCATGGGCTCGTGTAGCAGCTCCACTGAAAGACTCCCATTTAAACACACCTGTTAACAAACAGTAACAATGGGCTGCATGGCTGCCAGTTCAGTGAGCTCCATACCCTGACCCCACTCCCACCTCTCATCCCTCTGGCGGATATTAAAGAACCTCTGTTTATGCATCCTGGCACAGAGTGCCACTGAGCAGGCCCCACAGAGGCTGGCCTGCCCAGTTTGTCCTCAATCCACTATTGATGATGGAGAACTGGGTGGAGGGATGGCCAGGAATGCTGAAGGAAATCAGAGTTGCAGGATGAGTGTTTTTTTTTTTTAAACTTTGTCTGGAGAGACTAATGAGATTGGCGAACATGCATACTCACGCTTGATGCCAAAGTGAATGTGGAATCGCAAGTTAACCTCACATGCATGTTTTTGGACTTTGGCAGGAAGCTGGAGTGCCGGCACAGACACTAGAGGAGCATGCAAATCCTGTCACAGAAAGACCCCGGCTAAGACCTGCACTATGGACCTTCTTCCTCACGGGGGATAGCACTAACCACCACAACACCATGCCTCCTGTGCGAAGCATCAAAGGGAGTAAACCAGCTCTATTTTTCCCCATATGTGGTGGTATGTGGATGGGATTTTGTCTTCCTTATCCTGCTTTGGAAGACAGCAGTCTAATCAGAAAAGAAACAGTCTAATCAATACTGTATGTGTGTTGGATGTACTAAATTCACATTTAGGCTTATTTATAGTACAACTTTTTTAAATTGCTTGAGAGAGGATGTATAAAATACTCCCACAAGTAACATGATTGAGAGTGCAGTTTATGGCACTGTTGCATTTTAAAACTTGAAGCTCTCTCTTGATTGACCAGCATGATAGGTCAATCTACTTTCCTACCCTCATCTGAGGTCACAAACTGTCTGTGGCAACCGAAAGGATGAGATGGTGGTTACAAGCAGCTGAAGAGAGTTTCCTCTTATCCTTTAGCAATAGTGTGAGGAGTTCAGCCTTCAGGGGAGACTCTGAGCCAGTTGTGATGGTTTAAGGACCAGATAAGAATGTCCAAGGATGCTAAGGCCCAGGGCAAACCCAAGACACACTGGAGAGATTACGTCCCTCACCTGCCTGGGTTGGGTACAATGAATGATTTAATAATTAAGTATTTAGATGGACAGATGGACAGTTGGATGGATGGAAAGTTCTTCCTGCAAATATCGAACAGAATATGACAAGTGCTTGGTCACCCACCAACAGGGAAAAGGTTTATAAAATCAGATTCAGGGTGCTTATGAGTACTGGCCCAACCAGCCATTATCAGGAAGTTTCTGGAGAGTATCAAAATTTATTTCCTCTCACTTTTCATGAGGACCTGCTGAAGTACTGAAGTTCAAATGGATCAGAATGGGGAAGAGAGGTAATGGAAGTGACTTTGAACATGACATGGTTGTTGGTGCCAGTCATCTTTAGGGTTTACCGAGACTGGTCTGAAAAAGAGAAAAAATCCCGGTAGTGGCAAACATCTGGGTGAAAAGGCCAGATGCCAGAGGTCAGAGGAGAAGGAGGGCCAGACTGGCTCAAGATGGTAGAAAAGCAACTGTAACTCAAACAACTAGTCATTAAGACCAAGGTATGCAGGCTACAGTGGCAGAAGACCACACTGGGTGTCGGTCTTGGGATCTGAGACAGTTCACAAGGGCTAACCAGAACAGAGGCTACCCGAGTACCGCGGAACATGACATGCAAGGTGGATGCACCTAGGAACATGACGTGCAAGGTGGAAGTGCCTTAGGGTTAGGGGTTACGGGGTTAGGGTTAGGGTTAGGGTCTCATCTGGGGCTTTGCAGATCTGTGCCTCTCCGGTCTTCCTTGCGCTAGTGGCTCCCCCAGTTATTTCAGGAAAAGATCACCACTCATGTAGCCATTAATGCTGATCTTTTCCTTGAAATGATGAGAACACATTCTGGGATTTTTTGTTAGTTTGAGTACCTCGACATTCATTCCTGTCACTAGTACGCAGAGAGATCTTTTGTTCACTTTACCCACGTCACGCCAGCCATGAAACGATAGATGCGTAGCTCCTTACCCTGGATCTGAGCGATATGCACTCCACAGCGTCGTGGTAGTACACCATGGTTGTTTGTATCACTTGTTTTGGCTTGTTGATTTCTTTACCAGAAGTGGTCAAGTCTGCAAAAAAAAAAAACAAAAAAAAAAACAAATGCAACACATTACTGCCACCAAGTGGATGAAAATAAAACCATTTTGCAGTACTTGGGTAGCCTCTATTGGACAATGAAAGATTGGAAAACCATTTCCTGGTCTGATGAGTCTCAGGAATTGCTATGAAATTCACATGGCAGGGTCAGAATTTGATGCTAACATCATGAAAGCATTGATCCATCCAGCTTTGTATTAACTGTTCAGACTGGTGGTGGTGGGGTAATGGTCTGGGAGATTTTTTTTTCTCCCTGCACTTCAAGCCAAGGTCGTAACCATGGTATAGACATTGGGGGGGTCCAAATCAGAGCCCTCCCCCAGAATTTTTTTTAAAGGTGGTTTCCCACAGTTTTGTGATTTTTATTTATTGACCACCTGAAATCACATTTAAAGGAATAGTCTGCAATTTCTCTGAGATAGTAGCAAATAGGATAGCTTCCAGCTGGGAAAAATTACATGCCTAAACCATGTTGATGTAAATATTGTGATTGGAACGACAAAAAGTCCATAGCACACGATGGACTTTTAATTCCAAGTTAATTTATATTTTGTTGATTTGTCTCAAAATGAATGTCTGCACATTTACACTGAAACGTTTAATGTGAATGAAATCATAGATTTGTACAAAGAATTAAATGTAAAATATTGATGTTAATTGAATATATATACAGATTTATTCATTTGACATTTAAAAAAATAGTGTGGCCTGTCCTTACACAATCCCTCTCCCTGTCTCTCTGTGCTACCTGCATTATGATCAGATATTATTATTGTACCAGAAGAATAACTGACCCTGAGGAAAATTTTATTTAGAATATTCTGCTTTTCTTACTAGTTTTATTTACTGCTGACACGTAGGCTTAGGTTAAAACAAATGTCATCAAGCTGTTGAGTCTTGTATTCCAGTGTCTCACCTGATCATCCATGTTTTCAGAGACTGTCCCTGTCTGGTCTGTCCTTACAGCATCCCTCTCCCTGTCTCTCTGTGCTGCCTGCATTATGACCAGATATTATTATTGTACCAGATGAACAGTAACTGACACTGAGGATCTTTTTAATTTGATACGTTGAATATTCTGCTTGTATTACTAGCGTTACACACACACATACACACGACACACACAGAGAAAACAGCAGCACACACAGAAGACACATCATATCATATCACAGTCTCTTCACTTCAAGCTAGCTAGCTCAACTAACAAACTGAGCCCTTTTTAACGAGTTAAATATTTCAAATTAATTAAAAAATTAACACACACAGTATGACAACATCACTCCTCTTTAGCTATCTAGTTGCTTACTGTCTGAAAAAACTTTGTATGTCCTGTTTTTTCTGCTTTTTGGGTAAAGACATTGCTCCCTCCTTCCTTTCACATTCAACGCTCTATTGTTTCGTCTGTCGGAGCCGGCGCTTCAAACCGAGAGCCGTTAAATGGGCGCAACCAAGTGTACAACTGGGAGGGGGAGGTCACACATTTTAGTGTTCCTTATAAACGGAAATAAATTGATCGGTAAATATTCGGAAATAATAAGAGACGGACTGTTGAGCCAGATTTCATAAAAGGAGGAAATATTTAACATGTTTACACATAATATTGGGGGGGACAGATTGGTATTTTCCCAGTATTGGGGGGGGGGGGGGGGGGGGGGACACGACCCCCCAAAGAATGCGTGGTTACGCCCATGCTTCAAGCCTGTTAGTACCAACTGACTAGTGTTTTACCAGCCATGCCCATCCCTTTACGACCACAGTGTTCCCAGTGTCTCATGACTACTTCCAACAGAATATTACACAAGGTTCAGTTTCCCAAATGGTCCAGTGGAATAAAGTGTCCTGAATGTCAGTTTATTGATCATCCACCCTGACAAAGTGTACAAGTCATACTTCATGTTCGTTTGTTTTTTATTCCATCACACCACACTACTGTTGTAAGTAGTTACATGCACAATAAGATTGTTTATTTACACCAACTGGTCAAATCTCTACTACATAAAATTCACATCTGGCTAAAAGAAATAAATTTGAGAAGTGACTATCTGCAGTTTACTAGGTCATATAAGATCGTTTTAAAGCTTGTGGGGAAATATGTCACAACCAACACCTGTCATTACTGTGGGACAAACATCTTCAGTAGGTAGGAAGCACCTACTGCTGATTTCAACCGAGCTTGAGATGGGGCTACTCTTCATCTCAGCTCTGACCACTCCTTTTTTGTTCTCTTGGGGCTGGAGGGGTGTGTAGCCATTCATCCCATTGCGATGCATAATAGCCTCACTGGCCTGTTCGCCCTCCGCTCCTCACTACTACTCCATCCTCCCATAAAATTCCACACCATAATTGCGTTCCCTGGAAGCCAGTAGGAGAAGAGGAGCTAAAAAGTAGAGGGAGGAGGGAAAAGAAAGACCTCTTTAGTTGGGAGCCAGCATTCATCCCAGCCCTATGCAGAGCAAACAACAAACTGCGATCCACAGTGGAGGAAGAAAGAGCCACAACGGTCAAAAGCAGTGAAGGACCGGTCCACTAGTCTCCAATTCACTGGGCCCTGGCTTCTTTAATAACTGATTGAGTTCACAATTAAACCCTGCTTGCTGGTAATCCAAGTCTTCTTAGAGGCTCAATTGCCATTGGAGAGAGACAGGGCCACTGTTGTGTCCTGGGGATTAAAGCAGGCAAGGGAAATCAAAAGCCATTTTACAATACAGTAATCAGCATGTTTTCCCTCTGAAAGGCTCACTGCTCTCCCATTTAGAAAACACAGAGCATTACCTCCTTTCTGCTTTCTACAAAACCCATTCAGCCAAACGTTTTATTATATGGATTAATCCTATGTGTTGTGGGGCTACTGGGGTTCCCTGAAGCCTGAAGGTGGAGATGAAGAAATGTCCACTCTAGAAATTCCAGAGACCCATGACCTGGCCGAGACACATTCCTGGAGTTTTCCTTCGGAGTTCCTGAATGGGAATGGGAAGCAGCACAGTGTCAGTCAGATCTGGAAATCAAATAAATATAACTTTATGCTCAAGACACTGTTGGTAACCTGTTAACAATGAAATATACATACAGTGATCCCTTTTTTTTTCACGGTTTAATGGGGACCGGCGCCCCCCCACGACAATCAAAATCCGCCAACGGGAGCCGGAGCCCCCCAAGCCTCAATAATGTGTTTAAAATATGTTTAAAAACCACAAAAAAGTAGTGAGGCACTCCAGCGAAACAAGACAAAGGCTCAACTGTGGTCTTTCTGTTACCTTCACAGCCTCTGGTCTCTGAACCGTAGTAAACAAACCGCTGGTATTGTGCTATTTTTGGCTCGTAATTAGCGGCTAACACGCTAACAATAATAAAAGAAACAGTCCGGTTTTCTCTCCATGGAACGAGCACCCGAATGCTCCAGAACATCAGCCTTCATAGAGGTTACACAAGCCCGATGATCAATACATTTAGTTCATGTGATTAGGTGTTCTCTGCTGCTACTTTCCTTCATTTTAGGCATGGAAGCACTTTCAGACAGACAGTGAAACCTGCTCATATTATATTTAGTTGTCTATAGAGCAGGTACAGTTCATTACCTGGTACACGCATTTCTAATAATCCTTTTAACCACGTTGAGTCTGAAGCAAAGCAGAGAGCTTAGCGTGTTGTGACTGCATGGTATGGTTTCTGTAAATTCATGTTTGCGGTGTGGTTAAGGACTGTTGAGTCATTGTGTAACGGATCCGTAACACAAATAAGCACCGGGATCCCTCAGAGCACTCATTCAGGAACACAGCAAATCTGGAGAAAAGAGATGACGTGAAACTGGAATGACAACAAAATCAAGGAACTGCTGGTTGCTTGTACCAAGGATAACATTTCTGAGCAGATTAGTGATGCTGGGTGAGATGCCATCGTCAACGAAACCTTAGAGTTGAAAGAGACTTTCTTTTCCAAATGACTTTAAGTATCTAAGAATTCAAGAATGTGTTATAAAGACAATGGCAGGAGTTTATGTAGTCATCTTAACAACCTGTCATGGTCAAAACAAAGGACAAGCATCATTGAAGGTATTTATTCAAGAGAAACACTCAGGAGGGGCCGTTCATATGGTCTAATATGAATCTCTTTTGACAAACGGCTCAAAGTCAAAATCTTGTTTTCATGGTCAGAAAGAAGAAAAGCAGTTGTGAGTGAAACAAAAATGCCACAGCTATCAAATTTCATTACATGTCCCTTTTTCCATTGTGTCTGGCCATAATGGATGACAAAAGGCGAGGCCCATGTTCTCCGATGGGGAAAGGAAGTATTCAATGTCACCCTCCTTCAGTCCTCTGATCAAAACCACATCCATCTGATTCAGTTTATCCAGCTTCATCCACAGCCTCTCATTTCATTGATGTCTCTGAGAATGAATAAATAAATGAATAAATAAAGCAGCTGCATGCCATGCCCTTCACATTCTTGACCTAAATGTAAGGAAACACAGGCTTCAATTGTTGGCAATGAGCTTTTTGCGAGTAAAATCTTTTGATGGAAAAACCTTTAATGTAACAGGCTTTACATCTGTAGCTCTTTTACAACTAAATCAGTGTTACAGCGCTGACCTGTTCTACAGTATCCAATATTAATTTTTTTTCCCGATGCTAAGCCATTCATCCTGTCTTCTTCCAACTCAGTGAGTGCACTGCTGGGGACCTCCAGGAATTCAGACGCTGTGTTTGATTATGTTTGCATTAGCAGCTCTAAATTTTGGGCTAAATGTGTCTTCTGTGACGCATTCACAACTACTGATTTCCCAACATAACTTGTCAGATGGTTTGTTAAACAGAACCATGTGGGGAACCTTCACTGAGAAGTTTTAGGGGGAAAAAAAAAATCATACTTCCAAGCATTCATCTGCATCTCTGTGTGAGCATGTGCATGTCAGGGAGAAAAACGGGTACGTTTTGTTTGCACTGCAGAGCGCTTTGACTGGTCAACAGGGTAAGAAAATCGCTTGAAGCGGTCGGTAAACAGCATTTTGTTTCTTTAATTCTCTCCTTTGTTATCACAGTTAACACTTCCTTTCCTCGGACTAATCAGAGCGAGTAATATTGAATGTTTTTCTTGTAAACAGTAAAAGCTGTTTTTGCAACGCAGTCTAAAGAAGATTTACTGCAAGAAGAATGGGGGGGGGGGGGGGGGTGATAAGATACTGGATCAATCAGGAAATTCAATGCTGTAAGGCCCGACCGATGAAGTACCTGGGACAACATCAAGGAGTTTAATATTCACCTTGTACTTGCTTTATCCCTTAGTCCCTCTGTTGGAAATTCAGTGGATAAGGGAAACAACAAAGATTTGGACTGATAAAATGTTTACATTTACTGTGCAGCGCAGATGCACTTAAGACCACTTCCCACATTAAGCCCCTAAAAGAGTTGTATTTTTCCCAATTGTGAGAAATGATGAGTGCAGCCAGACCACCCTGCAGCTCTGAAACATGCACGGATCAACCATAATATTAGGACCTCTGCTCATCTTGTTACAATGCAATGCTCTGTTGAGAAAACATACAACATTGATGTTACTTTGGCACTGCCACCTAGCTAGTTTTTTTTTTTTTTGCTGACTGATCACCAGGTGCTCAAAGAACTCACCAAAGACTGTCAAGCAGGGCTCTTCAACTCCAGTCCCCAAGGTCCTGCATGTCTTAGATCGGTGGTTCTCAAACTTTTAATGCTGCGTACCACCTGAGAAACTATTGAGCTCTCTGAGTACCACCAAGATGACCAATTTTAAAATATAGCCATATATGCCTTCTCAGTTAGCTTTAAACACACAGAAGAGATGTTTATTCCTTATTGTGGTTATTTATTGTTACCTGAATTTCATTGGAAACGTTGTATTTATAATGCATTGGCATACATCAGGGGTGGGCAACTCCAGTCCTCGAGGGCCGCTGTCCTGCATGTCTTAGATTTTTTTCCTGCCACAACACACCTGATTCAAATGAATGGATCACCATCAGCTTGTCATCCAGGTCTGCACAAGACTGTTAATGAGCCATTGATGTGAATCAGGTGTGCTGAAGCAGGGAAACTACTAACCCTTGCAGGACAGCGGCCCTCGAGGACTGGAATTGCCCACCCCTGGCATACATTGACAAGTCATGACGTTCCCCCGCGTACCACCAGAGAGCGCTCGCGTACCACCAGTGGTACGCGTACCACAGTTTGCGCACCACTGTCTTAGATGTTTCCCTGCCACAACACACCGGGTTTAAATGTAAAACTTTCTAATTCTGTTGATGTATGCTGACAGTCGTAGAAAGGTGTCTCAGTTTGAAGAACTTACAACATACATGTTAGAAGCTTACAGTGACGAATCTCTTTGTATTTGCTCAGATTTCTCACACTGACTCAGTCCTTCTCAAGTAGTGGGGCGCAACCCTTTTTTGGGGGGGGGGGGGGGGGGGGGGGGGGGGGGGGGGGGGGGGGGGGGGGGGGGGGGGGGCATACTGCCGTACTGGAATAAAGTGTAGTTGCACATATACCACAGTAGGCGGCAGTGGCGCTCTCATTGTCTCAGTATTAGCTATATTGTGTCGGGTTTTTTGCATGGACGAGCGTGCACATAGCGCAGAGCAGGAGATGTGAAGTGAACAAACCCTCAAGAGACACCACGGAAAAATACTTAACAGGAATGAAAACAAAGGCGGAGAGAGACAGAGATAATGAGACAACAAAGTCACCAGAAAGTAAAGACAAGAAAAATGACGATGCTGATGTAGCGCTTGGCTTCACTGTGACTACGGTGGGATTGATGCACTTTAAATCTTTACAGACTAAAAAACTGTTTTAATAAAGTTATTCTTTGTTATAAGTTGATTTATATTTCTTTGTTTTTTGTTTCCCTTAATGTTAATAAGGATACAGTGTAGGGATGCACGATAATTGTTTTTTAAAATCGATAACGATAACCGATAACTTTCAGCTCCTAAAGGACGATACCGATAACCGATAACACACACATATACCTAAGATCATTACATCAATACTATGAACAAAATCAAAAATAGTTTTAACTCTTTAAATGAATAGATATTTATTTTTTCCAATGAAAAACTATTGGCAAGTCTCTCAAACATTTTCTTAAAGCTATCAAACAAACCTATTTGATATCTCACATTAACTTAAATAAGGTTCATTACTGAGTGATATAAAAAATAAAGGTTCCTTGAACTGATGGAAATACATGCATCAGAATTACTAACTGAAAAAGATTTACATTTTAGATTTTGGCTTGTGGTTCCATTTAAATTAATACCTTTAAAGTACATGAGGTTCAGAATTTTTTTTTTAAATCTCATGGAAGCTTTAGATGAGAGACATGAGGGGAGGGGAGGAGAGACTTACTGCTGGCTTGCTCCCATTAGCGTTAGCTCATGTTAGCACGATTTCAAAACTCCATGGAAGCGATGGTTATGTTTTAGGTGGCTGATCAGGTTTGATGTATAAAAGCTTGTGCTTCCCTCCTCGTGGAATTCGCTTGGAGCATTTGTCACAAATAATCAGCCAACTATCTTCTTCTGAAACTTTAACGAAGTTCCATACCATCGCCGCCATGTTTGTTGCGATCAGCACGCTGTGCTGCAGGCTGCATTCAATTCCCACGTTCCCTCGTTTGTTAGTTGTTCTTTCAGCCTTTTCGATTTTTTTCTTTTTTTATGTGTAACATGAGGGGAAACACTGCGAATATAGAATCAAGTTAGCAACTACCAAAATTATAACTTGTAATTATAACTTGTAATTATTTTAAATTGTAACTTGAACATAACATTCTCTGCCGGTCATTCAAGGCTCAGAGGGAGCGAGGCACTGCCATGTTGACAAAAATATATATGTTATCGGGACTATTCACCATGATATCGGACTTATCGGAATAATAATTTCCCGTTTTCGGCCCAATAGTTATCGTGCACCTCTAATGCAGTGTTAAGCAGAGGTGTATTTATGACAACTTTATAGACAAAATAATACTATATTTATAGTCATGGTGTGTGTGTGTGTGTGTGTGTGGGGAGGGGGGTGGACTAACTGTAAGTTCAGGACTACTGGTCGACCAACATTTGCGTCAACAAAAGTATAGACGCTAAAAGATGTCAGCTGAACTCTGAGTATTTTCTTTTCATGAGGCTTCTTTGACTCAGAGTGATTTTTAACAGAGCCCATGTTCCTCAGATAGCTTTAAAAGGAGCTGCAGATATCAAACAGTAGTTGTAAAAATGATCATGAGATCCCTGTTGAGATGCTGAAACTTTCCTTTTGTACTGTGGATCCTACTTGCGGTCGTGAAAACATACAAACCAATGAAACAACAAGTAGCAGTTGTGTGTTGCTGTTCAAGTGCGGACGTGTCATGAATGCTGATACACTCATCCGCTAAAGCGCTGGTGAAACTAAGGACTCTGATTTATATTCTGTGGCTGTGCTTCTTAGCATGCTTCATCTGGCCCTTACTCAATGCCTTACAAATGCACACAAACACACTCACGTCCAGACACACACAAAATATCCCTCCACTCCGGTGCGTGGCCTATGTGCCGAGTGGAGATTAGATTCCCCATTACTGCCTTGTTTGGTGGCCCAAAGGCGAAATGAAAAATAGCCCCGTGGTCTTAATCCCGAAGACGCTCAGCACACTCGTATTGTTCCTGAGAGAGCGCACCTCTTTTTGGCCTCCGGCGCTGCCATGGCGATGGGTGGTTATAAAACCATTAGCAGATTTGTCGTGTTTGCAGCACGGATGCGTGCGTCAGAAATACGGTGCGTGTGGATTTTACAACCTCATCTAAACCAACATACGGGCCTCTGGAGCCATTTCTAGCTTTACATCTCTAGTTTTTGCTCTCCGAGCCCGTGGTGTCGCGATGCAAATGTACGCATTTAGCACAAGAAAAAAAAACACGGTTAGGTGAAGTAACCCCCCCCCCCCCCCACCCAATATAGGATCTCAACGACGAGTGCTGCTAGAAACCCGGCTCACAGCCAAGAAACCATTACTAATCCCCCCCGGGGCTATTAGAGCAAGGAGACTGCGTGTATCATCCAGCATGAATGCAGTTACATCGGTGTGTTTACCAGCTCTCGAAAGTGCGCCTTCCCATGACACCCACCCTCCCCCACTCCCCGTCTCATCTTAAAAAAGTAACAACAGCTAGTTAAACATTATAAAAGCAGGAAAGGAGCTTCAAGCACCTGGCAGGAGTGGAAAAAAAAAAAAAAGAGAGAGAAACTGCATGTGCTCTTGAGCACTGGCGACATTTCCACACAGATATCGACGCAAGTGTGGGGAACTGATTTTCAGGTCTTTAATCAATCTCGGTTTAATGAAATAAATAAGGGACAAATAAAAAATGATATTAATTCAAAGCATCAGTTACTAATCAAATTGTTTATACACAGTTATTATCATTTATGAGTGTCTTTACAACCGCTGGCACGTTCATAAGAAAGGGCGCACGCAGCGTCGCGATATTTAATGCGCAAATAAATACATATCTTCCAATCGCTTTCGTCCTCGCAGGCCCAGTCACGGCCAGAAAAACAGTTATAAATGTATGATGAGTATTTAAATATTGGCTGTATGTCCGTGAACTCCTGCACCTTGGCAAACCCAAATAAAAACACACTTACAATGTTTGGCCATGAATAAATGCAGTTGAGCCCACAACAAATCTCTTTCATGGTTGTCTGCATGGCAGCTCTGACATCCTCACAGAAACCGCAGCAAGATGAATGAACTCCCACGCATGCATGCACAGATACTTCGCAACGCACTAATTCACAACATACTCGGTTGTTACAGTTCGAAGGCTCAAATGGTCTTTTATGAAGTGCGTTTTAAGTTCTTGTTTTTAACAAATTTCAGACTGCGTATTAAGCTCATCTGTGCCCCATTAGCTAACCATGTTTTGATCATGGTCCAGTGAAATTAAAATCAGGTGGTTGGGGGGGACTTTTTCTAAATTTATTTCCTGAAGTCCACCATTTTTCCTGAGATAAATCTGCTTTCTCAAAAACGCTTAATATTCTCTCCTTTTCATTGCTTTTTACGAAGGGCATATTATTTGCTTATTTGTTAATGGCGCATCTATAATAAAATGCAGAGCGTACGCTGAGCTCACAGAATCAGCTGGCGTGACAAAGACATTAATTCCCCCAACATCATAAATTGCACCTCACATGAAGCCAAGAGAAGGCAAACACAAATAAAATGGCGTGCGAGTCTTTTCTTTTTTTTCCCCTCTCTCTCTCTCTCTCTTTCTGTTTGGAGGGGAAGCACAACTCCATGCTCCGTACATGAACTCGTTGTAAAAACATCTCTGTGTTGTTTGCCAATTAAAACAGTAAAGAGTATAATTACACGGACACCTCTCACATCTATCTGTTTGGCCCGTGCAACGATAACAAATCATTTTACGTATTTAGCGATTGTCTTTCAGTATCTCTGATTTCACTCATTTATTCTCGCAGAACATTTCCCACACACTCGACACATCAAACCTACTGCACGTGTCACATGAAGCATTCACGTGAGTGAACATTTAACTGTCCAAAACCCTTTAGATCTCTGATGGGTCACAGTGTCCTAATGTTCTGATCACAGCGGTGACATTTCAGAAATGGGAGACACAAGTTGTAATGACTGCATGAAGCATCGTGCACTGGAAAACATTTCATGCTTCTGATGCAGCACTGAATATTGACATGAAATGGACATTGAATTATGATGCTCTTATCAGCATGATCATGGGACCAACCATCACACTTTATTCCAATTCGGAGCTCATCCAGGAAGTACCTTTTTTTTTGCGGTTCTTCTACTGACCACTAGGTGCTGGTTGCAAAACAGAGCAAATCTCCGTTGACTCTAATGTTAAAAGGGCCACTTTGCACCAGAATTAAACATGTTGCAGCGTGGTTCAAAAAACTTTTTTTTTTTTAGATCGATTCTACATCCATGACAAATCTACGGGGGATGGATTTTTTTGAACCAGATCTGATAAACTTATATTGAGCAATAAAGCTGACCAGTCAGAAGTCCAGATGTCATTTGATTGACAACCAGCTATCGGCTCTTGCTGTTGGCGAAGACATTGCTGTTATGAGTTTAGCAACACGGCACTTAGCACGATATTGACTCCTGAGCTGTGAATATATCGTACAGACAACCATGACCGGCTGTGGTTGGTCTGGAAGAATCAGAGGACAAAGGACGGAGCTCAGCTTAGCCATGCTAACTGTCATTTCATGTGACAGAGACTGGAGGTGGCGCTACCTGGAGGATTTACGGCAGGCCCCAGCACAGCTCCAACTGGAAGATCCCTGACATGATTTCCTTGAGCAACTCGGCTTAGTCTGGTACAACAAGGAGCTGTTCGCCGAGTCGAAGCCCGGAGTCCCTTCAGCCAAGCAGGGCCACAGCTTCACGTTGGACCGACAATGTCACATGGCTAACGAGACGGATTTCTCATAGAAAATCCTTTCAGGACGCTTCAAAGCGTAATTATGCAGGGAGCTGGCCGGTCCCTTCGCGGTGAAACCCACGGAGGACCATGTTGTTTGCTTATGGAGACAAAAAAAAGAAATGAATATAAAGTAATATGAATTATCAGAAGCTACACCAGCTAATCTAGTAAAAGCTAACTGATGGATGTGTGCCAGCCAGCTTCACAGCACTGCTGCTCTGCTTCTTTTTTTGAAATGGCGCTGAGCAGTTGGAGAAAAAAACATGGTGCACTGGGCGAAAAAAAAAAAAAAAAATCGGCAATATGATTTTCTTTTTTTTTTTTTAAATCTTTATTGGTACATTCCAGTGCAGCGTGGTGGCTTGTTGGTCAGCACTGTTGCCTCACAGCAAGAAGGTTCTTGGTTTTATCCTCAGCAGGGGCTTTTCTGTGCGGAGTTTGCATGTTCTCCCCGGGCTTGCGTTGGGTTCCCCCGGGTACTCCGGCTTCCTCCCACAGTCCAAAGACATGCATGTTAGATTGATTGGTGGATCTAAATTCCCCATAAGAGTGATTGTGAGTGTGCATGATAGTTCGTCTACATGTGTCCCTGGGATGGACTGGTGTCTCGTCCAGGATGTACCCCTGCCTTTTGCCCAAAGAGGACTGGGATAGACTCCAGCAGATCCCCGTGATCCTGCATAAGTTTAAGCGGGCATAGATGGATGGATGGATGTTACATTCCAAAGTCATATCGATCTCATTGTGGATCCCTTTATAACTGCAAAGAAAAACCAAAGAATGACATTTATTGATTGAGACAATCACCATTATGTTTTTTTTCCTCAAGCGGCCCTGTCAGCCATGTTTCAGAACAGTCGCCTAATTTAATTTACAGTCACAATGGAAAAAAAAATGGAAAAATGCAGAAAATGAATGCAGTGATTCTTATTTATTCTTTTACTTTTCTTTCTTTACACATCAAACGAACAAAAAAAAAATTTGATGTTTTGTCTCCTCTGCTCCATTTAATTTGTTTGGATACATTAATTTTGCTTTTCAGGCCTGAAGCGCCCTCCAAAAAAGTTGAGACGGTAAATCTTTGTCAGTAAATCACCACTTTGTAATGTTGCCATTCTGACGACATCTAATAGATGTTCTGGCATCATAGGATTCCAAGGGATCAAGTGTTTTGGCCGTTATTTTGTCCCATTCCTTCTGCAAATGTGTCTTAAGGTGTGCAACAGCAAGGGTTTGTCAATGCAATTTTTGTGCAGACATTCAGAGGTCCGGGAGCCTGACGGTTCTGCACAGGATCTTAGCTGTTCTAAGGACTGTGCTCTTTCTTCTGGACAGAGATCTCAGATGTTGTTCCAAGTATCTGTTGGAGCTATTTGCCCAGCTTGGGGGGGGAGGGGGTTACAGCCCCCAGGGCCCCGATCACGATTGCCATTATCGCTATTGGTAATTTAAAGCAGAAAACTCTGTGAGACCAGGACAGAAGCAGAGACCCAAGCTCAAGGGAAAAAAAACCTGTGGCTACATGTATATGGTTGAATATACAGACATATGCATCCAGCATCTGAGTTTGGGAGAAGATTGCATTTGTCCTTGTAAATGATCAGTGAATGTGATGAGAGAAAAATATGGCGTGACTGCAGGTGTGGCCCCTCTTCATTCAGCTAGAGTGGATGCGCCTGGCTGCCACCAGCTCCAACAACACTCCTGTCTGAGACACCCTGCAGCTCCCATCAGTCACTTAATTTATCTGCTGATGGATCTATATAGCTACAGTATAGATTACAACCAATAGAGTTGATGTTGTAGTTTGGTTAAGATTCAAGAGAGTTATATCCTGTCACTGTGGTACTGGATAAGTAGAATAACTCTTTAAAGAGCTCGTCTTATACAACTAGGCTTTTACTTTGATTCATTATTTATAGCTTTTAGCAAAGCAGCGTTCAAACAAAGTCCATTAAGTTACAAAGGCTTTTTTTCTTTCCCTTGCATTGCACTCAGCTGCCTTAAATACCGCATTGACAGTTCAGAATTTTTTTCTCAATCACCTTTGAAAGCACTTAAGTGGCTTGACGAGAAGCAGGTTTGTATTTGAAACCCTGGGTTGCCTTTAACTCTTAGAGAAAAAAAAACAAAAACTCTTCAAATATTTTGTTGTTGTGTTAAACTCAGATGGTTATAGCAGTATATTCTCCTTTGTTTTTCACTTGTTGAGCACAAGTTAACTACATTTCATGATTTGATCGTGATAATGATCTTTAATCATGCCAACTCTTCATTACAGCCTTCATCCTCTGTCCATCCCAGCGTTTACCTCCACCTGTGTGTGTAGGTGTGTTCAGGGTGCCGGCTGGCGTGGTGACCGCTGATCTAGTCCTCTGACCATCTCACCTCAGTGCTGCTACCTGCATCTGTTTATGTAGTCATTACATTCAGTCATTTGTGTGCTCTCCTCTCTCTGTCCCACATCCTCTCTCTGTCCTGTCTCCCCTCTTTTCTTTCTCTACCTGGCTGGTCTTCGGCAGGAAGGTCCCCCCATATGAGCCAGGTCCTGCTCAAGGTTTCTTCCTCTTAAAGTGGAGTTTTTCCTTGCCACTGTTTGGCTTAAAGGTTTTTTTTTCTCCCTCTGTGGGAGTTTTTTACTTGCCATTATCCTTGATTTGTATTTAATATTATAATTTAAGTTAATGATATTTGCTCAGGGGTCATGCTCTGGGTCTCTGTAAAGCGCCTAGAGACAATTGACATTGTAACAGACGCTATACAAATAAAACTGAATTGAACTGAATTGAATTACAGTGAGTTTCTGAGTCTCTCCCAGTGCCAATGGGTGGCCTAGTCTAAGAAGGAATTACAAGTTGGAAGTGGCAGCTCTTTATTATCACACTCATACCACGCTCAAGCTTGACTTCAAACATGTAGATCACCTAAGTGGAAGTGAGCCAACAGTAAAAGAGGATTAAAAGATCTCAAAGGATATTAGTGCTTGATCTTGAAGAGGAAGTATACATTTATTCCATTTTAGTACTTGTTCTATATTTTTCTATATTTTCTTATATTATTATATTTTTTATATCTTATATGTTTATATGTTCTGCACCAGACATCAAGATAAATTCCTTGTATGTGAAAACGTACTTGGCAATAAAACTGATTCTGATTCTGATTCTGATTACACATATATATAAACACACACACGCATATCTATATACAGTGAAACCTCACACTTCGCGGTTAATGGGGCTGTGACACCCCCCCCTGCAAATGGTGAAAGACCGTGATGTGGAGTACCCCTTCAACTTATCGAGAAGTTCCACTTTTTTGAAAAAGAAAGTTAGATTCTACCTCATTCTGTTCCTCCGTAATCAGCAGTAGAATGCGCTACGCCATCTTTTTGAAACGGCGGCTTTATAAAGAGTGCCAATGCTGCCATCTGGAGGATAAGAACACTAACTACAATGTCCATAACTTTGATATTTATTTTGACGCTCTGCCAAGCAGCCCCAGTGACACATATTAGATCCAATTGACGTCTATAGACGTCAGTGGCAGTGAATGAGTTAACTTTAAAACGGCACTAAATCAATGACATAAGCAAGCGATATATGTGTTAGCGTTAAACTCGGTTTTGTCTCACAGGAGCAAGAGATGGGAGACGCGGGGACGCGTGTCAGCCAATCAGCATACTGACGGCACAGTAATGCCTGTCGTAGCAGCCAATCACAGGCCTCGATTTTAATTCATGGGGCCTCCCGTGTAGGCTCTTGTTGCTTCCTGAGACTCGTTCTTGATGTGATGTGTTTCGCTTCAGCCTTGCGCGCGTCGTTGAATTTTTTTCAAATTTTTTTTCGATTTAAAAATTTTTTTTTGCAAATATTTTTTTTATGAATATTTTTGCTGTGAGGGTTTACTATATGTGTGTCATTCTATTCCATCCATTCATCTGTTAACTTCTGCTTATTCAGGCATCCTTTCTCCAGCCTCCTCCTCCAGCTCTTTGACTGGATTATTGAGGTGTCTCCAGGCCAGCCATGAGATGTTATCTGTCGAGCATGTATTCGGTCCTCCTCAGGGCTCAGTTCACTCTTTACGACAGCAGAACCACTGGGAGTCCACATTGCTGCAGACAGCAATCAGTCCGTCAAAGGAGATGTTCAGAACTTTAAAAGCAATGTTCCTTGAAGAGGAATCTTTCTCTCTACACTGCATGATGGCAGCTCCAGTTCTTTCATTATCTGATTCATGAAACGACTCAAGGAATCTGGAGGAATTTCAGCGAGGAAAGGTAAGCTGATAAAACCACATAGAAAGAAGATAACTTTGGAAAATATTTGTCAAACTCTACAACATAATTTTTTCCACTAAAATCCCATTACCTTTGAAACCTCAACATCTATCATATAACCCTCACTTGTATGTTTCATGAAAACCACTCCTAGAATTAAGGCCATTCAATATTGCTGCACATTCAAACGTAAATAATTTATGTCAGATTTTCTTTTTTTTTTTAATGCTTACTTTGTCGTCAAGGCACTTAGAACGGCAAGCAGATTTGTAAACTCTACTTGCATGGAGCCAAGGACTGAGTCAAGGGAGGGTGAGTCATGCTGCCGGAGCATGCAACTGGATGTAAAACAGAGCAGTCGTCTGACTCAAACCCACAGCTATCATTAAGCAATTAAGTAATACTTACAGTGTGTTAGAGGATAGGTAGCTAAACAGGAGCGGTTGAACTTCATTGCTGAGGTCTGTGACTATGTCGTGCAGATGATCTTTGTTTGATCAGGGTATTGATCTAATTTGTGCTGATGTTGACGCAGAGCTAGCTTGCTGACTAACTCGGTACGTTACAATGACTGCAGGTAGTTTTGTCCACGCATGAGTACTTGGCTCTGGGTGCAGACGAGGCTCTGGCAGGGCATCTTCTCAGTTCAGAACGACCAGCCATTGTTCCTGTACCCTAGCAACAGACAAGCCCATAGATCAGCACCAGGAGAAGGGAAACACAGGGCAGACTGAAGGCGGAGGTCTTTTCAAAGTACAAACATTTTTCAAACAAAACACTCCTTTCTCTCTTGTGTCCCTCCTTTCTTCTTCCCTTCGTGACATTAAGCAAACATTGGAGCCTTTCTATTTTTTACGATAAATTCAAAAAAGCCTGTGAACCATGAAGTTAGAGCTAATTTATATGATTCTGTGGAATTCATCAGACTCATGCAGTTGTAATCAGAAGTTTGCATAAATGTTTCCACGTCTGACAGTTAGGATTCCCAAGATTTATTTTGTTCACAAAAAATGTCATAATAATGAGACACAGACTTTTTGAGATAGTCTTGTTACTTTCTTCAGAGTCAAAGGCATACGTTCGTGCGGTTGCTTAATTCTTGGTGGCATTGCCTTGTAACAGTTTAACTTGGATCAAATATTTCAGGTGACCCTCCACAGGCTTTTCACAATGTCTTGCTGGAATTTTGGCCAATTCCTCCTGACAGAACCAGCGGAGCTGAGTCATTGTTGAGCTTCTTGCATGTCAGTGTGATCCGCAAATCTTTCATGGGACTGTGGTCAGAGCATCGTGATGGCAGCTCCAGTACTTCCATTATTTGCCCTTTAGGCACTTTGCAACTAATATTAAGATAGTTTAAACCTTTACTGAGGGGAAGGGGGTTCAGTTTGGAGTCTGATGTCTTGAGATGTTGCTTCAGAATGTCCATGTAATCGTCTTTCTATTTCCTGTTTTGTTCAGAGGACCAGTCCCTCCTGCAGCAAAGCAGCCATAACACCCCTGTGCTTATGGGTAAGCGATATCTGGATGGTGTCACTTAGGATATTAAAACAAAGAGAACTAGGTTCCCATCTTCCCTCTCTCCTGTACTCCCCAAGAAAAGACATGCATTTCCAAATCAAAACCAACCGCATGACTCCAAATCCTCCACCTCAGTGTGATTGGCCAGATTGGCCTTAAGGACATAGTGGTCCTGATCTTCCGCCAAACCTCCTAAAGCTGCTATTTAGAGATAGCAGGTAGTGGGAGGGACGTTCCCCCGCAAAAAACCTAAACCCGCAATCTTACCTGCGCTAACCGCTATATTATGCATGGGAGTGGTTAGGGCGTTCCACCTGTTAAACCAATCTGTGCGTCAGTAGCCATTGCCTTTAAGAGCAGGTTGCGCTACCCGCAACCCGCTACCTGCAAACTGCTATGGAGCGTCTTTTCATCCAGATCAGAGCAGCTCTCATGCGCAGCTTGTCTGGGACTCTGCTGTAGAGCTTCCTCCTCTTCCTTCCTCCTCCTCCTGCTCTGCACTGATATATACATAAAAATATTTTTACACAGACAATTCCTATCGGCTACCTGAAAGTCCCAGATAGTTGGTGCGCTCCCAGTAAATACGGCCAGGCAGAGCCGCGGGAACATATTCTCAGCTGGGGGTGCTGGGAGTCTGGGACAACTGTGCATCTATCAACAGATAATTTGCTTTTTGAAATACTGCACAACCAATCATTAGATGTGCATTTAACCATAGGCGGAAATCCCGGGGGGGACACAGGGGACGTGTCCCCCCCTTCCATAAAGTTTTCCCCCCCAAAAATCATTGTAAGCACACAAAAACAATTGAATAATAACATAGTCATGTTCAATAAAAGTACAACACAAGCGCTGCAAATTATAAACGTAAAGACCTTTTTTTTAATTGTTGAAACATTGTGACCCCCCTGTTTCTCAAAGTGGTTTAGTCCACATGCTGTTTCTAACGGGCGGAGCTACCGGCAGCTCCATGTGTCCGCGAGCAAACGATCGTCTCGTACCGACTCTACTGAGTGATGTATGAAAACCAGTAAGTCATTAATCACACCGCTTGTTTAACAAACTCAAGGTTGTAACATGAAAGTGACATTTCTCTTGTTTGGTCCGAAATCAGCCTCTCTCTTTTTGTTTTTTTAATCAGCACGCCAGTAAGCAAATAGCCTAGCTTATGATGGCTAACAGGCTCAAACCAGTTTGTAGAATAGTGGTGAGGGATACAAATACAACACTACAATATAATAATACCACCTAATACCATTGTTGATTTTTCAGTTTGAACATTGAAAAACCTGTATACAGGTAGAATATGCACTGATACACAACAATGCTACAACTACTATTATTACTTTTTCTAACATTCAACAGGCTGTGGGCTCAACCCTGCAAGGCAAGTTCCAAAGGAGCAGGAGAGAGAGAGGGAGAGAGCATTTTTTTTCATGTCCCCCCCAGGAATTACTCTCTGAAATTTTACTGTTTATTGTCCCCCCCCAAAATGAAATGGGATTTTCGCCCCTGCATTTAACGATCACGAACAATTATGTTCCTGTCCCCAGAGTGCGAATTATACAATGACAATTGGGGGGGGGGGGGGGTCAACATTTTCTAGAGATGACAAAAATGACAATTTGTCCCTTCTTTTCGGGGGGTCAAAGTTGTAATTGGGGGGGTCAAACCCCCCCGTAATTCGCACTATGCCTGTCCTTCCTCGACCACCAACAGTTTCAGACATATCGGAAATAACAGAAGTGACTGTGATGTAGGCCATGACGGATTTAGTAGCGGCTTTAGGGAAGCGAAAGATTGCTAATGCAATCTTCAGCTACCCGCAATTTGTGGGTAGCGGCTAGTGGCTAGCAGCTAGCGGGAGGTGTACGATCGGGGCCAGTGTGTGCAAACTTCTGACTTTGAAAAAGCTATAAAGATAACCTAACCTAACCTATCTTAAAGAACAAATAGTTCCAGATTGTCCCAACAGAGCACCTTGATCTGCGGAACCTTCCATGATAGTCTTTGAATCTCGACTTGGAAACAACTGGATTATCTGACTCACGATAAACTGAAATATAACTGAGATTAATTAGATTGTTTTTGACTGGGTCGTATCGGACTTGTCCTCTGAGTAAAGTCCCTCGAGATGATTTTTGTTGTGAACTGGAGCTATAAAGATAAAGGTGAATTGAAGTGAATGCTGTACTTTACTGGCAGACATGGAAAAAAAACATGGTGTCTTTCTAAATTGCATGTAAGCTTTTGGTTGCAATTGTACATGATTGAATTACAAGCGAAATCGAAATATCTTTAATTAGATCTTTTTGAAGTCAGGTAGTTTCAAAGTTTAGGACTCGTAGCTTCCAAGATAGTGTTTTTCTTTTGAGCAGATAACTTGCGTTGGTGAATGAGGCCGGCGTGCATCAAAGTCCCGGCTGGAACAGGACGTTCAGAGCTGCCGTGAGGTGTTATGATGTGGTGCTCTGATGTGCCATGACCTCGGGGGTCATTTGTCACCAGCCTTAATGCGGTAGCTCTGAGTGAGTGTTGATGGCAAAGGGCTTCAGGGCCTGGAACTGAACCAGCGACGGGCCAGCCAAAGCAGCAGCTGCACGGAGGACATGAAGAGCTGATGGCAGCTCGAGCAGGTGCTTTTCCCAGACTGAGGGCTTTTATAAAGTCTTAATGACACGAAGATTATGATTTGCTGGTCAACGTAACTTTTAACTTCCACGTAATTTTGGGGGAACTTTGATGTGGGAAGGGATGATTAATTAAATAAATGCCAGTAATCTTGTGAGATCAAGCGCGAGAGACTTTAAAAAGGGGGATTTTATTGTCCTCAAGCGATATATGAGCAGCCTTAATTTATGTTCTACTGCTTGGCATCGGCAGGCTCAGTCTGTCTAGTTCAAAAGGTGATTCCCAATTTCATTTCTGTTGGATGATAAATCACACCTGCGGTATGTCTCAATCAGTTTTGATTTTTGAAAACCAAACAAATAAATGTCTCAAGTAATATATTTTATTGACGTGTCACTCCATTTTTAAACTTAGCCAATTCATTGAAATCTAGAGCCATTTTTATCTTAAAAGATAAGGTGCGAAGTGCATATCATCCACATGTTATTGGCCACAAACAACTTTTTTAGAAGAGCACAAAAATACGTGCAACAATGCAATCCTAGTAATACTCACACACATCACAGAGCGACCACAGATTATAGGCCACTTCTTCGGTAATTACTACTGGCCAGGCCTAAGGCATAATTTGGCAATTTCCTCTATGACGCGGAAAGCATGCAACTTCATATAGGTACCCACACTGATTCCCATGTTCTTTTCAGACTTGGAACGCATACTCATGATTCTCAAGATAAGGCTTAGCCGTTACCTTGAGGGTCTGTCTGTTTCAAAATCACAGTTCATGTGGGTTAATTTCCTTGTGATCGGGATGACGGAACATTTGCCTCACACACCTTCCTGCAACAGTGTGGAATATAGGGATGTAACGATATGGAAAATTTGATTTCTCGATTATAGTGACCAAATTATCATGGTTTACGATATTATCGCGGTATTCTTCATTGCTGTACAAATGTCCAAAAAACACATACATTTAAATGATTTCACAAAATCTTGTGATTTTCTTGTCATACTAAAACATCAGAAGCCAAAATTGTATCAAAATGAAGCTTTCACATTAAAAGGGCAAACAACTGGCACAGAAAGAGATTTTATTTTAAATGAACAAAATAAATAACAGGAACAAAGCTTATTTGTCTGGTGCAAATTTAAATAAACACTTTAACAACCATAGTAGGTCAAAATATGCAAACAATTATCAGGAGCAAAAATTATAGTGCAAGTTAAAATTAAAAAAATTTTGGACTTTAAACTGAACCTTAAATACGTATAAATGTGCAAATAAAGAAACAGTTGTATAGGAGCCAAATATGTTGTTATGAATTGTAGTTCACTCTGTGTGTCTGTGGGTGTCGCTGTGTTGTTACCTGAGGGTCAGGTATAAAGGTAGCTGCCTGTTATTGGTTGGGTGTTAGACCCGGAAGGGCAAAAGGTGTTTGACCGCTGTGGCGCTAACTGCCGGCGTTATGGTTTTCGGATCAGTTAATGGAATAAATTAATATTTTAACTGCATCAGAAGAACATTGTTCCGGTCCTTTTTCGACCAACATGCAACCGTAACGTTTATGAAATGTGAGTTAGCGAAGCGCGTCAACCAGGGTACTCTTGGTGAAACATCTCAGTAGCTTGAAGCATTAGCCTTAGCTCCTTCAAGTTGCTTGTACAAATTAAAATAAAATGTAAACAAGTGCTCTGCAGACAAGATAATTGTCCTCCACCAGTTGTCCCTCTGCATTCTTAAAAAAAAAAATCGTTGCATCGTTATATTATCGCACTGCCTTGTATCGGTGGCCACGGCATCTAAACATTAATCTCACTTCTCTCATTTATTTGGTTCTTACATTCCTAGCTGATTAAATTTCATTGTAAGAAAACTTGATTTGTGAGATGGTGATAACATGAGAGTGTATCTCACTGCTTCTGTGGTTCTGCGTTTCTGTTTTCCTGCAAGATCCTGCTGCTACAAAACAAAATCATCATCACCGTGCTTGACAGATGGTATTAAGTTTTGGTACTGAAATTGTTCTAGTGCAGTCTTATTCTAATTATGCCGTCATAAACTTTAAAGAGGTAAAAGAAGATGAACATATCTTGTAGTGTTCTTGAGAACATAATACTTGGTTGTCAGGGTGCTGAGAAAACATACCTCTGGAGTTTGTTTTTTTCTAACGTTGTCTCTCCATGACGTCATTGAGGGTGGAATTTCCTTTTGTGCTTATTTTCTCGAGGCAGTGAAGCTGAAATTTACAACTGCAGCAAGGATTCACTATATATTTGCATCCTCGTGAACCCGCTAGTGCTTCTTACATTTTGTTTTTGTTTTTATTTAATTGCTAAAGTCTTTCCAAAAAAATGTGCTTTCAGTTGTGAGGAAAAGTTGTCTGACTGTGAACGAGTGGATGCAGTTTGTTTTTCCGGCAACAAGGCAAAAGTGTTTGGTCTTTTAAGGCAGGGGTTCCCAAACTTTTCAACCCGCGACCCCCAAAATAACGGTGCCAGAGACTGGCGACCCCCACTATCCCCGGATGTGACTGAAAAAATAAAATGTGCGCACAGGCCATACGCACAAACACGGGCTTAACGACAACACAAAAGAACAGAGCAGCCTGTTATGATTTTACATATAGAAATTTACTGTTTGATAAAAGCAGAATACCTCAGTCAAAATAATATCTATGTAACATGAGTGCACAGTATTACTGTCATGTGCAAACTTAACTTTAACATTACTTTAATGGTTAATGGTATTAAAGCATCCGCTTTGTGATGTTTACTGTGGAGCCGTAACCTGACACCTGCAAATGATGCTATGTTAATCTGTCTTAATCACCTCAGGAAGAAAATCTGTAGTTTTATTTTAATTTTAACTATCATGTTTCATAATTTTTACAACTATGGCTGAATTTTTCTGTATTTTATTTTTTTTTAAATTTATTAGATTTATATATATATATATATATATATAAAAAAAAAAGATTTATGGAAATCATTTCGCGACCCACCCCACAGCGTCCCGCGACCCCCCGGGGGGTCCCGACCCCCACTTTGGGAACCACTGTTTTAAGGGACACTTCGTGGAAGACTGTTTTATGAGGCCCAGAGCGTGTCTGCATTTGCAGAAAGTCAGTGCTGGTCCAACGCTAGAAACTCATGAGTCTGGACTGCAAGTAAACTGTCTGTGTTGTGTTGGCTATGGCCATGACATGCATTTTAGTGCAAACAATTTGCATGGACACACTAACCATAGCTGCCAGTCTCATACATGTACATCTTACTCCAGCAACAATAGATAAATACATAAATACATTTACTTTAATGTATCTCACACAAAAAAGTGATCAATTTCCCTGCTCATCACACAAAGACAACTTTGACTGTTAGCAAACATGGAGTCAGAAGTAGTTGAATGTACATGACTGGATTTTGACACAAACAAGAAGCTGCACAAATGAGTTGATGACCTGATGTGGACTTTAAGGATGGATGGATGGATGGATGGATAAATTGATGGATGGATGGTGCATTTATTCAAACATCTTTGGAAAAGAAGATGAAGTTTAATAAGGCAAATCTTGTGTTTTAAAGCAGTGATCTCCAACACTGAGGGGGCTTCCTAGTTACCCGTTACATTATGCTAATAACATAACATGAGTATGACATCGAAGTCTCTGGTAACATCCTCTGTACCCATTAAATAAATAATTAAAAAAACAAACAAACTCACGAAGAGTGGGCTTGGTAGGTGGGAATCACCTGTCGTGATAAATCCATATTTCAGTAGGACTCCTGGTATTGTCTGTTAAAAGCTTTCTTTTTCTTGGAAGTTGTAGGCTGTTCTTCTTTATCTTCACTGTGCATTTTCCCCTTCACAAGGAAACTTGTGAAAGGGAAAGACGGAAGGAAAAGACGTCTGATTCTTACTCATTTTGCTAGCTGGGTTAAATTTTGGTGCTCATTGTGACCGAGATGTAACCGAGAGAATCCGGTCATTTTTCAAAATAAAACATTTTTCAAAATAAAAGCACATTCAGACTCATATAATAAATAAAATTCAAATAGATAAGTTGCGCGGCCCAGTACCGGTCCGCGGCCCAGGGGTTGGGGACCACTGCTTTAATGGACACAGCTTCTGTTAGGCTGAAGTTCATTGATGCAAAGGCACAGACTGAGTTTATGAAGTGAACCACTCATACATGCCTCATAAAACATCATTATACAAGCTCAGAGCCTCTTTCATATATAGATGGAAGGTCTGCATTTAATTTCTTGTTCCAGCAACATTACACTGTTGTCCAGAATGAAGTAATTTACATAAATATTTTAAGATGGACTACCGGCAGTATCTTATCCTAAAACAACTGTGCCATAAATCCATCAAAAATCCAAGGGATCAGAAAGGAAAGGAAGGACACTTGATCAGATCTACACAGTTGGATGCTTTGCCTCGTCAGTGTGGACATTTTTGCCCCAAAGTTAACCTTGGTCTTGCTACAGATTTTGACCCATTTTCCTCTGCTTTCTTGCCTGTGATATAGACTCGGTTTTAGAAACCATCTTCCAGTTTGTGGAATGGTAATTTCAATAAAGAACGGCCATCACGTCATTCATTTCCTCACTTAATTGTTTTATTTTTTAACAGCAAAAAAACTAAATAGAGCATAATTCTAAGTTTTATTTTATGAGCTGCGAACCAGCTGCATTAATCTTTAAATGAGCTTCATTAGTTTTTTTTTTTTGTTTTTGCTTTAAAGATGTGTTTGACTTTTTATGGAGTGTTTCATAAAACTTCAGACAAAGGAGAAGACGAGTCTGAGCGAATTAATAAGCAAACAGCAAACTTCAAATACTTTACGTGGAAGCGCACATATAACAAAGTCTTGCAATTTCTTTTGTTGCATGATGGACTTTCAGTTTGGGTGAATAAATTGTCGCAACAGTAAAATGCCATCATGCAGTTTCGTCCCCCGAAAAAGACCTGCAAGAGTCAAAACTCAAAATTAAACATTTTTGACTTTTATCCTGTCTCTTGTTGTTTAATGAATTATTAAATATGAACGTTTCAAAGACCCAACTTGAGAGAGGAAAGTTTCCAGCATGGCAGCCAGACTCAACACTGACACCTAGTGTTGGAGCAAACAACTTCGATCACTTTCACTTCGTTTAGGGTGTGTTTTGGCAGCACAAAACAGCATCTGTAAGTGATGCTTCATAATACAAGTAGACTCATGTAGGTATGCAAAACCCAAACAGAACAGTAACAGTTCACCTTGTGCTTGTTTTTCCCACGCTGAATTGTCAAAATATGCAAACAAGGGAAACCAAAATATGAATTAGGCGAGAGGTGACTGATGCTACAACTGATGATACAACTGAACGCGACGCTGTTCCCAAAACCATGCAAAGACAAATACACATCCCATCATATGTCTTCTTACACTGACACACACACACAGACAGACATGCAGAGCAGTGAGCCTCTCAAAGCCGGAGAGCTGAGAGTGATAATTATGCGTGTAAATTCCAGGGCCCCTCTCAGCCGCTCTGCTGCCTGGTGTTGAGAGCTGCGTCCTACTGGTCCTGCTGGTAACTCTTACCCACATGCATCCAGCTGTCACTGCTCCCAGCCCATATCCTACACTTTCACTGCATCACTGAAGCGTTGGCACCATCTCGTTTAAGCATGCGTGATGGTGCTATCTGGGCCGGAAAAAAAAAAAACAGAAAACGAAAAAGAAAAAAAGAACACCTACGGTTACACTGGGCATGCGCTTTCCTTAAGGTTTAAACCAAAGAAGAAGAACACGAATAATAAAAGCAGAGGACAATAATCTGCAGGGAGACGAGTGAAAATCACTATCCAATCGTGCAATCTGCGTGTAATTACGTATTAAAGAAAATAAGAGACTTCTAATGGCTGTGTGAAGAGTAAACAGAAACTCTCCATAGCAGTCATCATCCACACAAACCAAGTGATTGAGCGTTTTAACAGGTGTGAAAAATGGTCCAGTCATTTGATGTTTTTGCAAAGAAATGTTACTAGAGGCATTAAAACTAACCAATGTGTACTGGAACCCACTTTAAACATTCATTCAAGACTGTGATTTAACCACCAACGCCACCAGTTCCCCTTGGTGAGAATTTTAGGGGAATTTTATCATGAAACTTCAGAGCATCGCCAAAATCTGTTTTTTTTTTTCTTTTCTTTTTCCTCCATTTTAACCATATTACTAAATGCATAAGTGGTTTGGTAAAATACAGACATTTAACTGAAGTTAATGAAATCCTATGTTATATAAAAAGGGAATGAGAAATATCTTTTAAGCATGGAAATAAACAAACAATCTGCAGGCTATTAAATCAGGATTAAAGTATTTGTGTTAAGTAAGTATTTATTTGCAATACAGATTGTCCATTTACATCAACAAAAGAAAAGAGGGCAAAAGCTGCTGGCAGGACAAAATGAAACAGTTTCTACTTTTATTGCACAGTCTAGTAGAATTATGGTTATCGCTCACAAAGGTTATTTAGTTGTCTCTTTTGTCCCGTTATGTTGGTACATATAGATATTAGGGGAATCGATTTACCAACAAAAGTATTTCAGGCTCCGCCACGACAGGTGGTGCTTTCAGCCTTTTAGCATTGAGCGAAAACAGCAGCTAAATCTTTGGTTTAGCCAAACAACGGTGAACTGGTCAGTCTTGAACGCTTCAGTTTTTCTTCCTCTATGTTTTGGCTTCTTCCAGAACATCTGGGTCAAAGCCCGGCTTGGGAAACGTGGAGCATGCGCAGAGCGGGTCGACCGGTTTCAGTCCAGTTGAAAACTCAGATGCGGGTATTAGCCTGACCTCTAACTGCATTATCTGGGTGTGTTAGCCCAACTAGGAGAAGTTCAGTTGGACCAAGATGTTCTCGTGCGTTCCAAAACTGCAATTTCAGTCACACTAACGCAGAAACTCATTTTTCTGTGACACCATGTGAACACACAGAGTGAAGTTGAAAGGAGAAAACAAACCACCTGCTTTCTTTGTTTCCCCATTCAAACTTGGTTTCCTGAAGAGTACAGACATCAAATACAAAAAAAGAACAAAGTGTGTTCAAGCATGCAAACGTTGTGTACATGTATGATACGAGAAATCAAGTAAACACACATAAAATAGTCACTTTGTTTCAGGGCACATACCATAATTTATGCATCTATGTAGCATTTATGCACAGTCTACGTACGGTACCGATGTCGTACCTGTTGTTTATGTCGCTCTGTAATTACACCCCCAAACACTAGGTGGCAATGTGGGTAATTTTTTTTTGTAAAGCTTCCTTTGACTTACTTCTTTTACGTACAGCGTTGCCAGGTGTACGACAATTATCGTATTTGTACGATAATTTGGCCCTCTGTACGATGTACGATCAACAATCCAAAACAAAAAGGCCAAATGTACAATAATTTGACCATTTCAAATTATTGCCTGCCGCAACTGTCTGCCGGAGAGTGTTTTTTTTTTTTTTTTTTTTTGTGAACCCTGAAAGCATCTGTTACCATGCGATACGTTTCCAGCCAATCGTGCTTTGCTGAGCGTGAGATCCGAGTGTTTGTCTCAGAACAACGAGCAAACAGAGCAAACTCTGAGTTTAAGCAGAAGAGAAAAAGCAAAGGAAAAAATTAGTCTCCAAAATCGCCTCCAGGCCTCATAATTTGGCTTTTAGTTCCTACTGTTAGTGCCTATGGGACCCTATTTAAAACTGATGATTGTGAGTGATTATATTTGACTATAGCGCATCTTTGGGATTGTAATTTTGGTTATGACAGATGTATGATAAATTCCCTCTAAATACGATAATTTTGAGTCTCTGGTACGTTAATCTTACATTTCCCACCTGGCTAGCTGCTTACGTAGCTCAGACATGGCAGGAGAGCAAATGAAGCATGTTTTAAGGTGAGTTGGAGCAGAGCAACTGTATTTTTCACTGAAATTACAGGAATCTCTTTCTTTCTGGCTTGAAAAATGACAACAGAAATAGTAGAAGGAAATACATGGAAGGACTCACAATGTTGCCATGTGTCCGCATTGACTGAATGCATAGTTATATTTCAGGGGGTGTGTGCATGTGTGTGCTAGCTATAGTGGAGGTTACAGGATGGTGTTTCCAGAACCAACTGGTTTGACGCTGAAAAAAAAAAAATCACACAGTCTGAAAATATGTCAACAGTTCAGGTTTACAGGACATGATGTATCATATATCCAAACCTGAGGACAGTTATTCAGCCTCCACATTTTTATCACCACATAATTTCCCATCATGTTACATTCACTGTCCTCGACGAGGGTTTTAAAAAGAGGAATAAACTAGAAAGAAATGCTTGTGAAGAGCTGTAAAAATATGCTTGGAAAGGTTTCATTTTCCCCTTTTTTCATCTTTTCTTTTTATTTGGCAAAAAGATTCCCCTGAAATCTGTGCTAACTTTTATAAAACAATTTTAAAAAGGGTATAACATGTCCCCTTCAAAAGCAGTAAGTCTAACTTGTCTTCTTAGTGAGTAAACTTAACCCAGCAATGAAGATTAAATTTCAGTCCAAAAAGTGACACGAAGACAAACCAAAAAATGTCCCATAGAAATTTCAATCAGTCGTGCTTCAGTAGAGTCCCATGTGGTCATTTAGGCTGAATGACTCTTTAGAAGATAGACATTAGAACCAACAGTGACCGGTCAAAGAACATGGAATGGTGCTGCATTCATTTATGTCAAATGTTAAAACAACAACAACAAAAACCCCTAACCTTTTCCTTTAGCGATAAACATGAACTTCTCCATGAGGTCAACACGCCACATCCACCACACCACAGAGAGGCTTTTACTTCTCCACTTTCTCCCATGGTAATTAGAGTTACTTGTTTTCCTTTTTCTCTCTTCTAAATTTTTTTCTTTTTTTTTTTCTCATCAGCATGGTGGTGGTATGATGTCTGAGGTGCAATGAGCCAAGACTGCTTTGAATACATTCCTCCATATACCTGACAGATGAATGTCAGGCATGTAGATAACGTGAGTGCTGATGAACCACACCCACTGGGCGACACACCACTGGGCTGCTGAGCATCCCACTTTGAAATGGTGCATGACAAACATCAGCCTGCACGCACATCTGCATCTTGGAGCAGGGTGTCTGGGACGCCGAAAAAGAAGAACGCAATTTATTGAACACAGCCCATGTCTGGCTGCGCAGATGGCAATCACATAATGCAACTATTTTAACATCACAGTGGCTAGCAGGAATCAGCTGGCTAAGTCTGGGAAGTGACTAAGAGGCATGCAGAAGAGGAAATTGAGAGCAATGTGCCAACTAAACTGGACCAACCTGGCCTAAATCAAGCTGTCAGGAAAGAAGCAGAAGACGAGCAGTTGAGCGGAGGAAAGAAGGGTAGGTGGCGTGTCGGGAGAAGGGGTCTGATTTCTCTTAAAGCCGCTTTAGCAAACACGCAGCATGGAAGGCTTATCTGTCTGTGGTCTCTCGTGGCATTTGTCTGGACAAGCGGTGAGTCACACTTTCTGTTTACTTCAACGCAAATCCATCCCTGAAGCTGCTCACCCGCCACCCAACGGCCTCCATTCAGCAGCCACATGAGGGCCGGCCGGTAGCAGGGTGGCTTCCACCAGCGGGTTGGCATGCGATGCCAGGAATGTGCTGTACCCACACCTTGCTAAACCATGACACCTTTTTCCTGTGGTGTAGGAGATGGTTTCTTTCAAAAAGCCCTCAGCTGGAACCAAGAGTGTAAATTTAGCTCCTCTGCTGTAGCTGCTCTTTCTCTGTCTGGGACAGACTTAGGTCTAATAGCACTGGAAGCACCGTTCTACTGTTTGTTTTCGCCTACCAGGGTGCCAGATTTGTAGGATCTACCGCATGAGATGATACATTAATCCAGGGCCTGTTTAGACGAGGACAGGAAAGTGCTTGAAAGACTGTTTATTACACTTTTCAATGACAAATTAACAGACCTTCTGAATTGACCTGGTGTGGCAAACCCAAGCCATCCGGTTCCCTATGACTATTCAAATAAGCAGAAGTCTTTGCAAATATCAGATCAGCTCAGCAGAGGAGATTTATATAAAATGTTCTCGTTTTGGCAAAGAAAGTTGTAATGGAGAAGTGTAATTACAGTGTATCTTGGATGAGATACTACTAACTTGGAGTATTTTGAGTACTTCTTGACAAAAAAAAAAAGGAAAATAACAACAGACCTGTACACCATGAAGAAAATTTAGCAGCACCATTTAAGGCTAAAAAAATTTTTCAGCTATTCCAGGTACAAAAATACACATTTCAGGATATACTCAATTAACTGTACATGTGAGCCTGCATGTTGGCCTCATTTGCCTAAGGAATAAAGTCTATGGGCCCGATCTTCCACCAGATCTCCTAAATAGCGGCTTTAGGGATAGCGGGTAGCGGGAGGGACGTTCCCCCGCAAAGAACGCAATCTTCCACCTTGCTAAACCCGCTATCCCACCTGCGCTACCCGCTACATTATGCATAGGAGTGGTTAGGGTGTTCCACCTGTTAAACCAATCAGGGTGTCAGTAGCCATTGCCTTTAAGAGCAGGTTGCGCTACCCACAAACTACTATGGAGCATCTTTTCATCCAAATCGGAGCAGCTCTCGTTTGCAGCTCATCTGGGACTCTGCTGTAGAGCTTCTTCCTCTTCCTTCCTCCTCCTCCTCTGCACTGATATATACATAAAAATATTTTTACACAGACAATTCCTATCGGCTACCTGAAAGTCCCAGATAGTTGGTGTCCTCCCAGTAAACACGTTCTGGTCGTCTATGGTTTAACTGGTGAGCAAGCCAGACGATCTTTACTATTTTCTCAGGGGTTCAACTGAGGCCAAATCACACTTTTTAAACAAGTTAATTCCAGAGGTAGAGCCGTTTGTGCACATCCACATGTGACCAGGTGGACGTACATTGATGCCATTTGGACGCGCTCTTGTACTCGCCGACATGCGGGTTGCGGGTAGCACCTGCGGGTTTGACCACCCGCTACCCGCAACCCGTGATCACAAGATACTGAGTTTGTGGAAAGGGCAAAAGACACGCCCATTGCCACACCTACAATGTGAGTAAGGGAGTCGGCATAATGGGTAGCGGCTTTAGGGAGCGGAAGATTGCATTAGCGGTTAGCGTAGATTCCTAAACCTGCAATTTGAGGGTAGTGGCTAGTGGGTAGCGGCTAGTGGGAAGTGTACCTATATATACAGAAACTTTCAGCAATAAAAAATACAAAGTGTTACGCAGTAAAATGTAAATAAAATCCATTTCATTTAGTGTAGATTGGATATGTTGACTGTACGCCTGATAGACTTTTAGTTGGGTGAACTGGGATATTAAAAAGGTTTGTATTTGTGGATGAGATGAGCAAAATCAGCCAAACTGGAGTTTTCCACCATTTTCTGTCCAATCCCAGTCCTCCAGGGCCCCTGTCCTGCATGTCTGGGATGTTTCCCTGCTTCAGCGCATCTCATTCACATGAATGGATCGCCATCAGCTCGTCATCAGGGTTTGCACAAATCTCTTAACGACCCATTCATTTGAATCGGATGCGCTGAAGCAAGAGAAGCATCTAAGACATGCAGGACAGTGGCCCTTGAGGACTGGAGTTGGAGACCCCTGGTTTAACTAAACAGTGAGCGCCTGCTACAGACTGGCGACCTGTCCAGGGGTGTACCCCTGGGAAAGGCTCCAGCAGATCCCTGTGATCCTACACAAGAAAAAGCTGGTATGGATAATGGTGAGCACCTTGAAATACAGTATATGAATAAGCAACCACATGATTTCCAGCTGCAAAGATGAAATCTCAATGCACCTCGAACGAGTCCTGAGTGTCTCTACACCTGTACTTAAGGCAGCTGTCTGCTTTCCACGACTATACTATATTACTATATTGAATTTCTGACAGTAAACTACTCTAAGGATTACACACTGAAAGTTTAACGGGGTATTCTCACTACAAGTCTAAAAAACTACCTCTTTGCTGATTGTCATAAATTAGTCAAGTGCATGAACTCTGTTCCAGGATAAACCACTTTTGTACGAAATTCCCCCATTCAGCATTTTTACGATGGTGGTGGACGGCACTGCTAAACACGTCTTTCCAAAATCAGCCACAGGTGTCGGGTTGAGACTGGGTTACTGAGGGGCCAAAGCGTATGATTTCACACCATTTTCATACTTGTCAAACTTGTCATTAAGGCCCTCAGCTCGAAATAGTACATGCCCCTTATATAGTTTTGGGCATCTTCCCACTCATTTTTTCTTTTATTTGAACGTGGCTGATCCAATTTAAGAACCGCCAGTGCCCAAAGTGATATCCTTCTCCCCTCTGTCGTACTACAGTCAACCAGTAAATGGCAAACAATAAAACAACGATCATGTGAACCACGCGTGAACCATGTATATATGTATGTATATATACATATATGTATATATATATATATATATGTGTGTGTGAATGTATGTATGTATGTATGTATGTTATATACGTATGTTATATACACACACACACACACACATATATACATATATATATATATATATATATATATATATATATATATGTGTATGTATGTATGTATGTATGTATATGTATATATATATATATATATATATATATATATGTATATATATATATATATATATATATATATATATATATAGGGCTGGGCAACGATTGAAATTTTAATCGCGATTAATCGCATGATTTCCCTGATTATCATGATTAATTGCATTGTTTACGCAAAATCAAATAATGAATTCAAAAATAGTGTAAAGTGCACCTTTATTTAAATGTTCTGCTGCCATATGAACATAAGTGCCATAACATTTGTTGTTGAAACACTTTTAACATCAGCACTTGTCAGTAACACATATTTAGTGTAAATCTCATCTTAAAAAATGTAAAATATAATAAAGCTTATTGCCACTGCCAGGGCATTAATGTCATCCTGTTTTTATAAAAAATTTTAAAAAAGTCTACAAACAAAATCCTGAGCCACAATCATAAAATTAAAACAGGCAATATCTGAAGGAACAGCAGAAACTTTTAACAGGGAGTTCAAATTGGCAGTTGTTACAAATAACCTTCGTCTGGGAGAACTTTAAAATGAAAATGTCCATGTGAAAGTTTTGTAACCTTACCATCTCCATGCCTGTTTTAGCTTTCCCACATATTTTCTGTTAATTCCCTTCTGGTTCTGCAGCAGCCAGTAACAGACTTTTCAAAATAAAAGCATGTAAGCAACATGTGTTAATCCGCAATAAAATAAATGTCGGCGTTAATAAATTAATGAGTTAATGTGATAATAACGTGTTATCTTGCCCAGCCTTAATATACATATTCTAGTTTTGTCTTCTTTTTTGGGGGGGAACATGTCCATTTATTATTTTGATTTATTTACAAGAGGTTTTAAATGTTTCAAAATTATGGATATGCACATATGTCTGTGTATATTTATTTTTGCCTTTATTTATTTATTTTAAGATACATAGATTCATGCTAGTGTTAAAATTGTCATACTTTAAAAGATTGTTTTGACATGTCTGGAATGAATAAATAAAAAAAATGAAATAAAATAAAACAAACCACCCAAAAAGAAGAAAAAGCTTTTATGTTTGGAAGTGAACGTGAACCACCAGCTACTACTCCTGTTCTTTGGTCCCAGCTGCATTAATACCCAGATGCTTCATTCACTAAATTTTCTCTGTGCCTTGTGCCATTGCCTTCAGTCATGCTGGCTTGCTTATATAATTGTGTTTTTACTTTCCTTGTCTAAATGATGGATTCTTTAACCACTCCCACTTTTTTCCCCTCCTCTGGTTCCATACAAGTTGAACATTTCTGCTAAGGAAACTTGCTTTAAATATGTTTTTTATTTTTTTAAATCGTAATTAAGGATCTTGACTGCCGGGTTATCCAGACCGAAAAACTGAAAAACATTTTCCCAATATTGACCCTTATTCCCTCATTTCCCACCATGACCAAGCTCAACATGAACCCACGATGACAGCATGAACACAAAACCACAATACAAGTACAAGATGTTAAAAAAATAGATAAGTAAATATCACCCTTTCTGCTTCAGTATAAATCAGGAGGGTAAGTAGCAGCCAGTGGCGGGTAATACAAATACTCATTAATCAATCATCGGCAGGTGTGAGCAGCTCTATGAAAGCAGAAGTTTGGAGGTGTGGTGGTTTGAGCTTCCAGACCAAAGGATGCTGATCCAGCCAATCGAGCCAGTCAGCACCTGTCAGCAATAAACATGATGCTGGCGTTGCCGTGTACCTCAGCAAACATCTGGGTTTCCAGTCGGAGCAGGACTCCAATGCTGGAAACCAGGAGGTGGGAGCAATCAATAATTAAGTCCTTTATTTTAGACCAAAACTCTGAATAAACAGAAAACCCCAAGGACCACACGTAGCAGAGAGACAACGGCCGAGCAAGGAGGAGACCAGACGCCCATCTTGTAGACTTTTATTCGAGGAAATGTGGCATTTATGGACAAATAAAACGACAGAAGATAAGAAGATGCCGGTGTTGAAAATCATTAAAGACCTGTAGAAGAAGTCAAGTAAGAAGCATCACACATGGGAAAAGGGATTTCGGGTGAAAGCATGAAATGATTAAACAAGATTAAACTTAAAAAACAGAGGATTCACTTGAAAAACCTGAGGTCTGAAGAACAAACCTCAAGGAAATCCAGAAGATCAACAAAACACAACCCCGGGAACAATAGCAGAAATTTAACACAGACAAGAGGCTAAAAAGAAGGAAAAAGCAAGACCAAGAGAAACCCTAGATCATGACACTGGGAAACCGCTCCTGGCACATCCTCTCAACTGAAGCACACTCGCTGCGAAGACGATGATGTATTTCAGCCGTCCAGACGGAGTGAGATGGTTAATCAAGGCAGGGGAACAAGATGTCTTTGGATGAAGTTGTCAAAAAAAAAAAAGAAATAGTGGTGATTATTGCTGATTGTTTCAAGTTCATGGCATCCATCTCCACTCATTATCTCTGAGGGGAGAACCCAGTGTGCTGCAGAGCAAGATGTCACTGAACTTTGACAAAGCGCTTTAGAGAGATGAGTAGGCTACGATGAAGAAACTTTTATGCACGATATGACAGTTTTATTGGGATTAATCATGTTTGAGTTGTGTGGTGAAACCTCGGGAGGGGTATCACTAACTCGAGTTTGGCAGGGTTACTGATATTGCTTCATCTCGTGCTAAACTCTCAACCTGGAATTTTTCACTCTTACAGGAGGTTTGGTGCGCTCGCAATCATATACGGTAGGTAAATTTCACAAGTCTTCCACACGCACCGAGGCAACGGTGCAGTGCAAGCATGCAGACCGATGTTACAGGCAAAAATAACCTCCGTACCAAGTAGTAAGGATGACATTATGCTTTATTATGTGATTTAGAAATGTATTTACGTTCGAGGAGATCAGATACAGGTTTAAGTGCTTCATACTGTAAATCAACAGTTTGAAATGTAGAGAAGTACACACTGGCTCTTGGCAGGGACCTGAACCATTCAGAGCAGAGACTGTCTGGAACGCTGCACGTTGTGCCAGTTCACACTAAAACATAAGCAAATACTCAATGAATGAGCCAGCCGCTATGAAAAGCTCGGGCCCAGTTGAGATAGTTGCTAATCTGAGCATGAAGCAGAAACCCAAACAGAGGGCGACCGCAGGGCAGGCCACCCGAGCACGACGGCCAAATGCATCAGACACCTTTGGGTGATACTAAACCTCAGAACGCATGAGAAGCCTGGGAGCAGCGGCGAAGGCAGAGCAGCTGTAACCCACCGTTGAAACAGCCGACCGCAGAGAGGATTCTGTTTCAGAGTTGAAAAATAAAAAATAAAAAATTCTTAATGGTGTTACAAAACACATAAAGTAGCGGTGCAAATTCAGGGAAAAGCCTGATATTATTAAGCACTTGTTTGCCAAATGATACCAAGTATTCAGAGAGAAAAGCTGATAGTATTGTGAACTAATCTGAACTCCTCTGGTTTATCATTAACATTGTGTTTTACTGGATCAACATTGTACTTTTGAAATGAGCCGGTCAAAGAAGAGCTGACCCTGAAAGTCTATAGAAGTGGAGATGGTTAAGACCACTGCCTCGGGAATGCTGAACTGCTTTATGTCTGCCACTTTTTCCAGCTCAAAAAAAAAAAAAAAAAAAAAAAAAAAAAAAAAAAGCAGCATTCCACAAACAGTGATGATTTTCTTCTTTTCCACTTAACATTTTTCTACAGAAGAAGGAGAAACAAAAACAAAATTCCTGGACCTCTGTGTTCCTTTCTGTACTTCTTTTCTTTTGAAATCAAATCACTGTAAATTCTGGCAAAAAATAAAAATAAAAAATAAGGGAAATTTTCTGGCGCCGCTGCGAGCAGTCCCACCATCCCAACCAAGCTCCAGTATCTCTTACATTTTTGGTGAACAGAAAAGCTAAAATCACAGCTACGCTACTTCCAGAACTTCAGCCAGCTCTTTTGTTTCCTGTGTGTCATTATTAGACAAACTGATCAATCCAGGTGTGTCTGACCATTGCTGTGAGGTCAGACACACCTGGATTAATCAGTTAGTTAATTAATGGCACACAGGAAACAAAGCAGCTGGCTGAAGTTCAGGAAGTAGTGCAGCTGTGCATAAAGCCACGTTGACATGATGTTAACATTCATTATAGCCTAAATGAAAACACAAAGGGGTATATATGAAGAGTATTTATTTGAAGAGATTTGCATATTTTTTGTTCATTTCACATTGCTTGTATTTACATTTACATTTGATTTTCATTCCACACATTGTTTTCATTTCATGTTGCTCTTCTTTTACAGTTTTTCATCTCATTTGATGTGATGTTTCTTTACTCTTTTAATGACTTGTTGTTCTCATTTGTTGCAGACTGAATTCTTTATGACTGTTTTGGAAGGAGTGTATTTGTGGACTGGTCCAGAGTAGTTTATTTTACATGAGAGCAGAGCGCAAACAGTTCTGTTGTCTAACGACGTCCTATTCTCTGTAACAATCTTTTTTTCTTCGCGCGCTGTCACTCATCGGATGTCACACACTAACCTCGCGACATCTACCACCTACAGTACCTGTAATAGCTGCTGCTGTGGCAGTTATCGCGAGATTGGGAATGTTTTTTTTTGTTTTTTTTTACTCCACCCGATGCGGTATTATTTTTTATAACACAGGTTAAAATACAGGAGATTTAAGGGAAAAATACTAATACGGGAAGACAGCGGGAGAGAGGAGTAAAATATGGGACTTTCCTGGCTAAAACGGAAACTTGACAGGTATGCTCTAAAATACAACAACACATTTTCACTTCTGTTTATGTCACCCATCTTTAGGGGATGAAGCGAGTCGTTCCACTCAATACTAAGTATTCTGCACAGTGAGTCTAAATAAAATTAGTTATACAGCTTTATGCTACCAACTTCCACAGTATAGCAAGTGCAACATAATATTGAGTTTGTTGGAGATAAACATGGGAAAGCTGGATAATTCTCTGGCTCTGTCACTCTCTAAGTCTGAACGGCCCACTGACTGACATGCCTGCATCCTGGATCACCTGTTCTTAGGTCAGGTCAGGTATGAGGGCATACGCTGCGGCAGCGCTTTGCTGCATCCACCTTCCTCCGGTACTCCTTCGGTCTCCGCTGGGCGGTCCGCCAGGCAAGCGCCAGGCCCGTCCCCATTCGCCCCAGTTCGCCGGCCATCTGACGCAACCACGAGGCATGTGGCTGGCCCACCGGCCTCTTCCATCCAGTCGGATCTCTACAAGAGAGAATACGATGGACGGGGTCGGATGGTGGAAACCTAGCCACATGTCCGTAGAGGCATAGTTGGCGCTCTCGGATCAGGCAAGTCACCTGCCTCATGCCAGCCTCCCGGAGCATGCGATCGTTCGACACGTAGTTGTTCCATCGGTACCCCAGGACCCGACGCAAGGCAGTTGTGGCGAACGAGTTTAACCGGTTCCTCAGCTCAGCGGTCAGGGTCCAAGTCTCGCATCGTAGAGCAAGACTGGGAGGACCAGTGAGCTGAAGACCCGCAACTTCGTTCTCTTGCACAGATGCCGAGATCGCCAGACACCCTTGTCCAGCGAGTTCATTGTGCCCCACGCGCAGCTCAGACGTCTTTTGACTTCTGCTTGGCTGCTCGCGGAGGAATGAATTACGCTGCCGAGATAAGTGAACGTTTCCGTGATTTCGACCCTCTCATCCCCCACAAGGACATGCTCGGTGGCTGCATCGAAGATGTCACCGAAAGCTTGGGCCTTGGTCTTGACCCAAGAGACACGCAGCCCGATTGGTTCCGCCTCCTCACTCAGCTTACCAAGTGCGTCAGCCAGGATCTCCATTGTCTCCGCGAAAACCACGGCATCGTCCGCGAAGTCCAGGTCAGTGACCCGGAGATCCCCGAATGATACACCGCAGCCAGATGCAGTGACAGTCCGTCCCAATATCCAGTCCATACAGGCGTTGAACAGTGTGGGAGCGAGAACACATCCCTGCCTCACACCAGTATCTACTGGGAATGAGTCAGAGACATCGCCCCCACACCACACAGCGCTTTCTGTACCAGAGTAGACGGCGGAAATCAGCTGCACCAGCTTTGGTGGGATTCCGCGCAGACCTAGAATCCTCCAGAGCACATCTCGGTTCACTGAGTCGAACGCTTTGCGAAAGTCCACATAGGCTGCGAGCAGTCCACGTCGGAATTCGTGCATGCGCTCGGTGAGGACGCGGAGCGCCAGGATGCGGTCCACGGTTGACCTCTTGGGTGTGAAACCGGCCTGTTCAGGGCGTTGGTGAGCGAGCAGTTGGTGGCGAACTCTATTCAGGAGAATCCGAGCCAGCACCTTGCCTGGCACCGAGAGGAGCGTGATCCCTCTGTAGTTGTTACACTCCCGTACGTCGCCCCTTCCCTTCCAGATAGGGACAACAATGCCCCTTCTCCAGTCGGTGGGGACGACTCCTGTGCGCCAAACGGCACACAAGAGAGTGTACAACCACAGGAGGACGGAGTCCCCACCAGCCCTGAGCATCTCCGCGCGAACCCCGTACACCCCGGCCGCTTTCCCATCCTTCAACTGCTCCACCGCCTTCCGAGTTTCCTCGAGAGACGGCGGATCGCAGTCTACGGGTGGTTCAGGGGCTAGGGGCTCAGTGTCCGCACAGGGAAGCCCACGGCTTGGTGGGTCCACCCTGAATAGCTTCCCGAAGTATCCAGCCCAACGAGCCTGGATCTCGGACGCCTCTGTCAGAATCCCTCCATCTGCCGCTCTGACTGTGGATTGGCGCGACGTAGGACGCGCGGAACGCAAGGCCCGTATAGCTCCGTATGCCGGGCGAGAGTCACTCGACCACAAGTGGTTCTCCACCGTCTCACAGATCCCACGGACCTGCGCCTCGCGGTCCCGTCGCACCGCTCTCACAATCTCACGCTTCAGTTCCCTGTACTTGTCGGCCCTGCCAACGAGCAACACCCTGCGACTCTCCTCGATGAGGTCCTGTGTTTCCCGGGTGAGGAACCCTCTAGTCTTCCGGGGAGAACTTCCAAGACAGGCATCCGACACTTCAAGGATGTTGGTCTTGAGACCCGACCAGAGATCTTCAGGTTCCGCCGCAGTATCGGGCACCCCAAGACATTCCCCAAGCCTGCGAGCGTACTCGTCGGCTACGCCTTCTTCCTTCAGATGACCAACATCCAGACGACGTCTAGATGGGGGTAGCCTTTGGGATTTCAGGCGCAGTTCAGAGCAGCAACAACAGGCTTGTGGTCTGCCGAGAGAAACGTTGCACTGCGAAAGACTCTGCAGTTCTGAACGAGTCGCCAGCGACCGTCCACGAGTATGTGGTCGATCTCCTTCTTCGCACGCCCGTCCCTGGCGTACCAGGTCAGGCGGCGAGAATCCGACCTCTGGAACCAGGATCCAGCAATCATCAGGCCGCGGCTTTTAGCAAAGCCGACGAGCAATGATGAGCTTTCATCCCTGGCTCCAGAACCGTGAGGACCAACGCACAACTCGTAGCCATCCCGATCAGTCCCAGACGTCGCATTGAAGTCCCCCAGAACAATAAGGGTATCCCTCCGGGGACACGAATCCACCACCGCGTTGAGTTGGGAGTAGAAGGCTTCCTTCACGTCCAGTTCACTCGGCCCAGTCGGAGCGTATACTGAGACCAAGGAGATCACACCCAAAGAGTGTGTGATCCTCAGTCTCATAACACGCTCGTTGACAGGGGTGACCTCTGATATCATTGGTGTCAGTCGGTCAGTAACGGCCACAGCCACGCCCTCCGTGTGCCAGCCGTTGGCGCGTCCAAACCAGTAGTAGGTGTATCCACCTGAACTGATCTCGCCGCTCCTGGGCCTCCTCACTTCGGACAGTGCCGCGATGCCGATGAAGAGCTGAGCCGACCGAGTTCCGCAGATACCAGGGGCAGATGGTCATCGTCATGGAGCGAGGTGACGTTCCAGGCGCCCACCCGGATGGACCTCCTCAAGTTCAACCTTGGAGACCGGTTTCCGGTGGACGTCACTTTAGCGCCGCCCACGCCTGACCTGGGTGCTCAGCGGTTTCCCTCCAGTCGGGGGGCAGGGGTCCCGAGGGCTTTGCCCTGCCTCCTTCATGCGTCGTGCCTGCCGCCGGCGGAAGGCCGTGGCGGGGGTACTCCCGCGGAGTGGATCAAGGTTCGTGTTTGGATGTGTAGCAGGCGAGTGTCGGGGGTGGGGGCGCTAGCCCCACCCCCTCTAGGACTCCAGCGGCAAGGGGCGTCCATCTCCCTTTCAGTTGCAAGCAACTGCTGTAACCTGTTCTTATGTAAGTATTAGAAAAGAGGCCGTCTGAAGTCTGGTAAACACTCGCGCTGCAGTTTGTTGGGTCAGACTTCTCTCAGTGGTGTCTGTCTCTGCCTTCTTGCTGTCTGATCATTAAAAGCCAATTGATGTATTTATTAACGATGCATAAATTACATTTAATTTTTCCTTTGCTCCCAACACATTTCTTAGTGATCTCAGCAGAGACAAAGTAAAGTCTGATTAGCGCTGATGGTAAACTAACAGTCAGTTTCACATTCGTTCCTAATTTGTTGCCTGGTAGCAACAAAATATTTCCCCCCCCCCATATTGTGAAGCATTGCGAGTAAACTAGCTGCACATGAGCAAGGAACACAAACACTGCTGTAATGCCAGCTTTGTGAGCGCGAGCAAGGCAGTTTCGAGTGCACCCCTTTGTCAGATGATGAAACCCGTGGACCTACAGGAAAGCACAGATGCCACATTCTCCCTCCTGATTTATATACATGGAGTATGTTTCTACTAGTGTGGAGAGAGAACTGAAACCGGGATCTGATTTTGAATTATTGACTGTGAAGTTTATTCTTTCTCTTCTTGAAAAAATGGGGACATGACAGATTCAAATGTGCTGCGCAGCCAAACCTGCCAATTTGAAGTTTGTGTGGTGTTGACTTTAACTCTGTTGGGAAGGTTTTGCTGATGAGAAACCTAGATGCAGAGACGGGGAAGGGAGGAGTAATTAATGTTTATTATTAACAAAAAAGAGTTACACGCAGTAAGATATCTAAAAAAAAAAAACCAACTCATAAAAGCCCCAATTAGGGGTCAATTAGAGCACAGGGGAGAAACACAGGGAGCTCCCACTGATCACAACAAGCAGACCAGCTGAGGAGGGAGGCAATAAATCCACACATTGGGGCTGATGAAACACAGGTGTGAGCAATCAGAGAAGGCAACATGAAAAAGAGGCAGAGAGCGGGAAATGCTGGACTCTTTCAAAATAAAACAAAGAGCAAGTATATTAAAATAAAATAATAAACAGCATAATTAAACTATGATCAGTAAAATTAAAAAAAACCATGACACCAGCTAAGGAAACAGTCTTCAGTAAAAGAGAACTACAGATGTAATATTTGCTTTGAGGATGTTGATAAAGAAGAACAGAGAAGGTCAGTAGTAGCAGAGGAGTAAGTTAGAGTGGTGCAGGACGTGGATGAGAGCTGGAAGACAACGGTGAGGTGAGCTGTAGGTGTGACAGAGAAGTTACAGGTGGAGGTGGGAGTGCATCAAGGATCAGCTCTGAGCCCCTTCTTGTTTTCTATGGTGATGGACAGACTGACAGGTGAGGTTAGACAGGAACCTCCATGGACTATGGTGTTTGGAAATTACATTTTGATCCGTAGTGAGAGCAGGGAGGAAGTGGGAAAAGATCTAGAGGTGGAGTTATGCACTGGAAAGGAGAGGAATGAAGGTTAGATAGAATACATGCATATGAATGAGAGAGACGCAAGTAGAGCAGTGAAGCTACAGATTTTAAGTACTTAGCGTCAACAGTTCAGAGCAACGGAGAGTGTGAAAAAGAGGTGAAGAAGTGTGTGCAAGCAGGTTGGAATGGGTGGAGAAAAGCAAAACTTAATGAAAAGGTGTACAAGACCCATGCTGTTGTATGGTTTAAAGAGGAGGAGGCAGAGTAGGAGGTAGGAGAGGTTAAAATGTCGAGGTTCTCTTTGGGAGTGACGAGGATGGATAGGATCAGGAATGAGAACATCACAGCGACAGCATATGCTAGATGTTCTGGAGAGAAAGTCCGAGAGGCCAGACTGAAATGGGTTGGAGAGGTACAGAGGAGGGATAGTGAATATATCTGCAGAAGGATGATGAGGCTGTAACTGCCAGACAGGAGGTTGAAAGGAGACCAAAGACGAGATTTATGGATTTAGAGAAAGAGAACATGAAGATGCAGTGGATAGAGTTAGATGGAGGTAGATGATTCCTGAAGAGAAAAGCCAAAAGGAAAGAAAGAAGTTTCTTACTAAAGTTTTCTCCATTGCCGCATTGCTGAGGAATAGTGGTCAGAAAATGATTTGAAACCACTGATTCTCCCCTTTGATGTTCTTTGAAAGTCAGTAAAGGAGGATTTCAGCTTAAAGGAGACAGCATGACCTTTGTTCAAGAGCTGAAATAATTTGCTTAGGTCTTCATAAACCATCTGTAACATACTTTGGTTAAAATACCACAGAAATACAATACAAAGGCTACCTTTTCAACCATGTTCATAGCAGCTGGTTTGAAGTGGTGGAGTCCACTCCACCCTTGTCCTTCACAGCGTATGCCACTTGAGATCAATGAAATTTAATAAATGCAGCATGACTTGAAGTTGGATGAAGAAACAAATGGAGAGGCTGGGTAATTCTACTCTGAACGACGTCTTCAGACTGAGACAACCCTGAAGAAAGTGTTAGCGTTGGGTTATCTGAATACTTAACCCTTTAGGTGCTGGAGTTTTTTTCAAGAAAATATTGATATCAAGATTTCAAAAGGCTATAACTTGAAAGCAGTTTGAAATAAAGGTATACTGTCAATGAGAAAATTGTTCACTATGACGCAAAGTTTATGACGGGAGTGAAATTATTCATATAATTTGCATAGTATGATGTCACAAGGTGGCGAGATAAAGGCATACTGTCTATGAGAAATATCTTCACTATGAACCAAAATTGTGGAATGGAAGTAGATTTGTCATCTAATTTGATTATTGTGACATATTGTGCCCAAACGTTCCCAGTAGTCCACATTTTCAGATTTTTTCCTCAAGCGCCATGCAAAATGAATTTCATTCCCGCTACATTTTTCTATATTTGCGGTGTTATGAGCTCCCCTGACACCTCGACCTGCTTGGCGATCGCAGAGTACTTCCACCTCGGCCACGCTGAGGAGAAGCATCCGATATACTATGTGCTGATTGTGGCGCGCGGACTTGCCTACTGATGACACTTCACTTGACACTACTGATGTCAGTTTCTGCTTCACTGGACAACTGCACGTCTTTCTCTTCTGAATCAGAGTTAGCCAGAACCCGACAAAGTACTTTGTGGATGGTAAACTGGCCTCTTGACATCGTGAGTAAATGAAAAAACACTCTTTCGCTCTGCTCTCCTCTCACTACGCTCAGCATTTCTACCACCGCTGTGCCGCGTGTCTCTGCGGCGGAGGGTGTTTTTCAAACTCGTTTTACGCTAAAACTTTGAATAGCGCCACCACCAAAAATGGTTCTCAGATTACAGACACACATGTCCGCCATCTCCTGGTGAAAAGTAGTAACAAGATTCAGCATCACATTTATAGATACAGCCTGTTATAGTCAGCAATGTTGCTTGTCGCTATGTTGCGACTTTGGCGCTTAAAGGGTTAAGTGTTTAAGTAGACTTTAAACATTTTTGAATAAAGTTTTTCTTTTCCTCTTTATGTTATAGACAACTTTTGATATCTAGATCCACACTCCAGACACTGTAACCACAATGGCCTTATGCCTATAAACTATAATCAGGAACTGTTACAACTGAGAAATGAACACAGTATTTAGAGAAAACTCACTGAAATGACCTCAGCTGACCTGCTGTAGCCTCCATTTCAAATGGATGCCGACTTGTTCATGATCAAATGCATCAGGGGAGACATTTGCTCAGGCAAATGTTTAAAATTGCATGTCTTTATCTTGGAGACAACTTTGCATGACTTTTCATTACTATCTGATGACAGAGCAGCCGCTCTTCTGCGACTGGTCAGGGAATATAACGATCAGGAGTCGGCTAGACTGACTGTGTGATTATCATATCCTGATTCTGTAAGCCCTCACTTTCACCCGGAGGATATCCAGCTGCAGTCGCTACCTTCACACCAGAGGTTCAACTGGACCATCTGCAGCCCTTAAACACGCTGTCAGCACCTGAATAGAGGGACGTATGGTGTCAAAGTCAGCGCTGATACCCACATGTACCTAAACAATAGCTCAGAGCTCACTGCCAGGTTCAAATCTGTCATAATGACAAATGGCTTTTGGGTCCTTTGTCATTAAAAAAAAAAAAAAGAAGTGAAGGTTGGAACTTATTCGGATAA